>OY728159.1:2007383296-2007983296 GCA_963277665.1 Viscum album | reverse complement strand
TTTAAAGAAGAAAGGATATTTTCCTCAAGAATGGAGTTCAAGTGTTTTATCAAAATTATCTTCCATCTAAGATAATAAAGGGTTCTGTTTTTATCCCTATTATTACATTGATTTTATCATGTTGTGATGGAATTATTTTTATGAATTCCTTTATCTTATATGAATTGATTTATGATGTCATGATGTTTCACGAATCCCATTTTTGTTACATGTGTTATGCGATGATGTATGTTTTATGATTATGTGGCACACATAAGAAAGGATTCATTATAAGATGGGTGGGACCTATATCTCCCTCCAATGCATTGGGTAAAGATTTTATATCTCATGAGATAGACATGGCTGGAACGGAAGGTTATTTCGGTTCAGTGATACAGGACTGAAACGAGGAGTGAACTCAGTTCAAAAAGGGACTTTGTCCACTAAGATAGTCTTGGCAATGAGTCATGACTAACAAGAAATGATTTTCCATGATTATGTGTGCATGCCTCAAAGTTTTCAAGTTTTATGTTACGATTATGGGGATCTCATTTTCACTTCTATGAATTATTCCATGATAAGATATTATGATCTCTTTTGCAGGTTTTTATTTTCAAAAAGATATGATATGATTTTTATCTCCTTTATTTGCCCTTGCTGAGCATTTGAGCTCACCCTTTTATGTTTTCTTTTCCCCAGGTCAGGAAGATGGATATTAAGTAGAATATGATAAAAGGGACCCTAGATATGATGAAATAAATGGGAGACACTGTAGAAGATTTATGAACCAGTTGTTTATGTTTCCCAGTTTCTAAAGACACTATACCTATACGGTCCTTTGTGGTTTTGTCATATGTTGTAATAAGTGTGCTTCAATTTTGAAGTATTAACAATGTATGTAAAGTATGGGTCGTTATACTAGCTGTGCGCAGGCCATGCGCCCTGGCTTCTCTTGCCCAGATTTCTTTTCTTTCATTCCCTGAGCCCCCAAAACACCCCCAAGGCCTCTCACATCTTCAGAAGACATCCCCTGAAGCCCAAACAATGGATTCAACCAAAACATAAGTAAAACATACCCTTCCAAAAACCAGGATCTTACACTGACTCTAAGACAGAGACTTTGTTTCCAATTAGTAATATGTCATCAACATATACTATTTCGAAAACGACTGCACTTCCACTAAAACTTTTGTAGACACAAGGCTCACATTAATTTTTAAAAAATCCAAATTCCATTGCAGCTTCATTAAAATGAATGTTCCATGACCTTGATTCTTGATTTAATCCATAAATCTATTTCTGCAACTTTCACACCTTGTTGGAATCCTTTGGAGTCACAAACCCTTCAGGTTGTGTCATGTAGACATCTTCCTGGAGATTCCTATTAAGGAATGCTATTTTGACATCCATTTTCCAAATTTCATAGTCATGGTAAGAGACAATGGCCAATAGGATTCTGATGGATTTCAATATCGCAACCGGTGAAAAGGTTTCATTATAGTCAATTCCTTGATGCTGTCTAAAACCATTGGCAACCAGTCATGCCTTATAGGTGTTGACTTGCCCCTATATGTACAGTTTCTTCTTGAATACCCATTTATTACCAATAGGCATTACATCAACTGTAGGATCTACCAAAATCCAGACTTGTTTTTGGTACATGGAATCCATTTCAGAATTCAAAGCTTCTTGCCACTTGGAAACGTCTGTGCCTTCAACTACTTCCTTGTAGGTAAGAGGGTCATCATTTTCAACCAATAATGAGTCACCATCCTCGGTGACAAGAAAACCATATCGTTCTGGTTCTCTCACCTCTCTCGTGCTCCTATGCAGTTCTTGTGTCTCTGGAACAGATTGTTCATCCATGGGGCTTTTTGGAATTTGTTCTTGTACCAACTCTTGTGTATCTTGAGCCTCAACTTCATCGAAGTCTATCTCTCTCCCACTATTGCTTTTGGAGATGTGCTCCCTCTCAAGGAATATAGCGTGTCTTTCCACTATAACCTTTTTTTCTTAGGGGTTATATAGGTAATATCCCCTTGTTTCCTTGGGATATCCTATAATGATACACTTTGTGCCTCAGGGTACAAGTTTGTTACTTGAAGAGGACTTAACAAATGCTTCTCTACCCCACACATGTAAATTCGATAACATGGATTTGCATCCACTCTATAACTCGTATGGAATACCATTTATCAATTTAGTTGGTACTTGGTTTAGTATGTGTGTTTTCGTTTGTAATGCATATCCCCAAAAGGATAATGGAAGACTCACATGACTCATCATTGATCTCACAATGTCCAATAGGGTTTGGTTCCTCCTTTCACTTACACTATTCCACTGAGGTGTGTAAGGAGGAGTGAGTTGAGATAGAATCCCAAACTCTTGTAAGAAATCAATGAAGTCCTAATTAAGATATTCTCTTCCTATTTCTAAGTGGAGTTTCTTAATCTTCTTACCAAGATGGTTCTCAACTTCATTCTTGTATTCTTTGAACTGATCAAAATAATCTAACTTATACCTCATTAAGTAAATATATCCATATCTACTAAAATCATTAGTAAAAGTTATAAAGTATGAGAACCCACCCCTTTCTTCAACTAGAAATGGTCCACACACATCTTTGTGAAATAATTCTAGAATCTCGTTATCCCTTTCACCTTTCCCACTAAATGGGGCTTTGGTCATTTTTCCTTGTAGACACGCATGACATACACCAAGTGGTTTTAGTTCGAAATAATCTAAATACCCATCTTGATGTAATTTTTTCAAATGTTTCTAATTGACATGACCTAGCCAGTGATGCCAAAGTTGGGTGTGTTATGAGTCATGTGAATTAACTTTGTCATCGATTTCCATTGCTATTTTTGTGTAGTCTAACACATAAAGGTCGTTATATAAATGTTCCCTACCAAAAAAAATGTTATCTTTATAAAAGTAGCAACATCCACTTCCAAACTTGAAGATGAATCCATCAGTATCTAATCTGGATATTGAAATAATGTTTATGGTTACAGAGCATACATAATAACATCCTTTCAAAACCAAGACCATCCCAGTAGGCAATGTGAGGTGGTAGTCTCTGATAGCTACAGCAGCGAGTCTGGCTTTGTTGGCTGCTCGTAGATCCACCTCACCTCAGACAATCTTTTTGAATTTACTTGGTTCCTATATTTGGATATAGATGTGAGCACCACAAGTAGTATCCAATACCTAATTGGTAGAAACATATAGATTGCATTCGATAACAAACACACCTGAAGTGTCCCCTTGCGTCCTTGGATGGGTGCAGTTTTTCTTCCAGTGGCCCTTCTTGCCACATGTGAAACAAACAACCTCCTTTTCTCTTGCCTCCCCATTGATCTTCCTTTTCTTGGAAGGCCTTGAAGAAGATTTGGGGTTAAATCTCTTCACCTTCCCATTCCTTTTATTCACCATGAGGACAGAAGGCTTTTCACGCTTCATGTCATTGTCCACGTGGCGAATGAGGATAATAAGATCAGACAGAGACTTCGCAATGTTGTTCATGTTGAAGTTCACAACGAAGTTTGATAATATTTGGGGCAGTGATGCAATAATGAGATCGGTACCTAGTTCTTTGGGGAGTTTAAACCCTAGAACCTCCAATCACTCAATATAGCCAATGATCTTGACTACATGAGGCCTAGCTGGGGAACCCTCTCCAAGATTTCTCTAGAATAGATCCTTGGAGATCCCAAACCTTTCATGTCTTGCTCTCTCCTGGTATTGACCATGGAGGTGCTCGAGCATGATATAGGAATCCATGTCTTCATGAGACTTCATGAGCTCACTAGACATTGATGATAGCATCAAACATTGAACATTGAGCGTGTCGTTCAAATGTTGATCATAGACCAGGAAATCTTCATCAATCTCCCCTTGGGAAGGCGAATCAGGAAGTAAGGACTCCAGCACGTAAAACTTTTGTTAATGGCATAAGATAACCCAAAGGTGCATAAAACATTCCTGAAAGTTACTGCTGGTGAGGATATTGTCTTTATCCAGAATTGATCGCAGAGAAAATGTGGTTGACGAGTTTTTCATATTGATTCTACAAATTAAAAGAGCAGATTTATCAGTACCTTTTGATTACATTTTATGAAAAATAATAAATGAATTTATTAATTCTCCTACTATTTTATCAAGTCCCAATGGCCCTCACCATTGAACCCGTAATGTCTAGTTTCTTTGACATTCTAGTAGAAAGGATCCATATCTCCCTTCGCATAACCCCAACAAGGGTTGGTCAAGCTATTTTAAGGTATTTAGGTAGGCAGGTCTTTGCCAACTATGAGCTTATAGTTCCTTGATCTGTTGAGTGGACTCCCCAATCCTGAAATCCTGACTTGGATTTCCTCAACACTTGCCTCCATTTTACAACAAGTCTAGCAAGGGATACTCCTCTTGATGTAAAATGTTTAATTCAACCCAATAAGAGCTTACTTTATAAAAGTAAGTGTCCTAAAAATGGTTGATCAAACACATAGTTTTATTGAGTCTTTCCCTTAATCAAGTAACGGAAGGCTTGGTATGAATTAATATGGTATTTGATGGATTTTATTCTTTATGCATAGTTTTTCATTATCACATGCTTGTTAATATTAAGTGATGCTTGCTTAAGTGATTAAACATGTTCTGATAATGTTTATGCATAGTTCGGTTTTTATTTTATTCCATCTTTTCATGTTTGTTTATTTCATTAATTATGTGATCGTGACAACACATACATAATAAATAAACCATGAAATCAGACAGAAATAAAATAAGATGGCATGATCATGAGCTTCTATTGGTTATCTTATCTAGTGGTTTGATAAGATAACCCTGACCTAGGGAAAAATACCTTGAACCGATGGTTCGTGTTTTTCAGCTCCCACCTGTACACCTTTGTATCTTTTTTGGTTGGTTTTGCCTCAGCTTTAGGTTTTGAACCATCTCCTCTGGCTTGGGAGATCCTCCATTACATGGGGTTTACATTAAAGAAACCATGGGCACATAGACCCTATATTTTATTGGAATAAGACTCATAGGCCAACGAATTGAAATTAAACAAATTTAAAAGAAACCAAAAACACATACAAAGGGTATTTGGTCAATCTCATGATCATCTATAGAATGCAACGACATTTACACATATTTAGATTTCAAATTCTTTTAATCGTTATATTATTTAAGATAATTCGTGCTTGAAATTAATTAATTATGATCTTATAATTAATCAATTATTTGTCTTAAATTCCTTTCTGAATTTCATTGAGATTCTTCTCATCCATATCCCTTATACAGGTCTTTGTACTTTTAGAGGAAACCTGGTGAAATTCCATTTCTGTAAAGTACACGGCGTTTAATTTATATTTACACGACGTGTATTTCTTTTCACCCTTTATCCAAAGTACACACTGGGGGATTTGGCGTTTTTTCTCTACTTTAGAAATTTTGGAGTACATGGCATGTAGATTAATCTAACATGGTGTGTAATTCCTTGTTACATGGTTACCGGCCTGGAAATCCCGTGTACGCGGAACACAGATTCTCCTTGTAAATAGTTTCACCTGGGCCAGATCGGACTACACGGCGTGTTGATTTAACATAAACATTGTGTATTTTGATTCCACACACCATTCATTTCTGGTAAACATGGTGTAATAAAACTCAGGTATACTCAATTCACATGGCGTGGTTTGATGGACCAGTACTGGTTCATTGAACCTAAGTACACAATGTGTAGTTTTCATTACACGTTGTGTATTCCCGTGTTGTACAGACAGAAAGAGAGGATCCTCTGGATGAGTTCCTCATTTTTATTTTAATCAAAATTAAAATTAAAAGGTCATTTCTGTGATGTGAATTGAGAAACAAAGGAGGAAGAATAGATCTCATTAATTCAGTTTAATAGGAAAATTTATCACGAATTGAATCAAATATAAATGCATAAATTATCAATGAAAATTAAATAACTATAATCAACATTGAAACCTCCCTCTAATACCAATTGAAGGTTCCGAGCATAGTGGAATCACATGGGTGGATGTTCCCACTTGGCTTTTTTTCATTAATAATGATCAATCTGGGATCAATATGATGATAAACGCCAGTCTCCATAGATCGATTCACAGAAATAGACAAAGAAGAATAAAGGTCTTGGAACCACAAAAGTGGATCATCACATGTTGATTATAATTAATTTAATTAATTTACAAGAAGTACGTTTTTTTGGTTCTTTCTTCATTGATATTCTTGATCACCTTCCGATGTGATTCATCATTGCGTCATAGAAGCCAAGTGTAGACTTCCTCTAGCAGTGATCCACATGCGCACCACGTATCTTTGAACGTCGCCAAAGGAATCTCCGGTTGCTAGCATGGATAAGCCTTTACTTACATTGTACGCCTTATATCGCCTTGATCCAATGGAGGTGGATCTCTCTCGGTCTTGAGAGTGTTCTTAGAGGATGTAGTTCTTTAGGTCTATAGATAATTCTCCGGAATTGTTGTGCACAACGATTCTCTTAGGAAAGGAGTTGGGGTTGTGAGGATATTTATAATCGGTTTTGAGGTTGTGAAGTTATGAAAATAAATAAACGCATTACGCGTTTTATTTATTTCATTAACTCTTTTGAAAACCCCATGGTGAGTCATTAATTCCTTTACATTCACCCACATTGATTATAATAAATATAATTTAATAAAATGATATTATTTCCTCAAAATCCCAACTGGAAAAACTACACGGCGTGTAATCATAAATACATGGCGTGTACTTGTTTTTATTTAAAACTACACGACATGTACATTAAATGTACATGACATGTATATCTTGTTTTCATTTACTCATTTACTTTCCAAAATGAAAACTAAATGGCACGTAATCATTAATACATGGTGTGTACTTGTTTTCAAAATAAAAACTAATGACGTGTAATCATTAATACACGGCATGTACTTGTTTTCATTTTATTCTTCCTCAAACATTAAAATGATTTAGTCTTTCTTGAATAATTATTAAACCATGTATGGGAATAATCTTTATTCTACTTGAGATACTTGAATACACTTAGTGTGTGACCCTCTAGGCCTCTTTCTCATTGGCATTAGGTGGGATTGCCTAAAGTCCATAATCACTGTCTAGCAATGGGTCAAGGCACACAAGAGAAAGAAGTTGAGGCCACATTGACGTGTCACCTCATACGAATGCTTACCGTGTAATTTAATCCCTTTGTCTAAATATCTCATCAAGCAGGTTTCATGGACATGTCATAAACCTATATGCTTGATCCGTTGTTCTTTGACTACCTAAAATGAACTCGTCATTTCACCATGGCCATGGAATTTCATGCAACAGTTCTATTTCAATCAAAGGGAAGAGATATAAACTTCCATAAATGTAAGGGACAAATCCTTCCTCGACTTATCCATTAACAACATGTCATTCGTGACACACCCAACGCACCCTACTTCTCGCCAACTGTCTTCGTGACGATTTTCATCAGCAAATCTAAGTGCGCGAGTCATGACAAGAGTTAATGATAATATTTCAGTCTAAGGACCATTACACACTCTCATAGATAGTAATGTCTGATGACACCAAGACATACAGAATTACTACTGGAAGGTCTCTTCTCATAATCTCCTATCTTGGAGATTACCAAGTGCGAACTCCATGAGAGAGAGTCTCATCTTCTTATGAGTACTCGCACATGACGGTCTGTATATTATGTGTCCTATTATAGTATTTCATCCAACCGTAGAAATTTATTTAAGAATATTGTTATATCATTTCAAGGTTATCATCATAGAGGGGATCGTCCATAACCTTATTAATGCAACAAATATTCTAGGAAATTATTATATTATAGTCATGCAGAACAATGAACAATATATAATAAGAGTACATTCATGTAATCAAAGTACAAAACAGTTGGTTCTCAGGACACCAACCCTTACACTATGATGGTCTTTATACTTTAGGAAAATGATATGTAATTCATTTTTATGCGTATGAATCATCTTTATGTCAATATAATACATGGTGTGACCAATATGACTCAAAGTATGTGTTTTTAGTTTAATAATGTCATTTTAGTTAAAACCTATGTCACTCACAAAAATATGATAAAAAATACTCATATTATCTTGGTAATTTTTAAAAAAAATATAAGATTAATTTATGATATATAGGAATTGACCTCACATTAATCTGATACACAATATTCCTAATATGACTCAAATTTCATGTTTTCGGTTTAAAAGTTACATTTTATTTCAAAACACATGTTATATAAGAACCCGGCCTTATTACATTACATAATCTTGAATTTTAGTCAATAAATCACTTCCTTTTATATTGAGGATCTTTTAAAGTTTATAGTTTTAGATAATTGGGATATAATACATACATAACATTCCACATTTATATATAGTATCCACAAAAACAATATTCATTTCTTTTAAAATATAAAACTTTTCAAATAAAACATGATTTATTTGACAAATCTTCTTAACATTTAACATGAATTCCTTATTTCTCTTACATATCCTTATAACCTGTGAAAATCATTTAAAAACTTGGTATGATCACAAAATCATAGCAAGGGATATAAAAAGAGTAAAAAGAAAACACTAATCCATGAATGTATGAAATCATTTTCAAAAAGACATACTTGTCACCCATATATACTTACTTTGTGAAACTTGGGATTTCCACGAGATTTCCAAAAAACATAAATAACAGAAATAGAACTATAAAGGTGTCTTGGGTAATTACTTTATTATATTTTTACCCTTGTGGCTACCTTATAATTTTTAACCCTCATGGCTACCTTACAATGTAACCCTCATGGTTACCTTATGGTGCAACCATTACAGCTACACATGGAGTAACCATACAGCTGACCTCCAACATACACATACCAAATCCATTGAAGTAAAATATAGGTCCAACAATTAATCATAAAAAATTACCAATAACCATAACATAATCATCAAACAACAATTCTTTCATAAAAACATTCACTTTGAATTTTGTAAAACTAGAAGTTTAAAAGAGGATTTTATAAGAAAAGTCACTTAAAAATAACCTATAATTGATATGAGAATAAATGGAATGAAAGGAATACCTATATAAAATGTAAATAAACATAATAAAACATAATATAAACAAAAATTCATCACACAAATTATCTTATAACCACACAATTAATGAATTATAAGGTTAACCCAAAGAATGGAATTTGGGTTAAGAATTCCCTTACCTCAGGTTTGTCTTACATAAAAATTATTTAAAACTTATTTATAATGGTTAAAAGAGTGTTATTAGTATTTTAACAAATAAAATCATGTTTAAAACACCTTATATGATCATTTCATAACATCATTTCTCTCTTTAATTATTATTATTTTTGTTCCTTTCATTGTTTCAGGTGTGTTCTTTACATGATTTCCATGTCCGGTTTGTATTTGATTTTCTTGTCATATGGAAATGAAATTATATAAGTGGAATGAAATGGTATTAATATGTTTCCATAATATATAATTATACCATAAATCATTTAATTATCATATATGATGTTGAATCATTAGATAAAACATTAATGATATTTGTTTAGATCATTTTTGGCGGTTCCTTGTTAATCATGAACTTGTTTCATTATATAATTTAATGTCATGCATAGAAGTTCATTATAGATCATAAAATAGATTAATTAATAAAATTTAAATTATGTTCCAACCATTAAAAGTGTTTTATGATCATATTTTAATAAATTAATGGAATTTGAAAGCACATCGTCCACAATTTTGGTAAACGACACATCACGAACGATGTTTTTTTAGAATAAAAGGAAGAGGAGAGGAAGAAAGTTGATGAATTTTTTATATGAACATGATAACATATATAATATATAATATTTTGGATATTTTATACCTCTTGTATAAGTGGATGGGAAGAGAGTATAATAAAATAAAGGAATTGAAAAGAAAACACATGAAAAAGGAAGAGGATTCTTACCTCTTGATATCTTCTCCTTGAGATCCTCCTTAAGGCCTTTGGTTTTGGCCTTTTGGTGAGACCAGTAGGTCTTGAACGTGAAGAAGATCCTGGGGTAGGGGATTTAATAGAACTTATACAATTCTCAAGGCTTTAGAGGTGTGAGAGGAATAGGGGAATGAGGGTGGTATTTATAGTGGAGGAGAGGAGGGATTTTACATTATTTTAATCATTATTTTAATATTTTGTCCAAGACTATGAATAGTATTAATCATTGTGATCAAAATAGTAAAGATAGTATGTGAGTTTAAAACAAGTGGGATTACATCAGTTTTGATGTAAACAATAGTGCATTTAATTGATAATTTGTATATACAATATTTTATCATATTTCACTATTCATCAAAAATTCAAGAATTTCAGAAAAATACAAAAAATTCACCCTAAACATTTTTTAACATGTATAATTCAAAAATGAACTCCATTTTTTGAAAATAATTTTCTAAATATGATTAATTTAATTTTTAAATAAAATCATACTTTATTCGAAAATTAACAATTTTAAAACTATAACACATTTTTATCACCTTGAAAAATTAATCAAGATTTCATTATCATAATTCCTTAAGACCATAAAATAATAATACAATTTAAAATTCATTAGGGTCATATTACTATTCATAAGGATATGTTACTATTCACAAAAAAATCAAGTTGGTTTAATCAGACTCCAAATAACTTTCTGATCACAATTGTAGATGACCGTTTTTCAAAATTCAAAACATAGAAGTAGAAAAATTATGTTTTAACAGATAATTTATAAATATCTCTTTAAAACAAAGTTTTGTTTCATAGAGTCTTATTATTTCATTCATTTCATTTATTTTTAAAACCTTGGGGTGTTACATTCTCCCTACTTTCTAGAAATTACATCCACACAATTTTTTTAATTTATTTAATTATTAAACAAGTGAGGGTACATTTACCTCATTGCATTTGCAAACTCCCATGTTGCTTATTCAACCATGCAGTTTCTCCAAAAAACCTTTACCTGGTAGATTACCTTATTCTACAATACTTGTTCCCTTCAATTAGGAATCTGAATTGGTTTCTGTTCATAAGAATGGTTCTCTTCCAACTGAACTACTTCTAGGCTCAAGACACGAGATAAATCTCCCACATACTTTCTCAACATAAAAACATGAAAACCATTATGTACCTGAGATAAAATCAGAGGCAAAGCTAATCGGTAGGCAACTAGTCCAATTTTTATAGGATTTCATAAGGTCCAATGAACCGTGGACTTATCTTTCCTTTATTACCAAAATGTATAACACTTTTCCATGGTGATATTATAAGAAAAACATGATCACCTACCTCAAAAAAAGTCTTTCCTCCTATTATATTCATAATTTTTCTTCCTTCTCTAAGCTATCCTCATTTGTTGCTGGATCATCTTCACTTCTCAGCCACTTCCTCTACTAATTCTAGTCTCATCAACTTCCTTTCCCCAACTTTATCCCAAAAAGCTGGAGTTTGATACCTCTTCCCATACAATGCCTCAAAAGGTGACATCCGTATACTGGAATAAAAACTGTTATTATAAGAAAACTTAACTAAAGAAATATGTTGATCCCAACTTCCCTGTAAGTTCATTGAACAAGATCGAAGAAAATCCTCTAAAATACGAATCATTCATTCTAACTGCCCATTTGATTGATGATGAAATACTGCACTAACATTTAATTGTATTCCCAATGACTTCGGAAGGCCCTTCCAAAATTTATAAGTGAACCTGGGATCTCGGTTAGATACAATGGAAATTGGAACTCCATGTAACCTGACAATCACTTTGAGGTACAATCGAGAATTCTGATCCAAAGACATTGTATCTTGAATAGGGAGGAAATGTGAATATTTAGTCAGTCGTTCAATAATAACCCAGATTTTATTGTCACCTCGAGAAGTCTTTGGTAGTCCCACAACAAAGTACTTGGATATATTTTCCAATTTCCACTCTGGAACTAGTAAAGTCTGAAGCATCACCTTTGGTAACTTCCGATCTACTTTAACCAGTTGACATGTTAAACATTTAACAGTAAATTATGAAATATCTCTTTTCATTCCATCCCACTGGTAATAATCTCAAAGGTCTTTGTACATATTAGTACTGCCAGGATGAACTGAAAATGGAGAACTATGAGCTTCACACAATAAATATTTCTTCAACTGGGAATCACAAGGCATACACAATCTTTTTCCAAATCTCAAAAGACAATATTTATCAAGGTTAAATTCTATAAACTTACCCATTTTAACCAACTCTATTTTTTTCTATAGCTCACAGTCTTCCTTTTTCACTTGCTTAATTCTGTCTGATAATGATGACTGCACTGAAACCTGAAACAAAACAGATGTATTTTCTGCACAAAAAACTTCTAATCCAAAATTCATCAAATCATTAATCAAGGGATCATGTTTCAAATGTAGCATGGTTAATGATGTGTGATGTTTTTGACTCAAGGCATCTGCCACTTTGTTTTCTTTTCCTAGATGGTAATTGATCATGAAATAATAATATTTTATCAATTAAATCCATATTCTCTACCTCATGTTTAATTCCTTCTGAGTGAATATATACTTCATACTTTTATGGTCAGTATATATTTAACATTTGGCTCCATATATATTACGCCTCCAAATTTTCAAAGCAAAACCCATAGCTTCCAATTCCAAATCATGTGTGGGATAATTTAACTCATATGGTTTTAGTTGTCTTAAAGCATAAGCAATTACCTGATCATTCTACATCAAAACACGACCAAGTCCCTTCAATGAAGCATCATTGTAGATGACCAAATCACCATTTTAGGAAGGAACAACCAAAACTAGAGCATTCACCAATATCTTCTACAGTTCCTAAAAACAAAAATCACATTCTTCTGTCCAAAAAAATTTAACCCATTTTCGTGTTAACTTAGTTAGCGAGATAGATTAATATGATAAGTTGTTAACAAATCATCAGTAATAACTTGCTAATCCAATAAAACTACCAATATATGTAACATTTATAGGTATTATACACTCATCAAACACTTTTGTTTTGGAAGGATCAACTGTTATTCCATCCTTATTTACAATGTTTCTAAGAAAAGTAATCTATTTCAACCGAAAATCGCACTTGATGAATTTTACATATAGTTTCTTTTACTTTAAGGTTTCCAAAACAACCTTTAGATGTTTTTCATGATCCTATTTACTCTTAGAAAATACCAAAATGTCATCAATAAACACAACCACAAACTTATCCAAAAACTCATAAATATTCTATACATAAGATCCATGAATACAACAGGTGTATTAGTTAACCCAAATGTCATAAAAAAATTAGTAATTCTCATATCTTGTATGAAAAGTTCTTTTAGGGATTTCATCTTCCTTCACCTTTAGCAGATGGTATCCGGATCTCGAGCCAATCTTGGAAAAGTACTGAGCTTCCTAGAGCTGATCAAACAAGTCATCGATATGAGGAAAATGATACTTGTTTTTAATAGTGATGTTATTCAAGGCTCTATAATAAATGAAAAGTATCATTTAACCATATTTCTTTTTAACGAACAAAATAGGATCTCCCCATGGTGAAGTGATAGGATGAATGAAGCCTTTATCAAGAAAATCATGAAACTCATTTTTCAACTCTAAAAGTTCTGTTTGAGCTATTTGGTAAGGGGGTTTTGAAATTGGATTTGCATCAATAACTAATTCAATTGTGAATTTGACTTCCCGATCATGTATAACATCGAGAAACACATCTAAAAAAATCAAGATATTCATTTACCACTAGAATATCATTAATCTGAACAATCCCATTGTTTTCAACAATATGAGCAAGATAACTTTCATTTCCATATTTCAGAAGTTTCTTATCTTCCTGATATGTTATCAATTGTATGGGTTCATTCTTGTATAAAAACTGAAACTCTTTCTGAAAAATAACTTCTTTATCTCTACAATCAATGTTAGCATGATAAACAGAATTCCAATCCATACCCAGAATGACATAAAACTCTACTAAGGAAGAAAACAAGGTTTGAAGGTAAAGTCTTTCCACAGACCACAATAGAAAGATTCTTATAATTCCTATTTTATATAATATTCCACCTATTGTTTTAACAATAAGTTCTGGTATCATTTATTGAGGTGATATTCCCAATTTACTAGAAAATTTCTCAAAAATAAAGGAATGTATAGATCCTGTATCAAACAAAACTTTATAAAAATCTGGGGAGGGGAGGTTTCAAGTCTTCACAGTTTGTATGATTTCTTTAAGACCTACGGGTCATGTAATGTCTCCAAGCCTACATGAAATGTAATATCTAAGCCTATGGGATTTTTAAGGGTTTCCCCTCATCCCTTGAAAGGGGGGTTATAAAAAATTAATAAAAAAGAAGGCCTTTGGTCCATTCAGGAAGACGAGTAAACAAACAAGGTACCAGATACAACTTCATTGGATGGCTCGACATCTGTTGACGCAGTCACAAAGAATCTCACTACACCTTTCTTCTTATATTCTGGCTTCTTTTCATTATTTGGATATTTCTTTGCGTAGACATTTTCACAATGAAATATATCACCACATTTAAAACACTTAACAATTTTCTTATCATGATTAGTCTTAGAATCATTTTCATTACAATCTCGGGCCATATGTCCAAACTTATCACATCAAAAACACTTCCCAGTTTTGGTAAGGCATTCCCTAGGGTTATTTTTTCCACACTTTTCACAAACTGGAAACTGGAATTTCTTACCATCAAATTTATTTGATTGATTCTTACACATCGCTTGCCATCTAGACCTATTATTCTCATTATTTTCAAAATGCACGTGATCATTAGAAAACTCCATTTCTACCCTCTCATCACATCAGACAAGTTTCTCATAAATTTTTAATTCACAGGAGTCCAATTCCCTTCGATACCTTGGCTTCAATCCTGAGTAAAAATAGTTTATTTTTCTATCAAGATCTAAAATAATATTTAGACCATACCTTTCTAGTCGTGTGAAGATCGCTTCATACACGGCCACTGAATCTTCCTCAATTTTCTTTAATTTAAGGAATTGCTTCTCCATCCTAAGTCTAACCACCTTAGGAAAATATGTTTTAAGGAAAAGACTTTCAAATCCATTCCACTCCAAGGATTAAATATCATCTTTATCCCAGATATTCTTGAACATTGACCAACACTGATCAAATTCACCTTCAAAATGATAATTGTAAAGACTTAAATTTTGATTATCTAAACATCACATATCATCGAATATCTTTTCAAGGAATTTAATCCATCCTTCATCTACTACTAGGTCAGAAGATCTACTAAAAGCAGGAGGGTATTTCCACATAAAATGTTCTACTATCATCATTTTACTTTGTAGAACCTATGTTTGTTCTCTTGCATGGATGCCACCACCATTTATTGACTGTTTCAGCTGATCGATTACTGTCACAAACTTCTCGGTTCCAATCCCTACCATTCTAGGCTGCAGAATCAGAAGGATATTGTTCTTTCAGTGCCTTTCCACTTCAGCTTCCCTGTTTCTTCTGTGGAAAACCATTCTGAAAAAACATATATTAGTTTAAGCAACATGATAATCTTTAAATGATATAACATTACAAACTAACCATAGAGTAAAAATAATTTATGGTATTCTTTTAACACCATCCTAACCCATAAAGTTATCTAAACCTCCCTCTGATACCAACTATAAGAACCTGACCTTATTACATTACATAATATTGAATTTTAGTCAATAAATAATTTATTTAATATTGAAGATCTTTTAAATTATAGAGTTTTAGAGAATTAGGATATAATACATACATAACATTCCACATTTATATAGAGTAGATACTATAAAACAGTATCAATTTCTTCCAAAATATAAAACTTTTCAAATAAAACATGATTTCTTTGAAAAATATTCATAACATTTAACACAGATTCCTTCATCGTATTAAACATCCTTATAACCTATGAAAATAAATTAAAAACTTGGGATAATAAAAAAAATCTTAGTAAGGGATATGAAAATAGGAAAAATAAAACATTAGTTTTTGAATATATGAAATAATTTTCAAAAAGACATACTTGTCACCCATATATACTTACTTTGTGAAACTTGATATTTCCATGAGATTTAAACAAAAAATAAATAACATAAATAGAACCATAAAGTTTTCTTGGGGTATTACTTACTTATATTATAAACCTTGTGGATACCTTATGATTTGTAACCCTCGTGGCTACTTTACAATGTAACCCTCACGGCTACCTTATAGTGTAACCATTGCAGCCACACATGAAGTAACCATACAGCCGACCTAAAACATAAAAATAACCAATGAATTGGAGAGATATATAGGTACCAAAATTAAACATAAAAAATTCCCAAGAACCATAACAAAATCATCAAACAACAATACTTTCATAAAAACATTCACTTTTAATTTTTTAAAACAAGAAGTTTAAAAGGGGATTTTATAAGAAAAGTCACTTACAAATAACATATAATTGATATGAGAATCAATATAATTAAGGGAATGCCTATATAAAATGTAAATAAACATAATAAAACATAATATAAACAAAAATTAATCACACAAATGATCTTAAAACCGCACAATTAATGAAGTAGAAGGTTAACCCAAATAATGGAATTTGGGATAAGAATTCCCTTACCTCAGATTTTTCTTACATAAAAATTATTTAAAACTTATTTATAATGGTTAAAAGAGTGTTATTAGTATTTTAAAAAAACATTTTCATGTTTACAACACCTTATATGACCATTTCATCACAACATTTCTCTCTTTATTTATTAGTATTTTTGTTCCTTTCATTGTTTCAGGTGTGTTCTTTACATGATTTCCATGTCTAGTTTGTATTTGATTTTCTTGTCATATGGAAATGAAATTATATAAGTGTAATTAAATGGTATTAATATGTTCTTATAATATATAATGATACCATAAATCATTTCATTATTATATATTATGATGAATCATTAGATAAAACATTAATGATATTTGTTTAGATCATTTTTGGCGGTTCCTCATTAATCATGAACTTGTTTCATTATATAATTTAATTTCATGCATATAAGTTCAATACAGAACATAAAATATGTTACATAATAAACTTTACATTCTGTTTTAACCATTAAAAGGGTTTTATGATCATATTTAAAGGAAGTAATGGAAATTAAAAGCACATCATCCAAAATTTTGGTAAACAGCACATCACAAATGATGTTTTTTTAGAATAAGAGGAAAAGGATATGAAGAAAGATGATGAATTTTTTACATGAACATGATAAAATATATAATATATAAGATTATGGAGATTTTATACCTCTTGGATAATGGTATGAGAAGAGATTATAAGAAAATAAAATAATTAAAAAGAAAACACATGAAAAAGGAAGAGGAGTCTTACCTCTTGATCTCTTCTCCTCGAGATCCTCCTTAAGGCCTTTGGTTTTGGCCTTTTGGTGAGACCAGTAGGTCTTGGAGATGGGAAAGAGCCTTTTAAATGGTATTTTTTATAACTTATACAATTCTCAAGGCTTGAGAGGTGTGAGAGGAAGAGGGGAGTGAGGGTGATATTTATAGTGGAGGAGAGGAGGGATTTTACATCATTTTAATCATTATTTTAATATTTTGCCCAGTAATATGAATAGTCTTCATTATTGTGATCAAAATAGTAAATAGATCAAGTGAGTTCAAAAAAAGTGGTCTTAAATTAGTCATGATTGTCATGACCCGTCCCCTGGGGCCCGTGCCGAGACTACCCCAAGCCCTCCTTCTATAGGCCAAGGGCTGACGACTAGCACCAAAAGGCGTATTCCCTAAAACCGGGAAGGCATTGCCTTTATAACCAGTAAACACACTCAACCAAGCACACAAAAAGATAGGAACACAAGTAAAATTTATAAAAAAAGTGTGATGAAAGTAAGAGGGGCCAAAATACAAGCCCAATAGTAAAGATACAAGTACAACTGAAAATACAATACAACTGAAGAAAGATAAATACAACTATTGGGTCGTCCTCTGGGTTCCTACCTGAAGGGCAGGTACAGATTTCCTCCTCAACACTGTACGTCCGTCCATCTCCTCTACGTACCGACATTCCATATGGCCCACCTCCGGGCACCATCCAGTCCTGGTACCCTCATCCTCGATCAATATTGTCCATCATCTACACCAAACACAACATGGTGCAGGCGAAGCCCATGTAGGGGTGAGTATAAATATACTCAGTAGGGACCTCAAGACCCTCAAGGTCTCACAAAATCCAAAAAGGATAAACCACAAAGCATGCAAACCAGTGACAACCCTACTTAGGTATATTCCCATACATATACCTAAGTTATCAAATATTACCTATCTCATTCATGAGGAAACATAGGGTCCAACATAAAATCCCAAAGCTCAAATGTTCCACAAAGAAAGAAATACCACGAAGGTAAGTACCACACAGGTACACCACATAGAAGAATACCACTAAGGTATCACCATGAAGGAAATTACCATACAGTTATGCCACACAGAATAATACCACAAAGGTATCACCATGAAGGAAAGTACCACACAAGTATTCCACACAGAAGAATACCACAAAGGTATCACCACGAAGGTAAGGACTCAGCTCATACTAGGTATAACTTAGGTACAATAGTAAAGATAATTAGATATAACTACTAAATCATCTTACTTCATTAACAGGAAGACCTATGTAGGATCCTAAATCACCATCAGGACCATAGAGGTTCGTAGTACATCGTCAGACCCACACAGGATCCTAGTACATAGTCAGTCCCACACAAGATCCTATTACATCGTCAGACCCACACAGGGTCTTAGTAAATTTTCAGACCCACACAGGATCCTAGTACATCGTCAGACCAACATAGGATCTTAGTACATAGTCAGAGCCACATAGGATCCTAGTACATCGTCAGACCCACACAGGATCCTAGTACACCGTCAGACCCACACAGGATCCTAGTACACCGTCAGACCCACACAGGATCCTAGTACACCGTCAGACCCACACAGGATCCAAAAGTAGTCTCACATGGATTCCTAGAGTGGATCCATGTGGGATCTTAAAATACAGACCCATTAAGGATCCCTTTCTCACGTTACAGCCAGCTACAAGGTTCCCACACTAAGATTTCTCGTCTTCAGGAGGGTTTGCTCCTCAAGACACGATTCGATACTCCAACTACCATGAATTCCCACGAAGAAGTATCCCAAAGGACTGCCATGTAATAGGGGTCTCAACGCAATAGACGGTGCATCAATCAGACACCCAGTCTATAAGTTATTATCCTTTTAGTCCAAATGGCCCGATCGGATTTGTGCTTGATCCTACCCGACCATACCCCAAGTTTATCCAAATCTCAAGTGGGGTATACCAAAATTATCATCTCACTCAAAGGTTTCCGGCACCATATATGGTTCGTCAAATGGATTCATGTAGCATAAGTTATGGGCAAAAAAACATATATGGTCGAAACTGGTCCGAGTCTGGTCTGACCCGGTCAGACCGACCCAGTTCGGGTCGACCCTGACTGATGGGTCCAGCCCATCCCATGGGGTTCGTCTTGGCCCAATAGGTCTGGCCCGGCCCATACTGGGTGGCCCGACCCGCGCTCGATGGCCCGAACCGCGCTGGGTGGCCCGGCCCAACCTGGTCGCATGCAGGGGGAGTCGCGCGCCCCCTGCTTCCACTCACTGAATGAACGAAGCTGTTCGGTCACCAGCAACATACAGGACCCGCCGCGAGTCCCTCTCGGTCCATCTCGGTCGACCGAAATGGTCGGCCCCTTGCCTCCTGGCGGTGCGTCGTGCACTTCCCCTCCATGGTCGGCCGAACGTCGGCTGCCTTCCTCCATCTACCACGGCCAGGCGAGCCGTGACCATTTGCTCCAACGGCGGCGCGTGGTCACGCCACCCATGCTTTCGCGGCCGACTATAGCACTGACCGCCCTCTATACTCCATTGTGGCTGACAATAGCCGGCTTCCCTTCGGCCTCCACGCGTTCTCTTCCTCTACCGGTGGCGCAGACACACGCTGCCCCGGTTTTGTGCGGCTTTCCTGAGAGGCAGTTGTCACTTTTCTCTGCCTTGAAGAACACAACAACCATGAAGAAAAGCGGAGGAATCAGACCGTGTTCGTTTGGCCCGCACCCTCCGCATTAGATTGGCAGTAGGCGGATCAAGAGGATTAATTCAACACAAACCATGAAGAACAAAAAAATCCTACCTTGAAGTTTTGTTGACGTCAGTGAGAGGGGAAGGATGGACGTCAGTTTGTCGTTGTTGAAGACGTCCCGTGTTGGAGGATGTCACGAGGAAGATGTCAAAGTCATTAGAGATCATCAGTGTTCATTTCCTTCGCAAGGTGCTTCTGATCTGGGCTTGGGGACGGTTCCTCGTTCTTTGTTGGAGAAGCTTTCTTTGTTGGATAATCGTTCTTCGTTGGAGAATAAGAGTTCCTTCAAAGTTCTTCCCCCAATTCCCCTTTGCCAACACTTCCCAAATCCCCCGACAAAAGAATATCCAACCAAATAAAATATGTTTATCTATTTAATTTGTTGGCACAATTAATGTTGGATTAATTAATTGTGATGTGGTTAGCATAATTAATTTATAGGAAACCTAAGGTCACCTCCCTCATTAAAGAGGGAGTTAAAGAGTTGGGTGGTCCTCACCTTCAAATTCAAATCGGGGTATTTTTAGTTCGGGTGGTCCCTGCCTCCATAACCCCAAAGATGGTTACATGAAAATTAAAAAAGTTTAAGTATTTTTATTTTTTTCTATTCCTCCATGAAAAATTGAAAAACTAACTTCTACCCTCAACCTACTGCGGTCGAGGTGAAGGTATCCTTAAGTTAATACCAGCACTGCAAGTTCAACGGTGTCCTTGAATTTCAATTCCAATCACCAGTTTAAAAGTTACAAAACCCGCTCGTACATTTACTAAACATACCCAAAAAAAAGTTTAGAAATTCATTCTGGGTTCACTGGGCCTCAGAATCACACGCCGTTAATTTTCACGGACTCATAAAATTCCCATATAATTAAAAAAAATACACGAAGTTTCCAGGTATTTACATTATCCCCACCTCAGGGATTTGCATCCCTGAAATCCACATAAAAAAACTAGGAAAACAAGTGGGGCCATACATGGCGTGAAGGCATGTTGGCCGGGTAGAACCGAGGACACACCATGTTCCCCTTGGACACGCCGTGTAGTCTAGCCGTGTATAAGGGATACACATGGCGTGTGAGTATGTTGGCAAGGAAAGGAAGAGGAACCAAGTACATGTCGTGTACCCCTAGGTACACGCCGTGTACTCATGTCGGGAGGCTCGGAAAGTAAGTCGGCAGAATCTTTCCATCTTATGAACAGTTAAATGAACCATACACAGCATGTTGTCCCAAAGTACATGTCGTGTACTTTCTTTTTTTTTTCTTAAAATGGGTAGTAGCCTCGTATTGAGGCAGATCCTCAATATTTTGGCCAGGTTTAATGAACCAAGTCGGTCAGATCTTCATTTGCTTCCCGGTTCTTCGTCCGAACTCCGATCCGATCTCGGTTGGATGCGTTGGAACCCCCTTGGTAAGGACTCGATTTTTCTTTGGTTGTTTTGTCTGATTTTAGTTATAGAACGAGTTATAACCCTTTGAGCGGTTTTGAATATTTTGTAGATTTACCTCATTTTAGACTAAATTGGCAGGTGTTACCGGAGGAGTAGCATCGTGCGAGTCTCAGGTAGGTGGTGCATACCTCATTTTGTGTTTTCATAGTTGTTTGGGTGACGCAGCCTTTGGCGCGTTTTCGGGTATTTTGAGCGGGACTCGTTTTATCTTCTTTTTCATACTGTAATGCTTATGGGACCTCTGGGATGATTTTGGGTATGCCCGGTTACCAGTTTGCGTGAGCAGGGCCGGGTGAGGGGTCGTTGCTCATCGGGGAATTTTGGCCGGGGAACGCCAAAAAAATTTTAATTAAAATATGATTGTTATAAACTGTTTATTTTAATTTTTTAAAGACTGTTATAAATTGTTAGAGGCATTTAAGACCTTAGTGCTGGTATGGGACAACACCTGGTATGGTGCAATTCAACTGTTTAGTTTGTTTTGCCTGGTTATGTTTTCTGTTTACATATGTTATATATGAAATTGCTGAATTGCATCTACTGGACCCCTTGGGTTGTGTTGGGCTTGGCCCGGTTACACTTGAGTGATACGAATCACAGGTTGGGGATTTTCCCGGGTTACTTTTGGTGGTTTTGACCACGGGATTGGGCGTCATGGACGTCGGATTGAGGAAGTACGACTGTCAGGTTGGGGACATGGCCCAGGTTACTTGGATGGCGAGGCCATCAGACTTGAGAGACATGGTCGCAGGGGCACGAGGTGTCAGATGTTTTGTTGGCTTAGGACTATTTTGGTGATTACCGCTCATCGGGACATTGAGTAGTGTGCACACAGAGATACTCATTGATGAGGTGGTTTTGACCACTCGTGTGGGTAGAGGCCCCCGTAGTTTCGGTTAGGTATTTTGGTTGGGGGTGCTTGCCGTAGAAAGCCACGTGGGAGGTGAGGAGCCTTCAGGGTATGGGCGTGCCTTCGGGACATCGGTACTTGAGACACAAGGTGTCAGGAGGCACATGGTGTCGAGTTACTATTTTTGGGCGTGCCTTCGGGACGTCGGTACTTGAGACACGAGGTGTCAGGAGGCACTTGGTGTCGGGTTACTATTTTGGGGTGTGCCTTCGGGACGTCGGTACTTGAGACACGAGGTGTCAGGAGGCACTTGGTGCCGGGTTACTATTTTTGGGCGTGCCTACGGGACGTTGGTACTTGAGACATGAGCTGTCAGGTGGAACATGGTGTCGGGTTACACGACAGAGATTCCAGCGTTGGCCGAAGTAGGTGACACTCCATGGTGGCTGTTGAGCACCAGTGGAGTTTGTGTTTAATTGTGCATTGTACCGTTTACTGCTTTTTCTAAGAAATGCATGAGTACTTAAACACTTATATTTGGTACGCACTGTTGGGTGGTATCCTACTAAGATTTGTCTCACACCCTACACGGGCCCTTTGGGACGCGTGCAGACTCTATGGATTTATGTGCAGGAAAGAGGCCAGCTTCAGGAGTTGGGCTGTGTTAGTTATTGCATGGAGATGGTATGGACCTTGAGGTCATACCTATCTGGGGTTTACTTTGTTTTGTTTATTTTTCTGTATCGGCATGCTTGTTGTAGCTACTGTTGGTTAGCCATTTGAGTCCTTTTTATATTCAGTTGTGTATGACCTGCTCTGGATGCATGTTTTACTGGGTAGTTATAGTTACATGTTCTTAGCATGCTGTTGTGTTTATTTCTGCTACTGTTGTTATATTTACTACTTCCTCTATTTATCTATATTGATTTTTCTTCCGCTCTGCGGGTCTGGTTCGAGTCTGCTGAGTCTTCCTTTCCGCTGCATATTTACTTTTATACTTGGACCAGTACCCTTATTATGATCCTCCGGGAGGGTATAGCCTCCCCACTATATCTAACAGACCCTCGCTGCTAGTCGGAAGACTTTGGCGTTCGGGGAGGTGCGCCTAAGGTAGTAACACCTGACCCGTTCGGCACTGTTCGGGTGGCTGGCTGGGTCTGGGACGTTACAAAGTGGTATCAGAGGAGTTCATGATAAGGATTTAGTAGCAGCGTTTTACTGGATACTAATGAGTTTGAGGCTTCTTGTTTCTTTCTGTTGGTTTTACTATTTGGGATATGGTAGACTAGAGATAGTTTGTTACAGGGACTGGGTTTCTAGATTGTGCTTGGGTGCCTGCAGCCCCAGGTATGAGGGATGGACCTAGTTGCCGTGGGTAGGAATTGCTATTTGATTTTTCTCAGATTATAGTTGATATGATTTCCACCTCGGTGGCTCACTTTATGTGTAATGTTGTTGATTTTGATATGTGACCCTTGACCCAGTATGGTAAGGGAGAGTTGGACCTTGGCCCGGTATGGCACGGATGGGTTGCTTGGCTTTTGATAGGCACATTTTAGGGTATTTCAATTTCATAATTTCACGTATGCTTTGTGAAGTGATAAGGCCATGTGAATGAAAAATAAAATGCCATGCTTTATATGCTTTAAAATTTGAGTTGGTGAAATTCCTGATAGAACTGCTAGTTTTGAAAATGTGTATGCCATGCTTTATATTTGTAGAATTTCATGCTGCAGGATAATTGGGTCTGACTCTTATGAGAGCAGGCAGGTACTATGGGTGAGGTAGTGTAACTGTCAGGATTGGGTGACTCGGTCGTTGCTTGAGGCAACGTGAGTTGTCAGGACGGTCATGGCCCAAGGTACTTTGATACTTGGCTCTGTTGAGGGTGGGTAAGGAGTCCATGATGTCGGGATTCCATGGGGCATGGGTTGCAGTGAGGGGGAGTAAGGGTAGTTGTTATGCACTGCCTTTTACTTCTTTCCTTATCTGCGTAGAATATATTGTTATATATATATGGGTTGTCTGGCCATTTATGGTATTCAGCAGGTTACTCCTTCACGGCTCGATGGAGCGTCAGGCAGGAGATGATACAGTGCCGTAGGATCAGGGTCAGAATTCGGTACAGGCTGAGCACGAGCCGCAGGTACAGGCTCAAGGATAGGAACAGGTTCAGGATCCAGTGTAGGCAGGACAGCAGTCGGGTTTGGCATCGTTCAGGTCGTGGTTTGACTAGCAGCTCCGAGCTATCCTGGTACGTGTCTTACAAGGGATTGACAGAGGCGCGTAGAGTACAGAGCCTTCTATGACGTATCTGACGCGGGAGTTCTAGTCATAGCACTCGCCACTTTTTCAGGGAGAGGGTGATCCGCAGGCGGCTGAGAACTGGATAGAGAGTATATAGATGATTTTCGAGCAGCTCGAGACACCTCCAGGGTGGAGGGTCAAGCTGGCGACGTACATGCTGAGAGGACCGACGAAGCATTGGTGGGATGTACAGGTACAGGCTCGTAGGCACGAGGGAATGGATTGGAAAGATTTCGAGGACAGGTTCTTTGAGCACTTCTACCCAGATACGTTGAGGTCAGAGAGAGCTCGGGAGTTCTTGAGTCTTCAACAGGGAGATATGTCCATCATGGACTACGCAGCTACCTTCACAGAGTTGTCCCGTTTTTCACCGAGTATGGTGAGCGACGACGCAGTTAGGGTGAGGTTCTTCGAGGATGGCTTACGGCATGCCATTCGGGTACAGGTGAACATCTTTAGGCTGGGTTATTTCTCCGAAGCGGTGAATCAGGCACTCGTAGTCGAGGGAAACGAAAGGGAGAAATATTTCTTGGGCAGGATGACAGCTTCAGGTAACGGTTTAGATAGTAGGAAGCGTGGACGGGATGAGTCTCTGCAGGGCAGTCAGGCCAGAGATTTAGCTAGACCACCACGTGGGAGTTCTTCAGTGATTTGCTTCCAGTGTGGACAGCCGGGACATGTTCGGGCACAATGTGATAGGCCTCTGAAGGAGTGTCGGGCATTTGGACAGGACATGCATCTGGAGAGGTTTTGCAGGCAACCTTCTTAGATAGCCGGTAGGCAGGGACCAGGACAGACTATGGCGTCTGGAGTTGGTTCAGGTTCGGTACCCGGAGAGGGTAGTCGAGGTTCAGTTGTGCGTGGAGGTCGTGACAGAGATGGTGGGACCCAGCTGAGGGGTTAGTGGCCGGTGATTGGAGCATCATTGGGATTTCAGGCATCAGTCAGCTGTGTTTTAGGCCAGGTGCACGCCGTAGAGCTGCCAGAGGCTGAGCAGGCCGGTGAACTGGTGACAGTTAGAGGTACATCGCGGTGTGACCGTGATCTCTATGTTTCCTTTTTGGCATGACCTGTAGAGGTATGTCTGTTTTGAGTGCACGAGGTGCACATGATCTTTGTGGTATGACTAGATGCTAGTCAGTGGGTTGGAATCATATCAGGTGCGTGATATATATATATATGTATGATGTGTTGTGGGCATCAGGGCATCGTGGATGCGGGTTACTTGAGGTGTCGTGGGCATCGGGGCATCGTAGATGCGGGTTACTTGAGGTGTCGTGGGCATCGGGGCATCATGGATGTGGGTTACTTGAGGTGTCGTGGGCATCGGGGCATCATGGATGTGGGTTACTTGAGGTGATTGGCACAAGGACCTCGTGGAGGCGGACACCGATGTGGTGCGGGTTACGTTGGGTGTCGAAAGCGACATAGGAGCACCATGAGGTGCAGGGGTGAAGATGCGTCACGGGAGGACTATGTGTCTGAAAAATAGGTTAGTGAACCCTGTTTTCTTTAAATTTTGTTGGTTGAGACCGAGTAGGCAATTCCTAAGGTGGGGAGCCCCTTGAGGAATTTAGCCAGAACCTTGGGACCAAGGTAGTCCAGATTGTTTAACTGGGATGGGCGTGTTTGGTGCCATCTTTGGGTTTCGTTTGGTAGCTCAGGGACAAGCTACTTTAAGGTGGG
The DNA here is from genome assembly GCA_963277665.1 of Viscum album. NCBI lineage: Eukaryota > Viridiplantae > Streptophyta > Magnoliopsida > Santalales > Viscaceae > Viscum > Viscum album. The sequence goes on along the minus strand of OY728159.1, from coordinate 2,007,956,739 downwards.
GAGTTTTTAAGAACCTGGGTTTTTGGAACGGGTCAAAATCCCGACACTGTTTAAATTTTTGACTGGTTTCTGAGGAAACTGGATTAAATGGGCTACACGCCGTGTACTTTAAGTACACATCGTATATGTTTAGGCAAGTGATCGGCCGTGTTCTCACCGAGTACATGCCGTGTAGTGACCATGTAGAATTTTCATACTACACGGCGTGTAGTTTTGAACACGTCGTGTATACCCCTGACCGTGTGAGGCCATACATGGTGTGTAGGCCAGTTGGCCGGGTAGAACCGAGGACACGTCGTGTTCCCCTTGGACACGCCGTGTAGTCTAGCCGTGTATAAGGGATACACATGGCGTGTGAGTACGTCGGTGAGGAAAGGAAGAGGAACCAAGTACACGCCGTGTACTCATGTCGGCAGGCTCGGAAAGTAATTCGGCGGAATCTTTCCATCTTATGAACAGTTAAATGAACCATACACGGCGTGCTGTCCCAAAGTACACACTGTGTACTTTCTTTTTTTGCTTAAAACGGGAAGTAGACTCATATTGAGGTAGAACCTCAATATTTTGGCCGGGTTTAACGAACCAAGTCGGCCGGATCTTCATTTGTTTCCCGGTTCTTCATTCGAACTCTGATACGATCTCGGTTTGATGCGTTGGAACCCCCTCGGTAAAGCCCCGATTCCACTTTGTCTGTTTTTTCTGATTTCCGTTATAGAACGATTTATATCCCTTTGAGCGGTTTTGAATATTTTGGAGATTTACCGCATTTTACACTGAATTGGCGGGTGTTACCGGAGGAGTAGCATCGTGTGAGTCTCAGGTAGGTGGTGCAAACCTCATTTTCTGTTTTCGTAGTTGTTTGGGTGACGCGGCCTTCAGCGCATTTTCGGGTATTTTGAGTGGGACCCGTTTTATCTACTTTTTCATACTGTAATGCTTATGGGACCTCTGGGATGCTTTTGGGTATGCACGGTTACCAGTTTGCATGATCAGGGTCGGGTGAGGGGCTGTTGCTCATCGGGGCATTTTGGCCGGGGAACGCCAAAATGGTTTTAATTGAAATATGATTGTTATAAACTGTTTAGTTTAAATTGTTAAAGCATGTTATAAATTGTTAAAGGTATTTAAGACCTCAGTGCTACTATAGGACAACACCTGGTAAGGTGTAATTCAACTGTTTAGTTTGTTTTGCCTGGTTATGTTTTCTGTTTACATATGTTATATATACAATTGTTGAATTGCATTTGCTGGACCCCTTGTGTTTTGTTGGGCTTGGCCCGGTTACGCTTGAGTGATGCGAATCACAGGTTGGGGCTTTTCCCGGGTTACTTTGGGTGGTTTTGACCATGGGATTGGGCGTCATGGACGTCGGCTTGAGGCAGTACGACTGTCAGGTTGGGGGGCATGGCTCGGGTTACTTGGATGGTGAGACCATCGGACTTGAGCGACATAGTCGCAGGGGCACGAGGTGTTAGATGTTTTGGTGGATTAAGAATATTTTGGTGATTACCGCTCACTGGGACTTTGAGTAGTGTGCACACAGAGATACTCCGTGATGAGGTGGTTTTGACCACTCGTGTGGGTAGAGGCCCCCATAGTTGCAGTTAGGTATTTTGGTTGGGGGTGCTTTTCGTAGAAAGCCACGTGGGAGGTGAGGAGCCTTCAGGGGATGGGCATGCCTTCGGGACGTCGGTACTTGAGACATGAGGTGTCAGGAGGCACGTGGTGCCGGGTTACTATTTTTGGGCGTGCCTTCGGGACGTCGGTACTTGAGACACGAGGTGTCAGGAGGCACTTGGTGTCGGTTACTATTTTTGGGCGTGCCTTTGGAATGTCGGTACTTGAGACATGAGGTGTCAGGAGGAACTTGGTGCCAGGTTACTATTTTTGGGCATGCATGCGGGACGTCGGTACTTGAGACATGAGCTGTCGGGTGGCACATGGTGTCGGGTTACATGACAGAGATTCCGGCGTTGGCCGAAGCAAGTGACACTCCATGGTGGCTGTTGAGCACCAGTGTAGTTTGTGTTTAATTGTGCATTGTACCGCTTACTGCTTTTTCTGAGAAATGCATGACTGCTTAAACACTTATATTTGGTATGCACCGTTGGGTGGTATCCTACTGAGATTTGTCTCACACCCTGCACGGGCCCTTCGGGATGCGTGCAGACTTTATGGATTTACGTGCAGGAAAGAGGCCAGCTTCAGGAGATGGGCTGCGTTAGTTGTTGCATGGAGATGGTATGGACCTTGAGGTCATACCTAGCTGGGGTTTACTTTGTTTTGTTTATTTTTCTGTATCGGCATGCTTGTTATAGCTACTGTTGGTTAGCCATTGGAGCCCTTTTTATATTCAGTTGTGTATGACCTGCTCTGGATTCATGTTTTACTGCGCAGTTGTAGTTACATGTTCTTAGCATGTTGTTGTGTTTATTTCTGCTACTGTTGTTATATTTACTGCTTCTGCTATTTATCTATATTGATTTTTCTTCCGCTCTGCGGGTCTGGTTCGAGTCTGCTGAGTCTTCCTTTCTGCTGCATCTTTACTGTTATACTTGGACCAATACCCTTATTATGATCCTCTGAGAGGGTATAGCCTCCCCACTATACATAACAGAACCTCGCTGCTAGTCGGAAGCCTTTGGCATTCAGGGAGGTTTACCTAAGGTAGTAACACCCGACCCGTTCGGCACTGTTCGAGTGGCTGGATGGGTCTGGGACGTTACAATCCTGGCCCACACTGGGTGTCCTGACCAAGCCGCATGCGGGGGGGAGGGGTTTTGCACACCCCCCACTTCCACTCACCGAACGGCTAAAGCCGTTCGGTTGCCAGTAGCACGTGAGACCTGCCGCGGGTCCCACACAGTCCATCTCAGCTGGCCGAAATGGTTGGCTCCTTACCTCTTGACATCGCGTTGTGCGCCGCCCATCCCTGGCTGACCAAATTCCATCCACCTTCCTCCATCTGCCACGGTCAGGCGGGTCGTGGCCATTTGCTTTGACGGCGGTGTGTGGTCGCACCACCCATGCTTCCGTGACCGGGCGGTGCGCGGTCGTGCCACCCATGCCTCCGCGACTGGCTATAGCATAGGCCACCCTCTCTCCTCCACCGTGGCTGGAAATATCTGGTCGCCCTCGAGCCTCCACGTGTTCTCTTCCTCTATCGGTGGCGCAGACGTGCACCGCCACAGTTTCGTGCGGCTTTCCTGAGAGGCAGCCACCACTTTTCTCCACCGGGAAGAACACAACAACCATGAAGAACAGTGGAGGAATCAATCAATGTTCGTTTGGCCTGCACCCTCTGCATTAGATTGGTAGTAGGCGGATCAAGAGGATTAATTCAATGCAAACCATGAAGAACAACAAAACCCCTACCTCGAAGTTTTGTTGACGTCAGTACGGAGGGAAGGACAGATGTTGGTTTTTCATCGTTGAAGAAGTCCCACATTGTAGGATGTCACGAGGAATAAGTTGAAGTCATTAAATATCATCGGCATTCATTTCCTTCGCAAGGTACTTCTGATCCGGGCTCGGGATCGGTTCCTCGTTCTTCGTTGGAGAAGCGTTCTTTGTTGGAGAAGCGTTATTCGTTAGAGAAGCATTCTTCATTGGATAAGAAGATTTACACCAAAGTTATTCCCCTAATCCCCCCTTGACAACACTTCTAAAATTCCCCAACAAAAATAAAAGCCAACCAAATAAAATATATTTATCTATTTAATTTTTTGGCACAATTAAAGTTGGCCTAATTAATTGTCAGGTGGTTGGCATAATTAATTTAGAGGAAACCTAAGGTCACCTCCCTCATTAAAGAGGTAGTTCAAGATTCGGGTGGTCCCCACCTTCGAATTGAAATCGGGGGTTTTTTTAGTTCGGGTGGTCCCCACCTCCATAAACCCAAATATGGTTACAAGAAAAATAAAAATGTTAAGTATTTTTATTTTTTTCTATTCCTCCACGAAAAAGTGAAAAACTACCCTCGACCTACTGTGGTCAAGGTGAAGGTCTCCTTAAGTTAATACTGGTGCTGCAAGTTCAACGATGTCCTCGGTTTTTAATTCTATGCATTGGTTTAAAAGTTACAAAAACCCGCTTGCACATTTACTGAACGTACCCAAAAAAAGTTCAGAAATTCATTTTGGGATCAGTGGGCCTCAAAATAACACGCCGTCAATTTTCGCGAACTCATAAAATTCCCATATAATTAAAAAAAATCTACATGGAATTTCTGGGCCTTTAAAATGATGTAAAAAATAGTTTATTTAACCGATAATTTGTCTATACGGTATTTTACCGTATTTCATTATTTATAAAAAATTCAAGAATTTCAAAAAAATACCAAAAATTTACCCTAATCATTTTTTGATGTGTATAATTTAAAAATGAACTCAATTTTTTGAAAATAATTTTCTAAATATGATTAATTCAATTTTTAAATAAAATCATACTTTTTTAAAAAATTAATAATTTTAAAACTATAACTCATTTTTTATCAGCTTGAAAAATTAATCAATATGTCATTATTTTAATTCCTTAAGATAATAAAATAATAATAATATTTACTATTCATTAGGGTCATATTACTATTCATAAGGATATGTTACTATTCCCTAAAAATCAAATTGGTTTAATCAGACTCCAAATAACTTTCTAATCACAATTGTAGATGACCGTTTTTCAAAATTCAAAACATAGAAGTGGAAAAAAATTGTTTTAATAACTACTTTATAACTATCTCATTAAAACAAAGTTTTTTTGTAGAGTCTTATTATTTCATGCATGTCATTTATTTTTAAAACCTTGGGTTGTTACATGTTACTCACTTAAAACTGAGAAAAATGATCAAATTGTATTGATATTTTAGGAAAATTATCCATAATTCATTTTTGATATATTGGAATCATCCACATATCAATCTGATACATTATATACCCGATGTGACTTAAAGTGAATGTCTTCAATTTTAAAGTAACATTTAGTTTAAAACATGTGTCACTCACTAGAATCAAAGAAAACATTCTCATATTTTCTTTATACTTTATAAAAATGATACATAATTTTTTTGATGTGTAGGAATCAACTACATGTTAATCAGACACACAGTGTGGTCGTTATGACTAAAATTGAATTTTTAAGTTTAAAAATGAAATTTTATGTCAAAAATCACATCATATACCCCAAATAGAGAAAGCATTCTTGGATTGGCTATATAATTTATTAAAATAATCCATACATGATTTTTGAAGTATAGGAATCATCCAAATGTCAATTTGACACACAGTGTGGTCGGTATGACTGAAAGTGTGTGTGTTTATTTAAAATTAACATTTTAGTTCAAAACATGCATAAAATACTCAAAACCGATCAAATTTTCTCAGATTCTATTAATACTTTAGTATAGCAATCTATTAGTCATTTTCAATACATAAAAATTAGTCACACATCTATCTGATATACATTGTACCCAATATGATTCAAAGTGTGTGTCTTCAGTTTAAAAGTAACATTTTAGTTCAAAAAATGTTTCACTCACTAAAAAATATGAAACCACACTCGTATTGTATTTATACTTTATTAAAATGATTCATAAGTCATTTGTGACATGAATGAATTAACCACATGTTAATTCGACATACGGTGTGCCCGATATCACTAAAAGTGAGTGTTTTTATTTTAAATTGACATTTTAGTTGAAAACATGCATAACATACTCCAAAATAGGAAAAACACTTTTATTTTCTTGAAAATTTATGAAAAAAATCCATAAATCATTTATGAAATTAGGAATCAACCACACATCAATCTGACACATAGTGTTCCCGATATGACTCAAAGTGCATGTTTTCTATTTAAAAATGTTATTTTAGTTAAAAATGTGCATCTCTCACTAAAAAATAATAAAATAAATTCAAATTATTTTGATACTTTCGTAAAAATATCCATAATTCATCTATAATATGTATAAATTAGTCGAACATTTATATGATACATAGCATGACTGGTATGACTCGAAGTGCATGTTTTCAGTATAAAAATGATATTTTAGTTAAAAATTTGAGACACACATTGAAAAAAATTAAAACACACTCATATTGTCTTGATACATTAAGAAAATGATCCATAAGTCATTTTAAACATGTATAAATCATCCACACATTAATCTGATACACGGTGTGATCGATATGACTCAAAGTGTGTGTTTTCAGTTTAGGAAGACATTTTTGTTAAAAACACGTATCACACACTGAAAACTAACAAAAAACACTTGGATTACCATTTTATTTTTATAAAAGACCCGTAAGTCATTTTTTATGTGTGTGAATCAACCACATGTTAATCAAACACATAGTATGCATGGTAGGGCTTAAAGTTCAAATTTTTAGTTTAAAAGTGAGATTTTAGTTCAAAACACACATCACTCACTGAAAACTAAGAAAATGAACTCATATTGTCTTGATACATTAGAAAAAAAAATCCATAAGTCATTTTTATTTTTATGAATCATCCATATTTCAATCCAACACACAGTTTACCTGGTATGTCTCAAAGCACGTTTTTCTTTCAGTTTAAAAGTAACCTTTTTTTCAAAATGTGAGTGACTCACTAAAAACTAAGAAAAAAAACTCATATTGTCTTTATAATTTAGGATAAATATCCCTAATTCATTTTTTATGTGTATAAATCAACCGTATGTCAATCTAGAAAATTGTGTATTTAGTATGACTAGAAGTGCATGTTTTTAGTTTAAAAATGACATTTTAGTTCAGAACACATGTTGCATATTCAAAATAGAGAAGATACAATCATATTTTCTCAATTATTTAGAAAACCTTCCATAAATAATTTTCAATATGTATGAATCAACTACATGTCAATCTGACTCATGGTGTATCCAGTATGATTGAAAGTTTTGGTTTTTATTTAAAATTGACACTTTGGTTCAAAACACACATCACATACTAAAAAAAAGATTACATCATCTTGATACTTTAGGACAACGATCCATATGTCATTTTTATGTGTAGGAATCATCCTCACATCAATTTGACACATGGGGTATCTGGTATGACTCAAATTGCATGTTTTTTGTTTAAAAGTAATATTTTAATTCAAAACATGCATCACTTGCTAAAAAAATAAAAAAACATACTCGAATTGTCTTGATAATTGAGGAAAATTGTCCATAAGTCATTTGGGATGTGTAGGAATCAAACACATATCAATTTAAAACACAATGTGGTTGATATGACGAAAAGTGTGTGTTTTCAGTTTAAAAATGACATTTTAGTTCAAAACATGAATCACATGCTCAAAATAGAGAGAAGACACTAATATTGTATTAATAGTTTATAATATCAATAAAAAATCATTTTTTATGTGTAGGAACCAACCACACATCAATCTAACACATAGTATGACCGATATGATTGAAAGTGTGTGTTTTTATTTAAAAATAACATTTTAGTTCAAAAAATGAATCACATATTGAAAACTAAGAAAACACATTTGTATTGTCCTAATACTTTTAGACAAAAATCCATAAATCCTTTGTGATGTTTAGGAATTAACCACACATTAATATGACACATGGTGTGCCCAATATGACTTGAAGTGTTTGTTTTCAATTTAAAAGTGACATTTTATTTGTCATGACCCGTCCCCCGGGGTTCGCGCCGTGACTACCCCAAACCCGCCTTCCATAGGCCAGGGGCTGGCGACTAGCACCAAAGGCGTAAATCCATAAAACTAGGAAGGCATTGCCGTTATAAACTAGAAACACACACAACATAGTAAGCTGGAAGCAAAACACTAAATAAAACTGTATACAAAAGGAGTGCTGAAAAGTAAAGGGGATGGAAATACAATCCCAATTGTAAAGTACAAGGAAAATGAAAGCAAGTACAACTAAAATAAAGTAAACAGATGTTGGATCATCCACCAGGAAACCCTACCTGAAGGGTAGGTACATATAGCCTCCTCAGTTCTCCATGTCCGTTCGGCTCCTCCGTGTACCGACTCATCGTAAGGTCCACCTCTGGGTGTCGTCCAATCCTGCTACTCTCAGCCTCAGTCAGTGTTGTCCATCGTCTGCAACCAACACAACGAGGTGTGGGAAAAGACCGAATAGGGTTGAGTATAACGATACTCAGTAGGGACCCCGAGACCCTCAAGGTCTCACAAAATCCAACAAGGATAAAAAAAGAGCATGAAATCAAAGGATAGTCATTAATTAGGTATATTCTCATACATATACCTAAGTTATCAAGTAACTCATCTCAATCATGAGGAAAAATAAGGAAGTCACTGGCTCAGCTCACACAGGTAAACAATTTTTGTAGATTGATAGAGATGATCAAATGTAGTAACTGATTCATCTAATCTGTCGGACCCACACTGGATCTAGGACCACCAGTTGGAACTTTCGAACCCACACAGGATCTAGGAATAGTAGTCGGAGTTGTCATACCCACACAGGATCCAGGAACAGTCGTCAGAGCGCAGCCAACCGCAGGGTTTTCACAAAGTATGCTTGATTCCGAGAGGGTTAGCTCCTCAATCCCAAGGTTGATACATCAACTGCCACGTCATATCAAGTTTATGTATCCCGAAGTTCCGTCTCGTTAAAAGGAACACAACGCGACAGACGATGCATCAATAGGACGCTCGGTCTGAAAGTTATTGACATTTCCGTTCTGAGGGCCTAGTTGGATTTAGGTTCAATCCAACCCGAACATACCCCAACTGTGTCCAAACCTCAAGTGGGGTATGTCAAAAGAACCGTCTCGCTCCAAGATTTTTTACACTGTAGACGGGTGGCCAATCGGACACCTGTAACCCAAGTTATGAGAGAAAAGGTTGAAATAGGCCAAAATGGGTCCGGACTGGGGTCTGACCTGGTCCACGGGTCCGACTTGGTCCGCGGGGGCGGCCTGGCCCGCGGGGGCGGCCCGGCCCACGCTGGATCTGGCCCAGCAGCCCGACGGCCCGCGGGGGGTCTGCCTCAGCCATGTCCAGGTGGAAGGCTGCGTGCCCCCTGGTAACCCGAACGACATAGCCATTCAGGTGGGAGGAAAACTGGTGCCAAGTGGTGATGGTCTACATCACATGGGACCCAACGGGGTCCCGCTCCTCCTGGATGGCTGAGAGGCTAGCCACTCCCGCACAGTGTCGTTGCGCCGCGCCACCTCTGGTGACCCGAAGGCCGGCTCGAGCCAGCTGTTGTTGCACCACCGCAGCCAAGGGCTGCGGCCCTCCTTCAGCCACCGCGCGGTGCCGGTTGCGCCGCGCCTTCTCCGGTGTCCCGACGGCTTGGGACGCTGGCTTCTTTCGCGGTTGGCCTTGCGTCGTCTGCCTCTGAACCTCCATGTTCCATCAGCCACGACCTTCTCTTCCGACGGCGAGGTTGCGCCACAGCCGTCCATGCAGTGACGATCGTCGCACCAACCGTCGGTGAACTTTCTGTGGGTCACCGAATGAGTTACGGTGGTCGGATTCTCACTCAGGAATAAATCACGCATTCCTCGGGTCGTCTCCTTCGATATGAAACCATTGACGAAGGGTAATCCTCAACTTGGAATCATGCCATGTTGAGCTTCATAATCCACAAAGAAGGCAAAGGTTTCAGGCCATGTTTGTTCGGTCCACGCCCTCCGCGTTAGGGTGATATCAAGTAGCTTTGATTCTAAATCTTAGAATCAAGGTGAAGAACGTGCAAAAATTATCAAGTTTGAACCCCTAGCTTGTATTTGTTGTTTGTTGACGATGTCGCGGGAAGGCGGACGTCAATTCGTTGACGTCAGAAATGAAGAAGCTGAGGATGGAATTGTAACGACCCAAGAAACTGTGTTTTGAGTAATGAAAAGTTTATTTTACAATGTCACCCATTAATTGAACAAAAAATCATCTTATAAAATAATAATATTAATAAAATAGAAAAAACACATCAAAATGAATGAAAAGGCTCTTTTATTCAAATGAGTTACATCTTGGTGACTACAACTCACAGCGATCGAACAAGAAGTTTAGCTAACCAAAAATCCCAATTAAAAACCCGATTACAATAATAAGGAGACCTCTTAAAACCACAAGGACCCCAAGAAGGTGGTAAGGGTCTTTGGAATCCATCAGAATAAACATAAGGATGGCCGAAGTCACCGCAGCCGTGCTGAGCACTAACGGAATAACACGAACCATCTCCTCTTTTTCTCCTTCAGTCGCCTTGAGTGAGGGATACCCTGAGACCAGGCTTTTTATAATAACACTAATTTGACCGTTGGACCCTAACGGCTATAAATATAACCGTTGGCTCCCCCATGTTTCTCTTATCCAATAATGTTTTATTTTGGACCGTTGAAGATAAGAGTTGATTACCCCCGAAAGGTTTGAAAAGTTAATTGTGTTATTTGATTTAATATTTAAAGAATGACATCAATAATAGTATAATTAATTTATTGATTGTATTCCCAAAAGGTGAATTATATTTTATATTTCAAAACGGTGAGAATTAATATTCTTATTTTCCCACTATTTACTACATGTTTTTTTTGAACTTGAGCAATTAAACTTTTATTTTGTAATTATATTGAATCTGATGGGTTTTTGTTTTGTTTAAGAAAATATGCACTCAAACTCTTGAATTATATATTTTGCATAAAACTTTAAATTAAATGAATTGTATTTATCTCTAAATTAAATTTAAGTAATAATAATGCAAATGTTTGTAATTTGATCTTTTATTAATAGCTTTGAGAAAATGTCAAATTATGAATTACGTATGTATTTCATAATGTTAATTTTTGGATTAATGCACTCTCATTTGCGAATTTGAGAATAATTATCAATATTGATGTGTTAAATGCTTCATTGTATTAAATCTTCAATTGTGAAAAATTAAGATAATTAATATGTAATTTAATAAAGAAAATATATATATATGTTTTGATAAGGATGAATTAACTAATATACTTATGTATTAAATGAACCATTTACCAATGACTTATCTTAAGATAATAAAAGTTAGATCAATAATTGAATGTTAATAATAAAAACAATGTTATAAGTTAATAGAAAATAATATTAACGACTTTGTTTTTTTTAACTGTTGAAAAATCGAGGGGCTGCGTGTTTTAAAACACCGCATCAAGCTGGACCTTCTGATCCAGCACCCCTCTGATCGTGTCGTCCATTTTTTTAATGCCACATCACTTCTAGGCCTCCCGATCGTTTTCCTTTTAATTATGGTCGTCCCCTCGTTTTCTGGTTTTCTTCTTCCCCGCGTCCCGCTTCTTCTTCCTCGCACGCGCGCCGAACCAGTAGGTTAGGCCCCCGTTTTTATTCATTTAGGTCGGCAAGTGGAACCATCCTTGATCCCTCCTTTCAATAAGTTGGCACCGCCCCTTTAATGCCCGGCCTCGGTTCCCCCAACGTCTCCCCGGTCGTAGAGTTCTCTGTTTTTTTTCTTCTTCTTAAAAACCTCAGTTTGCACTAGAGGCAAGGGGAGTTTCTGCACCTGGTTTCATTGGACCTTCGGCCACCTCGTCGCCACCTCTTTCTCACCTCCTCTACAAGCTAAGGTAAGGGAAAAGTTTTATTTGGTTTTGTTTAAACTTCGGTATATATATATACGTGTTATATATATATATTTTCTGTGTATATACACCCGGTGCATACCCAGGCCTTGAGGATCTCCCTTTCAGCTTGGAGAACCAAATAGGGGTAAGGGAACTCAGGAGACCCGTTTAATTTCGGTTCGGGTACTTCCATATGTACTTTTAGTATATATATATATTTATATACATATATGTATAAAATGATATGTGCAAATATAAAAACTTCTTCTCAATGTTTATAATCCTGGTTTTATTCCGCATATGAAAATGGAGATTTCGGGTAATTGTATGAACATGTAAAATCATGCAAGTATATGGAGAATAAAGATGTATATGTACATATAATTATATAGATGTATATGTACATCAATGTGCATAAGGGATGAACTTGATTCTTTTGTTTTGAAATTTATCACAATATAACATGATGATTAAAATTTTATTTACCCAAAAAAAAAGATTATTATTTCAAGAAAAGTACCAAAACTATTTATATACATGTTTATATGTATGATGAAGTTAAGGTTTAGTTTGATATCAAAATAATTCCTTCAAAATTTTCATTTATCACCATTCTTGATAAATTATGATTTTGTTTTGTGAAGACGGGTAGTGTGAATTCCTTAAACGTTTACAAGTTTATATATATGTAATCACATATATGTACTCATATTTATGGATCAACCATGTTGTATGAAAGAATGATTTTTATGCCAATAAAGGTTTTATGAAAATTGTGTTCACTTTTTTTTATGTAAAAGAACCCCATTCGGTTTTACCAAACATTAATTTTGTTTAATGTATAACATGAGAAATATTATTGAGTATGGTTTAATTTGGTAAACCCATGCACATGTGTATACGTACCTAAATTTTTATATATATAGGTATATATATAACCTTGTATCAATATGTTGTCTTCGAATATGTTGTCTTCGAATACAAGTTTTTCTTATGATTGCAAACTTTTCAAAGGAAAGATCATGTTCTTTAAAGTGAAAATGAGTTTCTACACAACTATATATATATTCATGCAGTTTGCATACATATATACATGACTTCCTAATATGGACCTAATTGCACACTTTATATCCCTAACTGTATGTATATTCACACAGTTTTAATTAAACACCCATAATACCCATTTATCAGCAAGTGTATTAGTTATGAACGGCCTTGTTTTTAACTTGGTATTATGATGATTTGGAATGTTGAAGTGTGTATGTTCATGTTTTCAATTGTTAAGTTAATTTCCTATGTGTACGGATTTTTAGTACGTACGTCTTAGTTTTATTAATGATTGAACTGTCTTCCTGATTATGAAAACGCATGTAAAAAGGGGTTTGATTAAGAATGTATGAATAAAACCCTATGAAAGAAAGACCATGTCAAGATATGTGAGGGATGTTGTGGACTTAAGTGTTTATGGACGAGTGCGCCCGGAATTATATAGCACTCCAATGAATTGGATAAAGTAAGAGTCTCATGAGACGTTATGTGTGACGGTCTTGGAGGTTAGCCTTGGCTTGTGCTTTTATGTGCGATGGTCTTGGAGGTTAGCCTTGGCTTGTGCTTTTATGTGCGATGGTCTTGGTGGTTAGCCTTGGCTTGTGCTTTTATGTGCGACGGTCTTGGCAGTTATCCTTGGCTTGTGCTACCATGGGAAATGGGATTGGCGGTTTGCCTTGACCCATACTAAGTTATGTTTTAAGATCATGACACAAGGTCTTGACAAAAGTGCGACATTTTACATTTCCTTAGCATGTGATGATAAATGGTCAACCAGGGGTTAGTCCAACTAACAAGACATCCCCTAGTTGAAAATTCCCTTGACTATGAGAATGAAATCATGAGATAAGAATTGTAATTCATGTGGTAAGTTGTTATAAGACCTTTATGTGCCCATGAATCATGTTATGAATATTTTCCCTGCTTACTCACATATTTTTAGAACTGAAGTAATCTTGGTTGTAAATTATGCATCTTCTATTCTTCATGTGTTTGTGCTCTCTGATTATGTTTACTTTAAAGTTTATTGCAAGTTCGTACTTCTTTTCTGTGCAAGCGGTTTTCAAAAATGTAAGATTTAAATTTTCTAAGAAAAGATAATTCTTTGTTTTGTTTTAGTGAAGTGCTATATTCAAAATGACTGATTCGAGAAAGAGTTTTCTTAAAATGTTTTTAAAACCCCTTACTAGGCATATTTTCTCACCCTACATTTTGTTTTAAATTTTTCAGGCATGGTTTGTACTAATGAAGTTTATCAGAAGCAGCTGGTTTCCCAGAATCCTGAGCCTCGCGATCTTATGTAGTAATGGGACATAATATATTATTTGTAAATGTTGTAATGTAATGCTAGTATATCATGTCTCATGAAGCACCCGGGGATCGGGGTCGCTACAGTTGGTATCAGGGGATGGGTTCAGGAAACTCTGGAAAACTAGGTGGTATGAATGTATTACTATGATTGACTAAGTAAAAATGTTATAACTTTCAGATGGATGATGAAAATGTACCTACCAACCTACTGAAACTTCCCACTGAGGCTCTAGAGAACATTGTATCTCTAGTTAGCCATGATAACTTTCTAAATTATGCCCGAATTCGCACAACATGTAAGCACCTGTATGACGTGTCAAATTCGCCTACGGTGCTTAGACTACACCAGGGGTTGGGGATGGATTATCTCCTAATGGTGACAACCCAATTCCCCTCTTATGCATGTCGGGGAAAGTACCACGAGGGACTCTTCTGAGTGTTCACAACTAGAGAAGAATTTGGCACGATGTTTGATAACCCCTTTCAAGAGGCTGCTGCTGCCGGAGACCTCCGAGCAGCTTACCTGTGCCAAATTTTGCACTACGGTTTCTGGGGCCAATTAATGGACTTTGGGGTGTTGGAAGAAGAGTTCACCTGGTTTTCCCTTAGACAAGAGGTGTATAATGATGTTTCCTAACTCTATACCCCTCATGCTAAACTCAGAAGGCGTCATAGATGTTCCCACGAGTTTGAACCCATTTGTTCAGCTAGTGTGTGGTTTGAAGAGTTAGGGTGTTTTGTCTCTCTTTGTGGTGTTCGTTGAGTAAACTCAGGATTTGTTATGTAAACTTTTGCTTAAATGAAAGTTTCATGTTCCCTTTCTTGCCTCTACCTTATCAGTATTGTTATGTGTTTCTTTTCGTATGTTTTTTTTCAGATGGATGGTCAAACGAACATCTCATCACTACCCGATGAGTTAGTAGAGGTTATTATGAGTTGGTAGAGGTTATTATGGTGGATTATCCATCTTTTCTCCACCTACGAGGGTCTTGCCAACGTCTTCTCAATTTATTGAATGGCCCTGAGATTCTTCGTTCGTGTCAGGAGGATGATCGTGTTTTTCATCTCATCGCCACTGCTCAACTTCCCTACTATAGGCGAAGGGGAAGATACATTGAGGGTCTCTTTTAGTGTTTTACTCTGGCGCAAAACTTCTCTGCCAGAGCGTGCTTCCTCGTAGCTGCCCAGGATGGCCAGCTTAGTGCAGCCTATATGTTCCAAGTCTTAAATTTTAGTCTCCTCAATCGCATCATTCCCCTCTATTACCTCAAGCGTGATGTAGCCCGGAGAGTTATCCGGGAATTTATCTACTTGGATGTTTCCAAGCTTTTCACCGTACGAGCCTCCCTTTGGAAGCCTGTGTGCAGTACGCACGAGCAGGAGTACAAGACGTACTGCTCAAAGTGCATCTGAGCTAGGGAAATGAAAGAACTATGTGCCAACTTTGGTATTCCATTAACCGAGCCAGATCCCCTCTTTCGGTAATGTTGTACGTGTGGGGTTTCTATTTTTTTTATGAATAGAATTGTGAGGACGCAATTCTTTGAAGGGGGAAATAATGTAACAACCTAAGAAACTGTGTTTTGAGTAATGACAAGTTTATTTTACAATGTCACCCATTAATTGAACAAACAATCATCTTATAAAATAATAATATTAATAAAATAGAGAAAACACATCAAAATGAATGAAAAGGATCTTTTATTCAAATGAGTTACATCTTGGTGACTACAACTCACAGCGATCGAACAAGAAGTTTCGCTAACCAAAAATCCCAATTAAAAGCCCGATTACAATAATAGGGAGACCGCTTAAAACCACAAGGACCCCAAGAAGGCGGTAAGGGTCTTTGGCATCCATCAGAATAAACATAAGGATGTCTGAAGCCACCGCATCCGTGCTGAGCACTAACGGAATAACACGAACCATCTCCTCTTTTTCTCCATCAGTCGCCTTGAGTGAGGGATACCCTGAGACCAGGCTTTTTATAAGAACACTAATTTGACCGTTGGACCCTAACAGCTATAAATATAACCATTGGCTCCCCCATGTTTCTCTTATCCACTAATGTTTTATTCTGGATCATTGAAGATAAGAGTTGATTACCCCCGAAAGGTTCGAAAAGTTAATTGTGTTATTTGCTTTAATATTTAAAGAATTACATCAATAATAGTATAATTAATTTATTGATTGCTTTCCCAAAAGGTGAATTATATTTTATATTTCAAAACGGTGAGAATTAATATTATTATTTTTCCACTATTTACTACATGTTTTTTTAACTTGAGCAATTAAACTTTTATTTTGTAATTATATTGAATCTGATGGGTTTTTATTTTGTTTAAGAAAATATGCACTCAAACTCTTGAGTTATATATGTTGCGTCAAATTTTAAATTAAATGAATTATATTTATCTCTAAATTAAATGTAAGTAATAATAATAACGCAAATGTTTGTAATTTGATCTTTTATTAACAGCTTTGAGAAAATGTCAAATTATGATTTATGTATGTATTTCATAATGTTAATTTTTTGATTAATGCACTCTCATTTGTGAATTTGATAATATTTATCAATATTGATGTGTTAAATGCTTAATTGTATTAAATCTTCAATTGTGGAAAATTAAGATAATTAATATATAATTCAATAAAGGAAAAAAATATATATGTTTTGATAAGGATGAATTAATTAATATACTTATGTATTAAATGAACCATTGAACAATGACTTATCTTAAGATAATAAAATTTAGATCAATAATTGAATGTTAATAATAAAAACAATGTTATAAGTTAATAGAAAATAATATTAACGACTTTGTTTTTTTTAAACCATTGAAGAATTGAGGGGTCGTGTTTTTTAAAACACCGCATCAAGCTGGACCATCCGATCCAGCACCCCTACAATCACGCCATCCATTCTTTTAATTCCGCATCGCTTCTGGGCCGCCCGATCATTTTCTTTTTAATCCCGGTCATCCCCTCGTTTTCTGGTTTTCTTCTTCCCCGTGTCCTGCTTCATCTTCCTCGCGCGCGCGCCGAACCAGTAGGTTAGGCCCCCATTTTTCTTCATTTAGGCCAGCGAGTGGACCCAGCCTTTCTCCCTCTTTTCAACAAGTCGGCACCGCCCCTTTAATTCCCGGCCTCGGTTCCCTCAATGTCTCCCCGGTTGTAGAGTTCTCTGTTTTTTTTCTTCTTCCTAAAAACCTCTGTTTGCACTAGAGGCAAGGGGAGTTTTTGCACCCGGTTTTGTTGGAACTTCGGCCACCTCGTCGCCACCTCTTGCTCACCTCCTCTCCAAGCTAAGGTAAGGGACAATTTTTATTTGGTTTTGTTTAAACTTCGGTATATATATATGTGTGTGTTATATATATATATATTTTCTGTGTATATACACCCGGTGCATACACAGGCCTTGAGGATATCCCTTTCAGCTTGGAGAACCAAATAGGGGTAAGGGAACTCGGGAGACCCGTTTAATTTCAGTTCGGGTACTTGCATATGTACTTTGAGTATATATATATGTATATACATATATTTATAAAATGATATATGCAAATATAAAAACTTCTTCTCAATGTTTATAACCCTGGTTTTATTCCGCCTATGAAAATGGAGATTTTGGGTAATTGTATGAACATGTAAAATCATGAAAGTATATGGAGCATAAATATGTATATGTACATATAATTATATATATGTATATGTACATCAATGTGCATAAGGGATGGACTTGATTCTTTTGTTTTGAAATTTATCACAATATAACATGATGATTAAAATTTTATTTACCCAAAAAATTATTATTATTTCAAGAAAAGTACCAAAACTATTTATATATATGTTTATATGTATGGTGAAGTTAAGTTTTAGTTTGATATCAAAATAATTCCTTCAAAATTTTCATTTATCACCATTCTTGATAAATCATGATTTTTTTTGTGAAGACGGGTAGTGTGAATTCCTTAAACATTTACAAGTGTATATATATGTAATCATATATATGTACTCATATTTATGGATCGACCATGTTGTATGCAAGAATGATTTTTATGCCAATAAAGGTTTTATGAAAATTGTGTTCACTTTTTTTATGTAAAAGAACCCCATTCGGTTTTACCAAACATTAATTTTGTTTAATGTATAACATGAGAAATATTATTGAGTATGGTTTAATTCGGTAAACTCATGCACATGTGTATACACACCTAAATTTATATATATATAGGTATATATATAACCTTGTATCAATATGTTGTCTTCGAATACAAGTTTTTCTTATGATTGCAAACTTTTCAAAGGAAAGATCATGTTCTTTAAAGTGAAAATGAGTTTTTACACAACTATATATATATTCATGCAGTTTGGATACATATATACATGACTTACTAATATGGACCTAATTGCACACTTTATATCCCTAACTGTATGTATATTCACACATTTTTAATTAAACACCCACAATACCCATTTATCAGCAAGTGTATTAGTTATGAACGACCTTGTTTTTAACTTGGTATTATGATGCTTTGGAATGTTGAAGTCTGTATGTTCATGTTTTCAATTGTTAAGTTAATTTCTTATGTGTACGGATTTTTAGTACATACGTCTTAGTTTTATAAATGATTGAACTGTCTTCCAGACTATGAAAACGCATGTAAAAAGGGGTCTGATTAAGAATGTATGAATGAAACCCTTTGAAAGAAAGACCATGTCAAGATATGTGAGGGATGTTGTGGACTTAAGTTTTTATGGACGGGTGTGCTTGGAATTATATAGCGCTCCAATGCATTGGGTAAAGTAAGAGTCTCATGAGACGTTATGTGCGACGGTCTTGGCGGTTAGCCTTGGCTTGTGCTTTTATGTGCGACGATCTTGGCGGTTAGCCTTGGCTTGTTCTTTTATGTGCGATGGTCTTGGCGGTTAGACTTGGCTTGTGCTTTTATGTGTGTTGTTCTTGGCAGTTAGCCTTGGCTTGTGCTACCATGGGAAACGGGATTGGCTGTTTTCCTTGACTCGTACTAAGTTATGTTTTAAGATCATGACACAAGGTCATGACAAAAGCGCGACATTTTACATTTCCACAGCATGTGATGATAAATGGTCAACCAGGGGTTAGTCCAACTAACAAGACATCCCCTAGTTGAAAATTCCCTTGACTATGAGAATGAAATCATGAGATAAGAATTTTAATTCATGTGGTATGTTGTTATAAGACCTTTATGTGCCCATGAATCATGTTATGAATATTTTCTCTGCTTACTCACAGATTTTTAGAACTAAAGTAATCTTGGTTGTAAATTATGCATCTTCTATTCTTCTTGTGTTTGCGCTCTCTTATTATGTTTACTTTAAAGTTTATTGCAAGTTCGTACTTCTTTTCTGTGCAAGCGGTTTTCAAAAATGTAAGATTTACATGTTCTAAGAAAAGATAATGATTTGTTTTGTTTTAGTGAAGTGCTATATTCAAAATGATTGCTTCGAGAAAGAGTTTTCTTAAAATGTTTTTAAAACCCCTTACTGGGCATATTTGCTCACCCTACATTTTGTTTTTAAATTTTTCAGGCATGGTTTGTACTAATGAAGTTTATCAGAAGTAGATGGTTTCCCTGAATCCTGAGCCTCGCGATCTTCTGTAGTAATGGGACATGATATATTATTTGTAAATGTTGTAATGTAATGTTAGTATATCATGTCTCATGAAGCTCCCGGGGATCGGGGTCGCTACAGGAATCATTGGTGTTCTTCAAGGATGGCGCTCCCTCCTTTGTTCCGGTTGAAGAAGGAAGAAGGTGTTCGTCGTTGGCGGATGGAGCGTTCTTCGTTCTTCGGTGGTCTTTCTTTGTTGAAGAGTTATTTCCTCCTCAATTCTCCCGTCCAACAAATGAATGATGTCAACCTAAATGAAATAATAGGTTGTCTATTATTTTAATTATTGGCATGAATTCAAAATTTTGTGTTTTATTAAATGAGATAACTCACTTAATTAATGGGGTGGAGTTGGCTCAATTAATTACTAGGTAAGGTTAAGAGTTTTCTCCACTTAAATGGGAGTTAAAGGGGTTAAAAAGCTCGGGTGGTCCCCACCAAAATTTATCCTCCCAAGAGAGGTTATGTTTGGGTGGGCCCCACCACTATAACCTCTCATGGGAGGTTAAGGTGTGGTGGATCCCACCACCAAAATCCACTTGGAGGTTTTAACCACCAAATAAAAATAATCTACACACATTATTTTTATTTAATTTATTCTTTAAAACCCCAAAACTAACTTTCATTCTCGACCAACTATCGTCGAGCTGAAAGTCTTCTTAAGCGAATACCAGCACTGCAAGTTCAACGGTGCCCTCAGATTTCAATTTCGAGATTCGTTTCAAAATTTATAAAAACCTGCTTGTATGTTTACTGAACTTACCCGAACAAAACTTCAGAAATTGATTTTGGGCATACCGGGCCTCGGAATCAAGCGCCGTAAATTTTCGCGGACTCGTAAAAATCCCATGTATTTAAGAAAAAAATTTCCACGGAATTTCCAGGTCTTTACATTATTAATTAATTGTATCATGTTCTCGTTTCACTTATTTATTTATAGTTACTAACATCAGCATTGTTTTTTAATACAACCACACTCTTCTTTTATTTGAGTTGGGGTGGTTTTTTCAGCAACTAGCAGTATGATCAAGATATTTTGGAAGAGGGTATAAAAACAAAAAAACAATGTTTTTGAATTTTTTTTAGATGATTTTTGTAATAAATTTTACATGCCAATGTAACTGTACATAACAATGTTTGAATTTTAGTATTTATAATCATTGTATTATTGTGTATTGTGTTATAAATTTATTTGAAATTAAATTACATATTTGTTGATGTAGTGTGGTGTCAATTGTAGCAGAACACTACTACCACAAGGCTTCTATTATTACTAATTTTCACACTGATAAAATATGATTTTATTAGTGATAGATATAGTGATAGTGAAAATCACCTTTCCTTAGTGAAAAAAATACACTAATAAAGGGTCACCTTGATCAGCATTAATAAAGGGTCCACTTTATGAGTGCTTTTTTAGCACTGATAAAGGGTGCATTTATCAGTTCTATTTTAAGAATTGATAAAAGCCACAATATTTTAAATCCTCTTACAATATAATCACTTTTTATCACTGATAAAATACCAACTGTATTAGTTCTTGATATTTTGTAGAATTTTTTAAGTTACCCTTGTCAAAACTTATACCCTTTATTTGAATCCTCTTGAACCCAATGAGGCTTAATGACTTCGATTGATAGCCATTTAAAAATTAATGATTATATTTATCATCATTTTCTTTATTGGAACCCTTTAAGTCCCATTAAATAAGATTTATTGTATTACTCAAACAATTTTTAATCTACCATGACCAAACATCATAACAAGGTAAGTTTATATTCTCTACTTAGGACTCTCTCTCCCCAGGCTTGATGGTTATGGTTTGGTCTATTGGGAGGAAATATTTATGATTTGTGTATGTATTTATCATAATCTTATTTACATGATTTTCTTTATTCTAGGTATTTCTTTGTATGTCTTTACTTCTTTAAATTTATATATTAATATTCTCTCCGGCCTGGCAGTGTGGGTTTTTTGGTTCCGGGGAAGAGGTCGTTGTATGCCTTATTATTTTATAAGTTGTTCTCTTATCTCGAGCTTGAAGTTATGGGTTTTCATATTGGGGAAAGGTATGTTGTGTGTTTATTCTATTCTTTATCCTCTACTTATATTAGGTCATCATTCTTGGTAGTTATACTTTTTTATAATCTTATATTTAAATTAAATAAATGTAATTTTAATATGAATACTGGTTGAATTATGACTATGATAAGCAATGATGTAAATAAATAAATGTATGAATTATCATAAATATTAATAGATGTTTAAACAAGAAGCTTAAACGATAATAATATGAAATATATATATTTTTTTGTAGTAATAAATGTCGCATTGGTTATGATATTCAATATTTTGTAGTAGATATTTATATCACTACCATGATTTTTTATTATTGAGTGGTAATAATGTTTTTAGGCCCCTTTCATTATTATATTATTAATATTATTTTCTCAATGATTTATGACTATGGAATGTTGAAAACAAATGGTTGTAATAAAGGTCAATAGTGGCAACAATTGTGATATCCCGAGACATTACACATATTCCTTGATTAAAAAAATTGTTTGATGCTTATCTGTTATTCCTGATTTTCCTTAGTTGTTCTCATCCATGTCTGTCCCGACATATTGATCTCACATGGAATTTTTGTTGTTTATAAATATGATCCTACCGAGTACTCTCAAATTCTCACCCCTTTATAGTTTTTGAGTTGTTTTGTAGGATGGATCGAGCAAGATTAGGGACACTGTTGTTTAGGTAGTTGGATTAGAGCTTAGAATCTTGGTATTGAATTAATTTTGGTTGTACTGTGTTTTTTATCATATAGTTATAGATGATATTTGGTAACATTAACTTTATGTATATATATATATGGATTTTATTGGTGGATTGGTTATATTTTCCTAGGAATTAAGAGGGTAACGACTCCCATACCTATGATGAATATCATTAGTGCTAGTCACCAACATGGGGCCTATTGGAGGAGGGCTTCTAGGGTCACACTCATCTTCACTACCAACCCAGGTAGGGTTTCATTGGGGGAAGATTGAGACACCTCAGTTGCAGATATATACATGAGGTACATTTTCATAATCTGTTTGTCCAACAATTTATCTACTATGTTAATTACTGTTAAATACTATTCATAATTTCTATAGGTGTATATATCACTACTATCTAAATGGAAAACCCTATAAAGAAAAAATTGGACTCATTATTCCTCATATCACTTCTATACAACAATTTAAAATGGGAGAAGTTGGAATTTCAGAAAAAGTAGAGAAAGTAGCTACAATGTTTAAAGAAAAAATAATATACGACATGTTATTATTAACACCTACAATGTAGTGGTAATAATCTATAACATAGTCATATAAAATATATTTTCATTTTTTTCATTACTTATTCCTTTTTCGTTTTTCTAAGAATCACTTGATGCTTAGTGTAGTTAATTTTGATAATCCGATGATTTATTTTTTGGATGTAAATCATGGATTTATAATAAACCAACCAAACATGATGCCCTCTATCAATTTGTAATACACTACATTAAACATTTTACAAATAAACATACAATTATAAAATTTATATTATTTTTTAATGATAATTTTTTTATGATATGGAAATGTTTACTTATCATTAAATTTATGGTAAGAAGATGGACAATGTGTATAATAAGCCTATAAATTACTTCAATCGGGGTATATATAATAAGATTTCACTATCAAATAATACGTCCAAAAAGATTACTTTTTTTCAATGTTTCCAAAACAAATTAATGATAATGATTATGGTTATTACATTTGTAAATTTATGAAAGATATTATATTCCATCAAAAAACTAGCATCCCCAAAGAGGTGTTTCCGAATGTAATTTCAATTTCAAATAAAATATTTATTAATCGTTTTCTTATTTATATTTTTCAAGTACTATTAGGATTTTCAAATTTCCACATACTCAAAAGAGGAATTATATTTTTTTTAGAAATAAGTGGGTTGTTTACATGGTGTTAGAATGTTTAATGAAATCACGAAGAGGTGATTTCCTACTTCTTATCTAGTTATCTTTCTTATCATTTTATCTACTTGTAATTCCATGACCCCAGTTACCCAGAATCGGTGCATTATTACATAAAATTGGCTTGATATAAGGAATCACGTCCTGAATGACTGACCAGTTTAGTAGCCTTGGAAGTACTAGATAAATATATAAGTTTTACATTATATCATGAAATAAAAAAACAACATTGTGTCCCCTTTGAACACTCTTATATCCCTTAGCCTATTCTTGTAGGTTAATAATAATATACTTCTTTGAATCCAGGGAAAAATAAAACATAATAAAGGGGTGAACTCAGATGCTCAGTAAGGATAACAATATAGAAAAAACTTTCATAAATAAGAACAAACATTTAAGGCATTATATTAGACTAGAACACAAGCCTTTTAAACTTAAACTTCAACATAATAATGCAAAGATAAATCAAATAATTCCATTTAATTATTCACATGGATATTATACTAGTCGAATAATCACATGTAATATCAATAGCCAATTTTATAATTATGAAACATAACATAAACATTCGTATTAAACTAGCATACTAAATATCAATACTTTAACCATAAACCATGAATGGTATAAAAATATCACATCCACAGTCAAACATAAATCATTCAATAAAATATGGAAGATTTTATTATAATAAATTAACCTCAATCAATAATAATGAAGGATATTGACATAGATGAAAATAACCATCAAAACTATTTGAGAGAAATATCCCCCTTTTTCTTGAAAACATTTAAAAGTATCACTATTTATCAAGAAGTTGTTTAAAATAGTTTTTTGAATCAAAGTTTCATATACCACTTTGAAACTTTTAAAAGGAATTTTAATTTTAAAACATTAATGTTCATATAAATAAATCCTTAAAACCATTTTTAAAACATGGACATTAATGATAAATATTTAGAAGAATAAAATTTTAAAACGTTTAAAATGGTATTTTAGTTAGAGTTCCTAACCAAATGAGAGATGCTTGAATACAAATAATTGAGGTAATAATAAATTAATAATATCATGAGAATAAAGGGATTCATGATATATTATGTCAAAGTACAGTATATACACCAAATAAAAGTGAATTGGCGCATAACAACAAAGAAGTCTCAATGGAATGTAAGTTGAGATGAAATCCCTAATAAAGACCATATCTTTAGGTTAAGGATAAATAAATGGTATAATTGTGTGTGAAAAATATAAATACACTAAATATGAATGGATATTCAGTGTAAAACAATCAGAGGATAACCACACATATTCTTGTAACAACAACACCAATGACTTGGATGTTTAACTCAATGAATGAAAATTGGGTTAAGATTACTCTTATCAAGTTCATATCGATGACTTGATAATTTATCAATGGAGTGATTATGTGTATCAAACGAATATACACACAAAGTGGAGTAGAAATTACTACATAAATAAATAAATAGTGATTTCACACATAATCTTGGAGTAAAATAATCAATTAATTTTGCATAAAACCCAATGAGTGGAAATCAAAATTAGAAATTCCCTTACTGATTTGGAGACTTAAGAAACAAACAACCCATGAAAGAAGGATCATCAAATGAAGATGTAAATACCCATAAATTAAATTATATTATATAAGGAATACAATCATGGTCAGTACATACACCACACAAAATAAATAGTGGCAATATAGTATGAATCTCACGGAAATAAGAAGTGAGATGAAAACCACTTACCATGTTGTAATCAATCGAGTCGTATGAAAAAAAGTTAATAACCACAAAATGAATCACATAATACCATGAATATAAATAGAATCATAATAATATATATCAAATTTTAGTACACAATACACCACATGCAATAAATAAGTGGCGAATAATGGAAATCTCATGGAATTAAAAGTGAGATAAGAAACCCCTTACCGTGTACTTTTCCTTAGTATAGGGTAGGATAAACTAATGTACAATGGTGAAATAATTGTTATTAAATTACACAAGAACCAAATACATAAATATTATATCATATATGGTCTTTTAATATTTCTTTGTTAATAATATTTTAGTAGTATCGTCGTTTTAGGTGTTAACTGATTTGTTTTCCTTTATATGCTTGGTTACATAAGCCATGTTTGTTATGGATATGATGTATTTGATTCATATACAGAGTGATATTATGTTCATAAATATTATTTTTAATCATAAAATGAAAATAATTCATGAATGATTACGATGGGGAATGAATCTCATCGCGTTCGTGGAGACGGTAATCCATACGGACGCACGAGCGATAATATCATTATATTGATGGTGAAATCGTATGTAATTGGATGGTATATCATATATACAGAATAATTATCATGTTATATTTATTATTTACATCAGTTATACTCATTTTTATACCCATCCAAATAATAAAGTTTTTTAATAACAAACTACACTACGACGTGGATATGGTAAGCCGTACGTATGCACGTATGGTGACTTTGTCATTTATAGGAGGGATAGAATAATGAATATAGTTGTAACATATTTATAAAAACATAATAGTATGTATAAGGTACTAGAGTTATTATTTTGGTATGGAAACAAAAAAGAAGGAGGAAGTGGAAGAAGAAAAGAACTTGAAAGAGGGTGGTGAAATTATTACCTCTTCCTCAGGTGTTTCCTTTTGAGTTGATCAAAAGGGCTCCTTAGGTTGGCTTCATGATCAAAGTAAGGAGTCTAGTTTGATTTGAGGGAAGTTGGGAGGATATTTTGGCTAGGTTTGGCCAAGACAAATGGCTTTGTATGTGTGAAATTAAGATAATGGGAAGTACCCTTTTATAAGAGAGGTGAGGGTCACTTTAGGAAAACAATGAAATATTATTTTATAATAAAATAATTTTCAGTTTCTAATGGCTCAAAAATAATTTATTTCAAAGATAAGCTGGGGATGGGTTGAAAACCTTTCAACCAATAGGTTTTAGACAAGTTTAGGTTACCATTTTAACCTTATCTTTTAGATTTAACTCTTAGTTAATTAATTTAACTTTTACCGCGTCTTCAAGTATTTTTACACTATATGGTTAATAAACTTACTCTAAACTTCCAAGAGAACCTCAAGTGGTTCATTAATGACATATATAATATTATTTAAGTCCTTTTTCTGAATCTTATACTTTTAGTAATATTATATCAACCAATAATATAATATTTTTTTTAAAACTCATTTATGTCAATTTTGACATTTTTTAGTATTTGGTTTTTGTGAAAATCATAACAGCATGATTACTTCGAAAGAAAATTATTTAATCAACCATAAAATGTAATATTAACCTAGAACATTAGTATAATTCATCAAAAGTCTAAAATTACATTTATTTGGATATTTATAATATCAATTATTTTAATATTTCATTAATAAGGTAATTACTGCATCATCATTGTGTCATAAATAAATTTAATTATTTAATGTTTAAAAATTATAAATAAAATACCATTATTTAGGAAATATTTTTATATTTATAATGAATATTTATAATTTAATTTATCTTATGTATAACCCTATATTAAAAATGGCTTAGTTATTAAACTTTGAATTTTACTCTTTTAACTCTTCTTTAAATAAAATAATAATAATTGTCCTAATATGATCCAACTGGACCAAAGAGGATCATATTTTATTCCTAATTTTGTTTTTGGTCGAATTAAACTTATTCAATAGAATTATTACATGTTTTAGGGTAAATATAATATCATTTTTACACTTAATTACCTTATTTACTTTTAACTGTGGTAAATAAAAGTCAAAAGTTACTATTCACCAAAAATTATTTTCATCTTATTGAACCAAATTTTATTTTCTGATTTCAACCGTGTGTCTTAGAGTTTTTAAATTCAACTCACAGAAGCGGTAAAATTAAATTTTATGCAAATTTTCAAATGCTCCTAGAAGGTGGGTAAAAGACGGTAAAAAGTTCAATAAAATTTTATACATCTAATTTTATTATAAAATGAATCTAATGAATTAAATTGAACTTATATAGGTATCATATATCTATTTAGAATTAAAATAAATTAAAATAAAATAAATAATTATTTAAATAAAACGTCGGTTTTAAACTATAACACAATGTTTTTCACTATTCATAAAAAATTGAATGTTTTCAAAAAAATACCAAAAATTCACCTGAATCTAATTTTGATATTCCAAATTCAAAAATGAATTCTATTTTAAAAAATTCAAAACATAGAATCTGCATTAATTAATTTAAATTTATTTCCCGTTGTCGAAACCGAAAAAGCGGGTTTTTAAAAGGTAAAAACTATCAAAAGATTGACATGTGTTTATGCCAAATTTAAATGTGAAATTACTTATAATGACCTAAATTGTATTAAATGATAAAATTATAATCTAATTATACTTCAAAAACATTAAAATTCATAATTTAACCCTATAAATTATTTTGATTAAAAAAGTTTTTTTCAATTAAAATTTAGTATTTTTCAGTATTCATCAAAATATGAAAGTTATCAGAAAAGTACCAAAAATTTATTCGAAATAAATTTTTATGTGTCAATTATAAATAATAATTAAATTAAATTAAATTAAATATATAAAAGTGTCAAATATTGGTTTTAAAAAGGGTTTTCCATTAGAATGTTGTAAAATTGCATTTTTTGAAAAATACTTATTTTATTTGAAAAAATGAATTTGTTCTTATATTATGTATAAGAAACACATAATATGGATTCTAAAATTATATAGAGTATATAAAATTCAAAATTATGTTAATACTATTCATAACTGCATTTGAACGACTAGTTTGGTAAGTCGTAGTGCGCTCAAACTCAGTGTTGCGTATAACACAAGCTATTGAATTTCTTTAAAGAAAATAACTTAATATGAAATATTGGGGCGTTAAATTCTTCCCCCCTTTTGGAAATTTCATCCTCGTAATTTTAAAATTGGGCTTGGGAACTTCATTGAAAGTCCCACATTAGAAAAAGATTCAATAAAACTATCACTTTAAAAGAAAGAAAGAGAAGTACAAAGGTCACTCAAGATAACCCATACTAGGATTCCATGTAGAAAAACATGGATATGGAAGATAAACTAAGTGTCAAGTTCTGATGAATAGTGATAGAAAACATGATCATGAGAAATTTAACAATAAGAAAACCACAAACTTGTGATGGGATAAATGGTCATTAGTTTCCCAGTAGGAAAAGTAAACGGACAATGTTTTTTTGTTTTAAGTTCCATTTCATAAAGTTAAGGAATTTATTTATGATATTGACTAAGAACATAAATATATATACTTAATTTTTAAGTAAAGTTTCATCCTTTAATAAATTTCTCCCACTAACTCATCTTTTTTTCAAACGATGAGTATTCAAGATGACTTGGTCACACCTGAAGCACTAGAATCAACTTCCAGAGAATCGCATGATCCACAAAGGATAAACTATATATTTACTTTGTATTTAGATATTAACCAAAACTAAAATTTTTAGTACAATATCAAATGATCCCCAAAAAGGATAATCCTTTATAGAAAAAAAATACTAATCTTAATTTCTAAAATTAAACCAACAATACCCAAAGTTCAATAAATACCATTAAATAAACAATTGTCCTTAAAATCCTTCAATATAATACAAAATAATATTGAAAACCAAAACTTAGAATAATTTTATTATGTAGTCTTCCACGTTAAATTATATCTCCAAATAACATCGACTACTCTTAAAGTCACATACTTAAAGTAATTAACCTAATCACATATTCTCTATGATAGGTTAATCATTTCCATAAATAGCCGAAATCTCTATAAATAAAAATCCACCATTACTCCTCAAATGAAATCTCATATTATTCTGTTTTACTTAGGAATATAGTGTTCCCAACAGAGCGAACATCTTTCAAAATAACATTTACCACTTAATCACCAAATCATTTTCCTATACTAAGGATATCCATTTGATAAGACATAAGATCCCAAATCAACTTATTATTGATCAATAAAATCATTTAACTAAAAATAATTAGTCACAATAACTAGGGACTTCACGTAGTCCAGTGGTAGGTGATAAATCCCAATCGCACTCTGGTTGTGGGTTTGATTCCCGCATATTTTTCCGACGCGATGGGTTGTCACACAGTCTACATGTTGTCCTTTTTCAAAAACTATATTTTATAACATTCCCAAAACGAGAAAAAATTCTCAAAATAACCATAACATAATCTCCCCATAAATGTTATCTCATACCTCGCATCTTCATCCCAAAATTTAATAACTTGTAATTTCCTCAAATTCAAGGATTATATAAACCCAAATGGTTATTTATAACTATAATAGACAATATAATTCTTCCTAAAATAACATTTTCACATAACAAACTGTAGGGTTACACATACAAGAGAAAAGTATTCCAAAGTAATCCCATCAACAAAGAGTACTAATACTTTTAAACATTTCACCATAAAATTATTTCCACATAGGTTCTTCCTTGACCAAGTGATTATCCTAAAGAATAGGGCATTCACTCGGGTAATGCCTATGTCTCTTACATTTACGGCAAATTACTATAAATGAATTCTTGGGATCATTTTTATTTTCTTCCATATTACTCTTCATTTTTCCTGTGAAATTATTTACTTTATGTCCTTATTTCCCACACATAAAGCATTTATTTGTTCCATTCAGAAACTTTCCTAGGTGTCTCCTACTATATTTCCTTCATGATGGAAATTGAGCTTTCTTTTCTCCACGGTTTCCACTGCTGGAGCTCTTATCATTCATCACCTTTCTCTTCTTTGTTGAGTCTGGGAGTTGGTTAATATATATATTGTTGATCATATTTTTGGAAAACTGCTTTGGCAGGAACACGATATCTTTTATACCTATCAATAATCCATTTTTTCTCATTTCCACCACCGTTCCCACCTTGTACATAATGTTCAATGTTACTATGAATTTTTTAGAATCCAGCCATTGACCAACACAAGAAAGCATAATGTGAGTCATAAAATCATTTAGATAATATAATTACACATTATTTTCAATCTAAAACACCTTAGGATTAACCAAGTTTATTTATTCTCATCTTATATTAAAATCCTTCAAATTGGTTTGTAAATAAAATGTGAATTATACTAAGAATATCTCCTGGGGGTTTCGTAACCAAGAGTCTAGCAAGGCCCAATGTTGTGTACCAGGATACCCCGAGTCAAGAATGAAACTCCTTGTTGGAGTTTTCACTCCTAGGTACATCTGTACCGGAGCTGCCTCTACCTTCTCATATCCAGACAGGGTTGTATTGCTTGGAAAACCCACATAATATTTACATTACCAAAAAATTTAGATGTTCTTCTATACTAATCCTCAATGTCTATCTTAGGGTAGTGATTCCTAATCAGAGTTTTTTTCTAAATCTAGCTTCCAAGGTTTGTACTAAACTTCCTCTGATACCAACTATAATGCCCCGACCCCCGTTACCCAGAATCGGTGCATTATTACATAACATTGGCATGATACAAGGAATCATGTCCTAAAAGACCGATTAGTTTAGTATCCTTGGAAGTACTAGATACATATATAAGTTTTACATTACATTATAAAATAAAATCAACAACATTGTGTCACCTTTGAACACTCTTATATCCCTTAGCCTATTCCTGCAGGTTAATCGTAATATACATCTTCACATCCTAGAAAAAATAAAAAATAATAAAGGGGTGAGCTTATATTCTTAGTAAGGATAACAATATAGTGGAAACTGTCATAAATAAGAACAAACATTTAAGGCAATGTATAAGACTAGAACACAAACCTTTTAAACTTAAACTTAAACATAATATAGAAAAGATAAATTAAATAATGCCATTTAATTATTCACATGGATATTCTACTAGTCGAATAATCACATGTAATATCAATATCAAATTTCATAATGATGAAAGATAACATAAACATTGATATTAAACTAGCATATGAAATGTCAATACTTTAACCATAAACCATGAATGGTATAAAAATAGCACATCCACAGTCAAACATAACTCATTCAATACAATATGGAATATTTGATTATAATAAATTAACCTTAATCGATAATAATGAATGATATTTACATTGATGAAAATAACAATCAAAACTATTTGAGAGAAATATCCCCTTTTTCTTGAAAACATTTAAAAGTATCACTATTTATCAAGAAGTTGTTTAAAATATATTTTTGAATCAAAGTGTCACATACCAATTTGAAACTTTTAAAAGGAATTTTAATTTTAAAACATTAATGTCCATATAAATAAATCCTTAAAACCATTTTTAAAACATGGACATTAATGATAAAGATTTAGAAGAATAAAATTTTAAAATGTTTAAAATGATATTTTAGTTAGAGTTCCTAACCAAATGAGAGATGCTTGAATAAAAATAATTGAGGTAATAAAAACTTAATAATATCATGAGAATAAAGTTATTCATGATATATTATGTCAAATTACAGTATATACACCAAATAAAAGTGAATTGGCGCATAACAACAAAGAAGTCTCAATGGAATGTAAGTTGAGAGGAAATCCCTTATAAAGACCGTATCCTTAGGTTAAGGATAAATCAATGACATAATTATGTGTGAAAAATATAAATACACTAAATATTATTTAATATTAAGTGTAAAAAAATCATAGGACAATCAAATATATTCTTGTAACAACAACACCAATGACTTGGATGTTTAACTCAATGAATGAAAATTGAGTTAAGATTAATCTTATCAAGTTCATATCGATGACTTGAGAATTTATAAATGGAATGATTATGTGTATCAAAATAATATACACACAAAGGGGAGTGTAAATTACTACATAAATAAATAAATAGTGATTTTACACATAACCTTGGAGTAAAATAATCAATGAAGTTTGTGTAAAACCCAATTAGTTAAAATCAAAATTAGAAATTCCCTTACCGATTTGGTGACTTATGAAACATACACCCCATTAAATAAGGATCATAAAATGAAGATGTAAATAACCATAAATTACAGTATATTACATAAGGAACACAATCATGGGAAGTACATACACCACACAAAAGGAAATAGTGGCAATATATCATGAATCTCACAGAAATAAGAAGTGAGATGAAAACCCCTTAACATGTTGTAATCAATCGAGTCATATGACCAAAAGTTAATAACCACCAAATTAATCATTAAATACCATAAAGGTAAATATAATCATGATAATATATATCAAATTTCAGTACAAAATACACCATATGCAATAAATAAGTGGCAAACAATGGAAATCTCACAGAATTAAAAGTGAGATAAGAAACCCCTTACCTTGTACTTTTCCTTAGTATAGGGTAGTTTAACCTCTTTTATAATGGTTAAATCATTGTTATTAAATTATAAAAGAACCAAATACATAAATATTACATCATATATGATATTATAATATTGTTTTGTTAATATTATTTCAGTAGTATCGTCATTTCAGGTGTTAACTGATTAGTTTTCCTTTATATACTTGGTTACATAAGCCATATTTGTTATGGATATTCTGTATTTGATTCATATAAATAATTATATTATGTTAATAAACATTATTTTTAATCATAAAATGAAAATTATTCTTTAATGATTATGATGGGGAATGAATCTCATCGCGTTCATGGAGACGGTAATCCGTACGTACGCACAAACGGAAATATCATTATATTTATGGTGAAATCGTATGTAATTGGATGGTATATCATATATACAGAATCATTATCATGTTATATTTATTATTTACATCAGTTATACTCATTATTATACCTATTAAAATAATAAAGTGTTTGAATAACAAACTACACCACGGCGTGGAGATGATAAGCCGTACGTACGCACGTATGGTGACTTTGTCATTTATAGGACGGATAGAATAAGTAATATGGTTGTAACATATTTATAATAAAATCACAGTATGTATAAGGTACTGGAGTTGTTATTTTGGAATGGAAACAAAAAATAAAGAGGAAGTGGAAGAAGAAAAGAACTTGAAAGAGGGTGGTGAAATTATTACCTCTTCTTCGGGTGTTTCCTTTTGAGTTGATCAAAAGGGCTCCTTGGGTTGGATTTATGATATAAGTAAGGACTTTAGGTTTATGTTTGGTAAGTTTTAAGGATATTTGGGTAGGGTTTGGCCGAGAAAAATGGCTTTGGAGGTGTGAAATTAAGAGAAGGGGGAGTACCCTTTTATAAGAGAGGTGAGGGTCACTTTAGGAAAACCTTCAAATATTATTTTATAATAAAATAATTTTCGGTTTCTAATAGCTCAAAAATAATTTATTTAAAATATAATGTGAGGATGGGTTGAAAACATCTCCAAAAATAGGTTTTAGACAAGTTTAGGTTACCATTTTAACCTTATCTTTTAGATTTAACTCTTAGTTAATTAGTTTAACTTTTACCGTGTCTTCTTGTATTATTACACTATATGCTTAATAAACTTACTCTAAACTTCCAAGAGAACCTAAAGTAGTTAATTAATGACATAAATAATATTATTTAATCCCTTTTTATGAACCTTATATTTATAGGAATATTATTTCAACCAATAATATAGTATTTTTTTTAAAAACTCATTTATGTCAAGTTTGACATTATTTAGAATTTGGTTTTTGTGAAAATCATAACAACATGATAAATTTGAAAAAAATTATTTAATAAACCCTAACATGTGATATTAACCTATAAAATTAGTAGAATTCATCAAAAGTCTCAAATTACATTTATTTGGATATTTATAATATCAATTATTTTAATCTTTCATTAATAAGGTAATTACTACATCATCATTGTGTCATAAATAAATTTAATTATTTAATGTATAAAAATTATAAATAAAATACCATTATGTAGAAAATATTTTTATATTTCTAAAAAATATTTATAGTCGAATTTATCTTATGTATAACCCTATATTAAAAATGGTTTAGTTATTAAACTTTGAATTTAACTCTTTTAACTCTTCTTTAAATAAAATAATAATAAATGTCCTAATCTAATCCAAGTGGACAAAAGAGGATAATATTTTATTCATAAGGTTTTTTTTGTCTAATTACACTTATTGAGTATAATTTGGACATGTGTTAGGGTAATTATAATATCATTTTTACCCTTAATTACCCTATTTACTTTTAACCGTGGTAAATAAGTCAAAAGTTAATATTCACCAAAGATTATTTTCTTCTTATTGAACCAAATTTTACTTATTTATTTCAAACATGTCTCTTTTATTTTTGAAATTAAACTCACATAAGTGGTAAAATTATGTTTTATGCAAATTTGCAAATGCTTCTAGAAGGTGGGTAAAAGACGGTAAAAAGTTCAATAAAATTTTATACATCTAATTTTATTATAAAATGACTCCAATGAATTAAATTAAACTTATATAGGTATTATATATCTATTTTGACTTAAAATAAATTTAAATAAAATAAATAATTATTTAAATAAAATGTCGGTTTTAAACTATAACGTAGTGTTTTTCACTATTCATCAAAAATTGAATGTTTTCAGAAAAATACCAAAAATTCACCCTAAGCTAATTTCGATTTTCCAAATTCAAAAATGAATTCTATTTTACCAAATTAAAAACATATAATATGAATTAATTAATTTAAAATTAATTCACATTGTCGAAATCGAAAAGCGGGTTTTTAAAAAGTAAAAACTATCAAAAGATTGACATGTGTTTATGTCAAATTTAAATGTGAAATTACTTATAATGACCTACATTCTATTAAATTATAAAAGTATAATATAATTATACTTACAAACCATTAAAATTCATAATTTAACCCTATAAATTATTTCGATTAAAAAAGTTGTTTTCAATTAAAATTTAGCATTTTTCAGTATTCATCAAAATATGAAAGTTATCAGAAAAGTACCAAAATTTTATTCAAAATAAAATTTTATGTCCTGATTCTAAATAAGAATTTAATTAAATTAAATTTAATATATAAAAGTGTTAAATATTGGTTTTAAAAAGGGTTTTCCATTAGAATGTTGTAAAATTGCATTTTTTGAAAAATACTTATTTTATCTGAAAAAATGAATTTGTTCTTATATTATGTCTGAGAAACACATAATATGGATTCTAAAATTATATAGAGTATATAAAATTCAAAATTTAGTTAATACTATTCATAAATGCTTTTGAATGACTAGTTTGGTAAGTCATGGTGAGCTCAAACTCGGTGTTGTGGGTAGCGTAAGCTATTGAATTACTTTAAAGAAAATAACTTACTATGAAATCTTGGGTTGTTACACTACTGATTATTTAGTTATTTTTATTATCATTTTTATTTACTAATTTATTTAGTTTTTATAGATATCATGAATAGGTGTTTTCATATTGATTTTTCTCCAAACATTTTGTGCCTATAAAGAGCACAAAAGGCCTTCATATAGAGTTTGTGGTATTTCATGAAGGATAAAACCATTTCCATGGATAAGAATCATGAATTATGAATGGGAAATTATTAGTTTACATGAAGTGATTTTTTGAAGGGTAAATTCTATTATCCCTCAAGAAGGACCCTGTAAACTATATGGAGACCTTTTATACTCTTAATAAGCACAATATATTTAGAGAAAAATAAATTATCTGTGAAGGATTTATCCAAGATGATACATCTAGGTATTATTTAATGTTATCTCCAAAGATATGTTTATTATTTATAATATTAGTTGACATGAAATGGGTTACTATTTAAAAATCATTGAATTTAATATAATGGGTGATTTGGTCATGAAACTATGACTTGTATATGTTATTACTTACTTCCTTTGGGGTATATTTAAAAAAATAAAGCAAACACGATCAAATTATATTGATACTTTAAAATAATTATTCATGATTAATTTGTGATTTATAGAAATTAACCTCAATTCAACCTGATACATGATGTGGTTGATATGATGAATAGTGCATGTTTTCATTTTAAAAGGACATTTTAGTTCTAAACACATGTTACATACTCAAATATGAGAAAAATCACTCAAATTGTATTGATATTTTACGAAACGTATTGATAATTAATTTGTAACATGTAAGAATTAACCTCACATCAATCCAATACATAGTGTGGCCAATAAAAAGTGTGTATTTTCATTTAAAAGTGTCATTTTAGTTCAAAACACATGTTACATACTAAAAAATGATCAAACACGCTAGGATTTTGTTGATACTTTAGGAAAATTATATTTGATTCATTTTTTATGTGTAGAAATTAACTAAACATCAATTCAACAAAATATGTGGCCATATTGATTGAAATTTCATGTTTTCATTTTAGAAGTAACATTTTAGTCTAAAACATGTGTCACATACTCAAAACTAAGAAAATTAAATCATATTATCTTGATTCCCTATAACAATGATTAATGATTCATTTTTGATATGTATGAATTAACCTCAATTCAATATGATACACAATTAGTTTGGTATGACCGATAGTGATTCTTTTCATTTAAAAATGACATTTTAGTTTAAAATATGTGTCACATATTCAAAACCAAGAAAACAAAATTGGGATGTCCTTATATTTTAAGAAAAATATTTATAATTCATTTATGATGTATAAGAATTAACCTTTACTCAATTTGAAACACAACGTGGATGGTATAACTAAAAGTTCATGTTTTCATTTAAAAGTGATGTTTTAGTTCAAAATGCACATCACATACTAAAAAATGATTAAACATTCCCAAATTGTCTTGATACTTTAGGAAAATTATAAATGATTCATTTGTGACATGTAAGAATTAACCACACATAAATATGACACATGGTGTGTTTAGATTGACTAAAAGTGTATGTTTTTAGACTAAAAGTGACATTTTAGTCTAAAACATGCTTCATAAACTCAAAACTAAGAAAATTCACTTGGATTGTTTTTATAATTTAGTAAAATGACCTTTGATTTATTTTTTACATGTAGAAATTAATCTCAATTCAATCTCAAACATGGTGTAACCAATATGACTAAAAGTTATTGTTTTCATTTAAAAATGAAATTTTAGTTCAAAATGTGTGTTTTATACTCAAAACTGAGAAAACACACTTGAATTGTCCTGATATTTTAGGAAAAATATCAAAATTTATTTGTTTCGTGTAGAAATTAATGATACATCAATACACACAGTGTGTCTAGTATAACTAAAAGTGTGTGTTTTCATTTAAAAGTGACATTTTAGTTTAAAATGCATGTCGCGTACTTAAAACCAATAAAACACACTTGGGTTATCTTGATACTTTAAGACAATGATCCATGATTCATTTTTTATGTGTAGGAATTAACCACACATCAATCTAACACACGATGCTATCAGATTGAGTGAAAGTGCCTGCTTTCAATTTAAAAGTAATATTTTAGTCTAAAACACATGTCACTTACTCAAAGAAAAGAAAATATGCTTGGATTGTCTTAATAATTTAGGAAATTGATCTACGATTCATTTGTAACATGTTGTAATTAACCTAAAGTAAATATGATACATGGTGTGAAAGGTATGATCGATAGTGTGTGTCTTCATTTAAAAATGACATTTTAGTTAAAAACATTCAATGCATAATCAAAAAATAGAAATGAAACTTGTATTGTCTTTATATTTTAGTAAAATGACATTTGATTCATTTTTATGTATATAAATTAATCTCACATCAATATGACACACGTGCAGTATGGTTGACATGACTAAAAATGCATCTTTTCATTTAAAAGTGATATTTTAGTACAAAATGCACAACACATACTCAAAACCAGGAAAAAATGCTCAGACTATCCTGATACAATAGGAAAATGATCCATGAATCATTTGTGTTGTGTATGAATTAACCTCAAGTCAATATGATACACCATGTGGCTGGTATGATTGATACAACGAGTGTTTTCATTTGAAATTGGCATTTTAGTTCAAAACATGTGTTACATACTCAAAACTAGGTAAATATACTCGAATTATCATGATATTTTAGAAAAAATATAGATAATTTATTTGTGAAATGTAGAAATTAATCACATGTTAATTTTACACACAGTGTACCTGATATGACTGAAATTATGTTTTTTCATTTAAAAGTAACATTTTTGTCCAAAATTCACGTCACATACTCAAAACTGAGAAAACATATGTGGATTGTCCTTATAATTTAAGACAATGATCTATGATTCATTTGTGATGTGTAAGAATTAATCACACATCAATCTAACACACATTATGGCAGGATTGATTGAAAGGGAATGTTTTCTGTTAGAAATTGACATTTCAATCTAAAACCCGCATCACATAGTCAAAACAGAGAAAATTCCCATAGATTGTCTTGATACTATAGGAATATGATTTGGGATTTATTTTTAAAATGTATGAATAAACCTAAAGTCAATTTGATAAACTATGGATGATATTACCAATAGTATGTGTTTTCATTTAAAAATGACATTTGAGTTCAAAACGTGTGTGACATATTACTTTTCCATATGTTTTATTCATGTATTGTGTGATCCTATTTTATTTATGCATTATAATTTAAAATTCATGTTATCTTTTTTTTATTTGTTTTTTATTAATGCATTATTGTGTCATATTTATGTTTCATTTATTTTTTTATTGTATAACTAGCATAAGCATTTTTTTATTACAGCTACACTTTTTTTGTTTGAGTTGGGGTGGTGTGTTCAGCAACTGGTAGCATGATCTATCTTTTTTGGAATGGAGTCCCAATGAAAAAGGAATACTGGGATTCCTAGTTT
This sequence comes from Viscum album, assembly GCA_963277665.1. Classification (NCBI taxonomy): domain Eukaryota; kingdom Viridiplantae; phylum Streptophyta; class Magnoliopsida; order Santalales; family Viscaceae; genus Viscum; species Viscum album. The sequence continues at coordinate 2,007,917,312 of OY728159.1, read as the reverse complement.
GGTATACATGTTAAAGTGATTTTGAATTTATTAGAAGATGTAATGTTAGTAATAAATTGGATATATCAATGTAATTGTAATGTATTTAAATGTTAGTAATATAGAATTATTTTATATTTTTAATTTATTACAATGAAAATTTATTTTCAATTAAGTTGTAATTTAATAAATGGTTTCAACAGTGTGCTATAAATGTAGTAGCACACTACTGAAACTGGTGGCTTTTATCAAAGCTACTAGCATCACTGATAAAAGTATATTTTATTAGGGATAAAATAAGTGTTGGTAAATATCAACTCTGTTAGTGCTTATTTTAGTGGTGGTGAAGGATACTTTTTTTAATGTTTTTTTAGTTCTAATAAAATTAACCTAATTTTAAAGGTTATTTTAACATTAGTGTGAATTAATGATTTCTTAATATTTTTCATATTAAATTTTGGTTTAATATATGCTTCCATTTTAATTTCTAGTCACGTATGTATTTGATCAATATTTTATTCCCACTAGACATTTTATTTTCACTAGGAAACCTATTTATGTTTTTTTTGTTAGACCACATGATCACATGTTGGAAATCCGTGTTTTATGGATTCCCTATTTTACATCGTTGATCACTTTTTCCACCTCTCTATATCTGTTTTCCCTTGTGTGATGGTTTTTTCAGCTATTTGGTTACTTGATTGCTTCGTGGTGCTACCTGGTTTGGCATTATGTTCATGGAATAAATCATCATCAGGGGGTTTTATCACCCCTACACAATGCTTCTTGAGGAATAATAATTCAGTTCCCTTGGATTCTACTCAGTTTCATATTTCTCTTGGTTTTATAGGTGAAACCCTAGCTCACTATTCCTTCCATTTCCTTACCATAGCTCTGTCCATGCTTGTTTTCCTCCCCAGATTCACCTCATGGTCATTCTGTGGTGGAGGTGACATCCATCCTCATCAGAAAAAGTTAATCCCACTTTAGTGAAAAATCTAAGAACCTAAAAGGAGGAGTTCAAGACAAAACCACCAGATCTAGGATCCCATGAGATTGAACCTAGCTTGAAGGGATCAGTACCATCAGAAAACATATTGTCTGACACTATAAGTATAAAGTTATAGTTTCTTTTTCAATTTTGAAACTTTTAATCTTTCCTTGTTCTTGTTTTTATTTACTTCTTGTTGGACTGCATCTATTATAGCATTTTTTGTTTCATTTTGAATTTAATAAAAAGTGTTCTTGTGTGTGGTGTTCTTTCCATACAGTAGGTCCCCTAAGGGACCAAAGCACATTTAATAACTATATCAATTTTCTATTTTCTTTACTTCTTGCATCTAGTATCTAGTTTTGGTTTTATCAAAGTTGAATTCCATAGTTCTAGATTCGGTCTGTTGATTTTTTTTGTTTCTTGGTTCTATTTTTATCACCCTTAAACCAAAAAAGGTGGTATCAAAGCCTCTCTGGCTTACTGTGGTCTTTTTTTTATCATTTCTTACAATTTCTTCAATTTTGGTTTGTTGCATTGTATTTACAGTTTTGTTCATTCTGGTTTCTTGCTTATATTCCTCATTTGTTTCTTTATTTAAATTTGTATCTATTAAATTGATTTCTGTTTTTTATTGAAACCATTGTATTAATTTAAATGTTATGCATTTTGTATCTCATGGTGCATGTATACCCAGTGAGATTGGTCAATTCTTAGGGGCATATTCCTAACATTTTCCCCAACCACTCATCATCCATTAATCTGGATAAACATTTCTACAATACATTAAGAAATTGAAAAATTTGATGGAGATAATGATTTCAATATTTGGTGAATTAAAATGAGGGAATTTCTTGTTGAAAAATGTTTAATTGATGCCTTATCTAGGCCTATAAAACCCGTTACAACTATTAATGAAACTGGATAGACCATTATAGAATACCAACAATTTCCCTATGGAATAATTATTAATTCCCATAGATCTCTTTTACTTTCCTTAGGTGATAATGTCCTTAGATAAGTGGATTATGAGTCCACCGCTGTAGGAATTTGGCTTTAACTTGAAAAATTATACATGAATGATTCATTAGTAGGAATACTTTAAAAGAAACTTAATATGTTTACTTTCAAAATGAATCCTGACACTTCTAAAAAACCATTTAGATGATTTTAATAAATTCATGTTAGATTTGACCAATATTAATGTTTATATAGATGATGAGGATCATGAAATGATTATAATGACCCAAACCCCAGTTTCCCAGAGTCGGTGATTTATTTTATTACATTATAATATAAACAAGGAAGTCATATCCTAAAGAAATTAATATTTTAGTAGCATTGGAAAAACTAGTCACATACGTAATAGTTTCATTAAAACTTGAAATGAAATACAACATATCAACTTATTTTTAATCACACATAAACTCATAGATTATCCCTACAAGTCATTCATAATATAATTATTTGCATCCTGAGGAAAAATAAAACATAATAGATGGGTGAGATCATATGCTCATTAAGGGTAATTAATATAGCAAAAACATAAGTAATAAGGCATGGTGAATAAATAAAATTACACATGACATTAAAATATAAATTGAGCATAATATGGAAGAGATAAGAGCTAAATAAATAACACCATAATAAAAAAATAACCATGGATACTCTACTAGTAAAATAATCACATGGAATATCAATTTCCAGTTTCATAATGAGAAAATTCATAATTTCAGACATCATAATCATACTGTCAAGGCCTCAGCCAACACAATATACATAATGGGTAAAAACCTAGGATAGTTTGTCTCATGAGACCAATAGATACATCGAGGGGATATAGAAGGCCCCACCCATCACTTGGTAAGTCCAATGCATTCCTCATATGAAAGGGGAGAAACATAATTAACATATACTTTTATATTGAAACTAACATATGAAATGTAAATAACTTTCCAAAAACAGTAAACATAAATACTAACTATATGGAGTAATATGGTGAATGGTATCAAGATAGAAAATACACAGTAAAACTAATCATACAAAAATTCAATAAAATATGGTATATTATATCATAAAATATTAATTCCATAATAATGAACAATAGTTTTGAAATAAATGAAAATACTCTTATAAAATCATTGAGTAATACTTGAGAGAAATACTCTTTTAATTTGTAAAGAAGATTTATTTTGGAAAAATATTTATATTAAACCAAAAGTGAACTAAATTAGTTTTTTCATAATAAAATGAGTGATTTTATAAAAATAAATTTGGATTAAAACATATTATAGAGTGCACTTGAAAATAGGTAAGAATTCGAGAAGTTCCCTTGAATCAGGTTGTTTATCAGGAAGAATTTGAGAAAGATCCTTTTAAAAAATGTGAATCCTCATAAAGTAAAGAAAGATTATTTTTGGTAAAAATATATAGAACTTTAAAAAAAATTATGAAGAGTACATAATAATAATTAATAATTTCATTTAGTTAAGTAGAGAATAAGAGTAACCCATTAGAAAATGGGGGTTTGGGTAGAAATCTCTTACCTTATGTATGAATGTGTTCTGCACTTGACCTTAACGTCCTGGATAATAAAATTAAATCCATTAATTAATTAATTAATAACCCTATATATATGTATTTTATTTATTATAATTTTATTAAGTTCATTTATGGCCTTTTTTATGAGTTATAAGATACAATATTATCGCTTGGGAGTGTTTGTTTCCTTAGTTTTCACAATCAGTATACTTTTATATAAGTATGGAAGTTCATGTGGAATGGATATAATTTTCTAGAATTGAATTTATATGATAATAATGAAAATAAATAAGATTAAATTGTTATATAGCTAAATTTTTTATATGGTATGAGGATGAGTTATTAGATAAAACATTAGTGATAATCGTTTAGATTATTATGGTGGTATTTCGATCATCACGAACTAGTTTTGTCGTATGAATTAGTATTATGAATATATACTAGTTCTATAATCATTAAATAATATATAATACATATTTTATAATTTTTTTCAACCATAAAAATGGTTTCATGACCATCCTTGAAGAATAAATTGAAGAACTAAGGTTCGTCGTCCATGATGGTTGTGCATCGGATCCACCTGGAAGATGATTTCGTTTTTAAAATAAAAGATAGAGTGACATTAGTTTGAGGAAAGATATTCCATAAACATTATAAAATTATAGTATATATATGATATTGTAGTTATCACAATCATTTGGATATAGTAGGTGAGGATAAGATAAGAAAATAAAATAAATTGAAAATTAAATTAAAAGAAAAAGGAAGAGGGTTTACCTCTTGAAATATCCTCCTTGAGAACCTCCTTAAGGGAAGGGGTTTTGGTCCATTGGAAAGACCAAGATCTCCTGTAAATGGTGAGATAATAGGGAATATTATTTGGGAAAAACTTTGACAAGATACAAGGATTATAGGAGTCAGTAGAAGATGGAGCGAGGGGTGTTTTTATAATGGAGGAGAGGGTTGATTTTTTGAATATCTTATTCATTATTTTATTAATATTTCTTAAGAAAAGAAATAGTGTTGAATATTCTGACAAAAAATAGTAATAAATGTATTTTATTTATAACAAAGTGTGATTACATCATCCATACATCACTTATGACTCAATAAATCATGTATTTAGCATTTATCGTTAATTATCATATTTTACTATTCACTAAAAATTCAAGTATTTTAGAAAAATCCCAAAAAATAACCATAAATATTTTTTGACATGTAGAATTAAAAAATAGACTCAATTTTATCCAAATAGTTTTCTAAATATGTGAAATTTAATTTTTAAATAAAATTATTATTTACTTGAAAAATATATATTTAAATTTAAAACAGATTTTATAACACTTTTAAAAATTAACAAAGGTATCATAAAATTATACGAAAATCATAATACATAAATATATTTATTTATGAATCCATTTTATGAAAATTAATTTTATTTTAAATAATTTTATTAATTATAAAATTGTAATTAATTATTTAAGAATTATAAAAATACCAACACTTAAATATAAATTTTTAAAATATTCACTTGCTTTTATTATGATATAATTATATCATATTTTCACTTATGAGATGAATAAATTTTATTTTTAATTTCATGGTTGAGGTTACTATTCATTAGGCTGATTTACTATTCATAAGGGTCATATTACTATTTCTAAGGGCAAGTTACTATTTCATTGGTATAGGTTCCTTAACATCTAGAAACACCTCTTATTTATTTTATTATTCATTTATAAAGATTTTATTGCATTCTATATGTGGTCTTATATGATTTACACTATATAAACATAAGAAGGAAAATTTCATTGATAGAATTTTGGGTCATTAAATTCTCCCCTCCTAAAAAAATCCATCCTCGAAATTTCAAAAAATGTCACCTCAAAAAAAGATTTGGGTAGTTCTTCATCATAAGCTCCTCAAGATCCCACGTTTCCTCTTCAATTTTATGAATTTTTTGAAGTACCTTTACCAGCCGAGTCATCTGATTCCTCAACACCTATTCTTTAGTGTCTAGAACCCAAATAGGCTCTTCAAAATAAGATAATTTAGGTTCCAATTCAATACCTTCATAAACGAGTACATGTGTTGGGTTTGGCATGTAATTTCTCAAGAATGAGATATGGAACACATTGTGTACTTTAGAAAGGATAGGTGGCATCACTAAACGATAATACACAACTCCAAATCTCTCCAGAATTTGAAAAGGACTAATGTACATGGGGCTTAGTTTCCATTTTTTTCAAATATTATAACACCCTTTCATAGAGATACTTTCAAGAAAACGTGATCTCCTACTTGAAATTCCAAATCCTTCCTTTATTTATTGGCATAGATATTTTTCCTACTTTGAGATGCTTTTATGGGTTTGAATAGTCTTTACCTTCACTATTTTTTCCTCCATAAGCTTTGTTCCTACAATCTTCCTTTCACCAACTTCATCCTAACATGTTGGTGTATGACATCTATTTCCATACAATGCTTCATATGGTGTAATTTGAATACTAGAATGGAGAGTATTATTGTAGGAAAACTCTACCAAATGTAAATATTGATCCCACATAACTTGAAAATCAAGTAATCATGATCTCAACGTGTCTTCTAATGTATGGATCATCCTTTTTGAATTCCCATCAGTTTGAGGGTGAAAAGCAGTACTCAAAAGAAGCTCAGTATCCAAATTGTTTTGAAAATATTTCCAAAATTTTGATATAAATCATGGATCATGATCAGACACAATTGAGATAGGTTCTCCATAAAGTCTTACAACTTAATTAATATAGATACTTTCAAGGTTCTTTAGTGGAAAATCCTCCTTTATAGTGAGAAAATGTGTAGATTTGGTAAGTCGATCAACAACCACCCATATTGCATCATTCCTTCTTATATTTATTAGTAATCTAGTGAAAAAAACCATAGTGATTTCATCCCATTTCTATGTAGGAATAGGAATAGGTTGCAAGACACCTCTAGGATGCTGTCTTTCAGCCTTCACCTACTGACAGACTAAAACATATTGATACATAATAAATAATTTCCCACTTCATATCATCCCACCAGAAATGTTCTTTCAGATATCTATACATCTTAGTGTTGCTGAGGTGTATAGAAAAATTCTAGATATGTGTATCATCTGGTAACTCCCTTTTTAGCTTGGGTATAGAAGGAACAATTATCCTCCCCCCAAATTTCATAATTTCATCCTCACACATGAAGTATGGAAACTTCCATTCTTTCACAACATTTTTTTGAATATTCTCATCATCAAACTGAGAAATTTTAATTATTTCCAATAAATATGGTTGGGAAACCAGTTGAAAAAGTAATGATGTTTCACCTTCCTTGATAATTCCCATATCTATATTTTCTAGATCCATGTACACAGGATCCCTTTCAATCCTCATTTTTTTAGAATTCCTTGATCATTCCTAATCAATGCATCAACTACCTTATTTTCCTTCCTTGGGTGATAGTGTATTGGAAAATCATAATCCTTGAGTAGTTCAAGCCATATCCTTTTCCTAATTTTGAGTTCTTTCTGTGAGAAGATATATTTCAAACTCTTTTGATCCATATATATCTCACATATTTCACCATATAGATAGTGTCTCCATATCTTCAGAGAAAAGATTACAAATACTAACTTAGGATCATGAGTTGGATAGTTTTGTTCAGGTTTTTTTAACTTCCATGATGCATAGGCAATAACTCTATCATTCTACATGAGGACACAATCAATTCCTTTCTTTTATGCATCAATATAGATCACAAATCCACCATTTTTTGATGGTAGAGTCAGGATCAGAGAATTTACTAATATTTTCTTCAATTCTTCAAAACATTCTTCACATTATTTTGTCCATATGAACTTAACCCCTTTATGTGTAAGCTTGGTTAACATGTTAGATATTCGAGATAATTTCTGAAAGAAATTCCAATAATAACCTGCTAAACCAATAAAACTACATACCTCAATTATGTTCATTGGTGTCGGTTATTCTTGAACTACTTTTGTCTTTGTTGGATCAAATAATATTCCATCCTTAGAGACAATATGGACAAGAAAAGAAACTATTTGAATCTTGAATTCAAACTTTCTAAACTTTCATATAACTCATTTCTTATATGAGTTTTCATAATAATTCATAAGTGATTCTAATGATATTCGTATCTTTTGGAGTATACTAAGATATCATTAATAAATACCACAATAAAGTCATCAAGATATTCCTTGAAAACTCTATTCATTAGATCCATAAAAATAGAGGGTGCATTAGTTAGTCCAAAAGGAATTATTGTAAACTCATAATTCATATACCTGGTTTGAAATGCTGTCTTTGGAATATCTTACTTCCTCACATGCAACTGATGATATCCATATCGAAGGTCAATCTTTGAAAAAATATTGGGCTCCATGAAGTTGATCAATTAAATCATCAATCTGTGGAAGATGATACTTGTTCTTTATCATAATAGCATTGATCTCCCTGTATTCAATGCATAGTCTCATAGATCCATCTTTCTTCTTAACAAAAATAATAGGAGCTTCCCGTAGAGAAACACTATGTAAAATAAACTACTTACTACTCAACTCCTCTAGTTATTTCTTCAACTACACTAATTCCACTACAGACATTCTATAAGGTGTCTTTGATATAAGACTTGCACCAGAAATTAACTCAATAGAAAAATCAATTTCTTGCTCCATAGGATGTCTAGGTAAATCATCTGGAAACACATAAATGTATTCTTGAACAATATGTACATTCTCAATTTGAACATTTCCTTCCTCACCCATAGATATTGCGATATATTCCTCCCCAATAATTGAATTCAGTAGAGCTACTGGGGGTGGATCTAGATAAGAATTAGATAGATATGTTTCTACTCTAAAGATAATAGACTCTACATAATTCTCAAAAATTGTAAATTCCTTGTTATTATAATAGATATTCACATCATAATTAGAAAGACAATTCATACCGAGTATTATATCAAAATCAATCATGTGTATGATGATAAGGTCAGCAAATAAAGCACATTTATGTGTTATAAAGTGGAATGAACAACACATCATTATTTCAATGATACTTCCCTTTGGATTTTTGATTGAAAAATCCTTTATTAAATCAAAATGGAAATGTCTAATTTTCTTGGAAAAGTGGGAAGATATAAAAGAATGAAATGACCCAGAATCAAATTAAATCCATTAATTAATTAATTCATAACCTTATCTATATTTATTTGATTTATTATAATTTTATTAAGTTCATTTACGGTCTTTTTGATGAGTTATAAGAAACAAGATTATCACTTAGGAGTGTTCGTTTCCTTAGTTTTCATGATTGGTATACTTGTACATAAGTATGGAAGTTCATGTGAAATGGATGTAATTTTATAGAATTGAATTTATATGATAATAATGAACGTACATAATATTAAATGGTTATATAATTCATTTGTTTATATGGTATGAGGATGAGTTATTAGATCAAACATTAGTGATAATCGTTTAGATTATTACGGCGGTATTTCGATCATCACGAACTAGTTTTGTCGTATGAATTAGTATTATGTATATATACTAGTTTCAAAATCATTACATAATATATAAAAAATATTTTATAATTTGGTTCAACTATAAAAATGTTTTCATTAACATCCTTGAAGAACAAATTGAAGAATCAAGGTTCATCATCCACGAAGTTTCATCATCCACGAAGGTTGTACATCGGCACCTCCCGGATGATGATTTCATTTTTAAAATAAAAGAGAGAGAGATTGTAGTTTGAAAAATGACATTCAATTAACATGATATAATTATAGTATATATATTATACTAGATTTATCATTATCATTTGGACAGAGGAGGTGTAGAGAAGATAAAAAAAGATAATAAATTTAAAATGAAATTAAAAGAAAAAGGAAGAGGGTTTAGCTCTTGAAATATCCTCATTGAGATCCTCTTTAAGGGAATGGGTTTTGGTCTTTTGGAAAGACCAATAGCTCTTGGACGTAGGGAGAGACTATTAAAGATGATTTTGTTAGAAATTTTATAAGATTCATGGCTTATAGGAGTGAGGAGAAGAGGGAGTGAGGGGTGGTTTTTATAGTGGAGGAGAGGGGTGATTTTTTTATTATCTTATTCATTATTATATTATTTTTATCAAGATAAGAAATATTATTATTATTGTGAAAAAAAATAGTAATAAGTGAATGTGAGTTATAACCAAGTGTTCTTACATCATACATACATCACTTATGACTCAATAAATCATATATTTAGCATTTATCGTTAATTATCACATTTTACTATTCACTAAAAATTCAAGTATTTTAGAAAAATCCAAAAAAAAATCACCATAACCATTTTTCGATGCTTAGAATTAAAAAATGGACTCCATTTTATCAAAATAATTTTTTAAATTTGTGAAATTTTATTTTTAAATAAAATAATTATTTACTTGAAAAATACAAATTTAAATTTAAAACTTATTTTATAACACTATCAAAGATTAACTAAGGTCTCATAAAATTATCCTAAAATAATAATACAGGAAATATTTATTTATGAATCCATTTTATGAAAATTAATTTTCTTTTAAATAATTTTATTAATTAAAAAAATTTAATTAAATATTTATGACTTATAAAAATACCAACACTTAAATATTAATTTTTAAAATTTTAACTTGCTTTTATTATGATATTATTTCATCATACTTTTACTTATGATATGCATAAATTGTATTTATACTTTTATGGGTGAGGTTACTATTCATTTGGATGATTTACTATTCATAAGTGTCATATTACTATTCGTAAGGGCATGTTACTATTTCATCAGTATAGGTTCCTTAACATCAAGAAATACCTCTTATTTCTTTTATTTTTCATTTATAAAGATTTTATTGTGTTCTATATGTGGTTTTATATGATTCACACTATATAAACATAAGAATAGAAATTCCATTGATAGAATTTTTGGTCATTACAATGATCCTCTTAATATCTCTTGATAATAGCTACAACACACTTGTTGAGACCATGAAGTATGGTCAAGACTCTTGAACTTTAGAAGAATTTAAATCATCTCTTTTGTATAAGGAACTGCATTCTAGACTTAAGATAAAAGGTGAGGCTGAGATTTTGTTCCCAAGGGGAAGACCTCAAATTAAAGGTAAGAAGAAACAATTCAGCAGAGATAAAAGTATAAATAGTAAAGAACCCAAACCGAGGACTACTTACAAGGATAGAAAATTCACATGTTTTTACTATGGTAAACCCAGGAACATTAATCCTAAGTGTAGAAATCTCAAGAGTGAGTTAGAACTCAAAAAACCCACTGACCAATCTCTTCTAGTTGAACTGGGCTATGAAACTATTGAATTCCTAAAAGTGTCTAGCCATACACTCAATCAAGAGTGATTCCTTAACTCTGGTTGTTCTTTTCACATGTGTGCATATAGAGAGTATTTTTTAGAGCTGGTTGAGAAAGTGGAAGGTGATTTCCTCTTAGGAAACAATACGAGGTGCAAAGTTGAGGGTAGAGGATCTATTCTAATAGAGTTAGATGATCAATTCATCATCACCCTACTTGATGTAAGGTGGGTCCCCAACCTTCAAACAATCTTAATCTTCTTATGGTTCCTTGATCAAAAGGGATTTACCTTTATTTAGAATTGGATTATATCAAGATCTCTAAAGGATCAAGAACAATCATAAAAGGATATCTCACCAATGGGTTATATGTTTTGAATGGAAAGTCTCATTCAAGGGAATTGGGTAGTGTTTACAATACAAAAATTGACAATACTATGCTATGGAATAAAATATTGGGGCATGTAAGTTCCAAAAAATTAGAGGAACTCAACAAGTAGGGGATATTGAGTGACATCACACCTGATAATATTCCATTCTGTGAAGATTTTGTGATTGGAAAATCCAAAAGGGTGAGTTTAAATAGACCATCCTTCAAAGATGAAAACCCACTTGAATACATCTATTCAAATTTGTGGGGGATAGTAAGGACCTCCTCTCATGGAAGAGGATCCCATTTAATCACCTTTATTGATGATTTCTCTAGTAAAGTTTGGATTTAAATCTTGAAACATAAATATGATGTTATCCAAACCTTCAAAAACTATACTGATTTAGTTGAAACTCAAACTTCAAATAAAATTAAAACCATGAGAATAAAAAATGGCCTTGAATATTTATCTATATATTTCATTAAATTTTGCAAATATAAAGGGATTAATATTCATAGGACTGTTATGGAAACTACCTAATAGAATGGCCTAGTAGAGAGGATGAATAGGACTATCCTGAAAAGAGTCTAGAGCATGATTGCATGCTTAGGACTCCCAAAATATTTTTGGGATGAGACCACCAGCACTGATGTTTACCTTATCAATAGGTGTCCCTCATATGTGAATCAGTTCAAAACTCCTGAAGAACTGTGGATTGGAAAGCCCCTGTCTTACTCATACTTAAGGGTCTTCAGTTATACAACTTATGCTCATGTCAAGACTGAAAAATTAGAACCAAGATCACTCAAGTTCATATTATTTGGTTATCCCAAGAGAGTTAAGGGATAAAAACTATGGGTAGACAAACCGAGATACTAGAAATGCATCATAAGTAGGGATGTGGTCTTTCATGAATCATCTTCTCCTAAGACCAAGAATACCAAAACTATAAGTAGTGATCCAAACCTTGATAGGGCGAATTAAGTTGATCCTTCGACTCACTTTGAGGCTGACGTTTAGCCTAATCCATTCTCCTTAGCTCACTGATGCAGCTGACTTCGAGTCTAGTTCTGGTTCAGATTTAAATTTTGAACCTTCTACCACTTGTCAAGATTATTAGTTGACCTGTGATAGGAAAAGGAGGGTCCCTAGACATCCTACTCAATTTATCCAATATGATATAGATTCATATGCCTTTCATGTGGCCTAGGATATTATTGATGATGATCATCAATCTTATAGGTAGGAATTAAAAGATAAATACTCAAAGCAGTGGGTCTTTTCTATGAATGAATAAATACAATCCTTAAGTAATAACTATACTTGGGACATTGTAAACAAACCAATTAATGCTAAATTAATTGGTTCCAAATGGATCTTCAAAAGAAAGGAAGAAAACACTTAGGAAAGTAAAATCAAATTTAAATCTTGTCTAGTTTCCAAGGGATAACTTCAGTGATAGGGAATTAATTACTCTGAAATATCTTCCCCTGTTGTCAAGAATTCTTACATTCGGATTTTATTATCCTTTGTTGCTTATAATGATTTTCAAATTTCTTTTCTTCATGGTGATTTGAATGAAAATATTTATATGAAACCTCTTGATGGTTATCCTATTGAATTCAAACCAAATCAAGTATGTCTTTTTAATAAATATCTCTATGGCCTAAAACAAGCCTCTAGGGAGCAGTACTTGAAGTTTGATTCGTTCATTATAGGTAACAAATTCATTAGGAGTCAGTATGATCCTTTCATTTATTTTAAATCAACTAAAACCTGCATCATATATCTATTATTGTATGTCGATGACATTATCATTATTTTCAAAGATATAAATATGATTTCTTCAGTTAAATACCAATTGAAAATTACTTTTGAAATGAAAGAATTAGGTGCATCCAAGAAAATCCTAGGTGTTGAAATCATAAGAGACAGACCAAAAAATTACTATATCTATCTCAGCATGCTTATATTTTAAAAGTTTTAAAGAGGCATATGATTGAATCTCTCAATATGGTTAATATCCATCTTGTACAACATTTTAAATTTTATTTAACATAAGCCCCTACTACTGTTAATGATATTGAATTTATGTATAATATTACTTATTCTAACATAGTTGGTAGCATAATGTATTCTATGATTTGTACTTGACCTGATTTTTCATTTTCTATCTGCACTCTAAGTAGTTTCATGGATACTCTAGGGAAGCCATATTGACATTCCCTTAAGTGTCTCCTTAGGTATCTTTCCTGTACTTCTAATATTTCTTTGTGATATGGTAGAAATGTAGATATTTATGAACTTTTCTGTGGTTTTTTTGATGCCGACTATGATGGAAATGTTGAAACTCATAAATCTTTAACCGGTTATGAGTTTACTACTTTTGGAGGTGCCATTTCTTGGAAGTGAAATATACAATCTGTTGTTTCACTTTCAACAACATAATATGAATACATTGATTTAACTTAGGTATTTAAAGAATCCTTATAGGTCAAAGGTATGTCTTTTAAACTTTGTATTTATAATTATGTTATAAATGTTTATTATGATAGACAATCAACAATCCATTTATCTAAAAATTTATCTTTCCTTGGTAAGTCTAAGAATATACTGCACAAGAGCCTCAAACCAGTTGGTGAGGACTCGACAAGTGAATCCAGAGACCTGGGTTCAAATCTGGGTGGAGACATATTTTCAGGTTACTGTAGTAGTACTATAGTAGTAATGTAGCAGGTACTGTTTGGTACTGTAGCAGTCAGAACTATTCACCTGTTTGGGCTTTTGGGCCATCGGTTTGGTCTTCAGGTCCTTCAAGGCCTTCAAGCTACCCAAGGCCTTCAGGAAAGTAAGGATTTTAGGCCACCTCAAGTCCTTTAGGAAACATCAAGGCCTTCGAGCCACTTCAAGGCCTTTAGGAAACCTCAAGGCCTTCGATCCACCTCAAGGATTTTGGACCACCTAAAATTGCGCTTAATGGATCGGACAGACTCTACAAGGAGCATACTTTAGATGAGGATTCAGATCAGGAGTATTCACCAGAGAAGAAGCTAATAGATGTGGAAGAAAGAGAGGGTATGGCATTTCCATCAGGAGCAGCTTTTGCATGCAAAAGAAGCCTAGCCGAACAGCCATGTGAAGGCGGAGAGTTGATATTATGATGCAGAAGCTGGGGAGGATCAGTTCCATGCATTTATAGTCTAGATATTTCCTCTAATACCTATGGGTCATGTAATCTCTAAGACTATGTGCCTTGTAAGGGTTTCCCCTTATCCCTTGAAAGGGGGTTAATAAAAATCAATAAAAATAAGGCCTTCAGTCCATTCGGGTAAGACTAAGCACATAGATATTAGATTACATTTTATTAGAGATTTTATAGAATCAGGAACCATGTGCATCAATAAGATAAATACTGACATAAACCCAACTGATAGTTTGAATATAGTTTTGGTTTTTTTAGATTAAATTTTGTTTAGATAGGTGAAACCATGTTCTAGTTCTATGACCCTAGGTGCAAGAACATCACCAAATTTTAATGGAAAATGGTGGAGATTTGTGAATGAAGGTTTTCTTAATTTTTGTTTTCATATTAAATTTTGGTTTAATATATAATTCCATTTGAATTTCAAGTCACGCATGTATTTTCTCAATGTTTTATTCCTTCTGGAAATTTTATTTTCACTAGGTCTCCTGTTTTAGGATGCCTATTTTTGTTTTTTGTTTGTTGGCCCACATAGTAACACTTTAGTAATCCGTGTTTGATGGATGCCCTACTTTCCATCATCGATCACCTTTTTCAGCTCTATGTATCTTTCCATCCATGTGTGCTAGTTTGTTTGGATATGTGGTTACACACTTGCTTCATGGCGCTCCCTGGTTCAGTTTTCTGTTTGGTGAATCAATCAGAGTTAGGGGGATTCATCACCCCTGTGTGATGCTTCTTGAGAAGTGATCATTAGGTTCCCTCACCTACTGCTTAGTTTCATTATGCTCTCAGTTTCACATGAAAACCCCTAGCTCTCCATTCCTTTCACTGCCTTGCCGAAGCTATGTCAAGGATTTTTGTCCTCCCCGTCTTCACCTCATGGTCGTTTTTTGGTAGATGTGATGTCCTTCCTCATCAGAAGAAGTGAAACCCTCTTTATTGACAACTCCCGAAACCTGGAAGGAGGATTTCAATATGGAACCACCATATCCAAGAGCCAAAGTGATCATCCCTAGCTTGAAGAGATCAGGACTTCTGAACATCAAATTGTCCAGCGCTGTAAGTATAAAGTTGCAGTTTATTTTTCGTTTTTAAAACTTGTAATCTTTCTTCGTTCCTGTGTTTA
Source organism: Viscum album (assembly GCA_963277665.1). Lineage (NCBI taxonomy): Eukaryota > Viridiplantae > Streptophyta > Magnoliopsida > Santalales > Viscaceae > Viscum > Viscum album. The sequence continues at coordinate 2,007,901,716 of OY728159.1, read as the reverse complement.
TTTTCTTCTTGTCGGATGACATCTCTTGTAGCGTTTTTAGTTTATTTTTTAGTTTAATAAAAAGCATGTGTGTGTGTGGTGTTCTTGAAATGTAGTGGGTTCCCTAAGGGGCCAAATCATGTTAAATAACTATTTTGATTTGACATTTTCTTTACTTCCTACATTAGGTATATGGTTTTAGTTTTAGCATTGTCGAATTCCATAGTTCCAGATTCAGTCTGTTGAATTCTATGGTTGCTTGGTTCTTTTTTTTATCACCCTTAAACCTGAATAGTTATTATTTTATTATCACTAATAATAACGATTTATAGAACTAATAAAATACCAATCTAGTGTATATAACAAAAATCAATACATGTTGTTAAAATATAATTATTTTTAGCAACACACCTTTTCAAAACACTAATGAGTGTGTCATGGATACATTTAACAATATAAAATGTGTGTTGTTAAAAATTAATTTCATTATAGTGAATGTGGTTGGGATTTTTTCATATCGTAGTTTAAGATACATAATGTATTGTAATACATGGATTTAAATGTTCTCAAAATACATACTACCATGATGTAATGTGTTCTTTTGTTTAAGAGGGAGGATGGATTTATATATTCTCATTGATTTATATGAATCAAGTGGAAGAATGTAATAAATTAATGATGGTACACCAATATTTATGAAAAACACTAGATTTAATTCAACTTGTGGATGATAAGAGTTAAAGTCTTAGTATTTTATGGAAAATTCCACCAATATTTTTAAACACCCCACACTCGGTGGAACTGCATAGAATACACCACCTCTATGCAGAGTGCACAAGGAATTTTTCCTCTTCGATCTTATGTAAGTTATTTACAATGAGTGAAGGTCACCTCTTATTCTTTAAAAAGATCACCAGAATGATAACATGATCTGAATATTTTTAGAATTAATTCAAACCAAATCCATCTGTTGGATAACCAAAGGGTCTTGCCCATGTGGTTGTTGCTCTTCTCCATATCCCATTTCATTTATTTATTCCTTTAATTTATGTTTTCTGAATTAATGAAATGTCCCTTTAATGTTTTGGTGTTTTTTCATTTCTTTAGAAAAAGATTATAAATTGTTGGAAAATGTGGTCCTTGAAAATATTGTGAAATAGAATCTTGAAAGAATTATTGTGTTGTTGTCCATTTTTCTTTCTCGCGTTTCTTGGCATGTATAGCCAAAAAAACTGGTATCAAATGAGGTTCCAAGGCATCCTCCAATTTTTAAAGATGAACATTGCAATCCCACAAGTTGCTAAGTTGTACAAGGACAACTATGAAAGGTGTTGAATCCAAATGAAAGTGTTATTCACGTCACATGAATTATGGGAGATCATCACTAATGGGTATATAGTACCCACTATGGAGGAAGAAGTTTCCAACACAAATGAAGAAAATAATCTTCTCAAAAATCAAAGGAAGAAAGAAAACAAGGCGTTGCTCCTTTTTTATCAAGGGTTGGATGAATCAACCTTTGAAAATATTACTGAAGCAACATCGAGCAAGTAAGCTTGGTATATCCTTGGAACCATCTTTAAGGGTGTTGATCGAGTGAATCAGGTTTATCTTTAAATAGTAAGAGCAGAGTTTGAAGTGACGCAAATGAAAGAAGGTGAGAATATATCTAATTACTTCTCATGATTAATTGTTATTATTAAAAATTTGAAAATAAATGGTGAAAAAGTGGAAGATATTCATGTCATTGAAAAATCACTTTGATCTCTCACTACCAAGTTTGAGCATGTGTTTATGGCAATTGAAGAATCAAAGGACATGAAAAAACTTTCCATTGAAGAATTGATGGGATCGTTTCTAGTACATGATAAATGAATGCAAAAGTATGTGGGTTCAACTATTGAGCATGCCTTAGAGTCTAAGTTGAATCTATAAGAAAAAAATAATGGTCATACACAATGAGGCGGTCATGGAACTAGTAATCATGTAAGAGGCAGAGGGCATGGATATCATCCAATCCATCAACAAAAAAACAAAATTTTACCATCTTTCGTGGAATAGGAAATGGTGGAGGCCGATTCATGCGTGGTCATGGAAACACAAAGAACGTTCAACTCCATAATTGTAAGAAATTCGGCCATTATGCTTCTGAGTGTTGGAGAAAAATTAATCATGATGAATGATCCAACTATTCTGAATCATCTCACCATGAAGAAGAATTCACCACACTCCTCCTCACACAAGAAAAGGCATGTGAACATACAAATGTGTGGTATCTAGACATGGGTGCAAACAACCATATGAGTGGTAACAAATAACTATTCAAGGAACTCACAAAAGAGGTTAATGGTGATGTGAGTTTTGGTGACTCATCAAAGGTACCCATGATTGGAAAAGGTTAAATTAAAATCTATCAGAAGAATGGTGAGTTGAATTACATCTCTAATGTATATTACATACCAAACATGAAAAATAATATCATTAGTATTAGCCAACTCCTTGAGAAGGGGTATGTCATACACATGGAGAACTCTTCTCTCACTATAATAGATGCTCACAAGAGACTTGTTTCTCAAGTCCAAATGGAGAAAAATCACATTTTTTCATTTCATATTAACACAAAGGATGAGAAGTATATTTTTGGACTCATGAAGAATGACTCATGGAGATGGAATATCTGTTTTGGGAATTTCTATTTTAGCAGCCTTAAACTTCTATCCTCATCAATCATGGTGCATGGATTTCCAAAAATTGAAGTTCCAAATCATGTGTGAGAGGCATGTACACTCAGTAAGCAATAAAGGAATTCCTTCCCAAGTGGAGTGTCCAGAAGAGCAAAGGAACCACTTCAGTTGGTTCACACTGATATTTTCAAAAAACTTGAAACACCCTCACTTGGCAGTGATAAATAATTTATTACTCTCATTTATGATTTTAGTAGAAAAATCTGGATGTATTGAATCAAATAAAAATCTTCTTCTTTTACTATCTTTAAATTTTTCAAATCCCATGTTGAAGCAAAAAATAATCACAAAATCAAAGTACTCAGATATGATAGAGGTGGAGAATACACATCAAATGTATTTCAAGATTTTTTGCAAGGAACAAGACATCAAACAACAATAAATTAAATCCTACACATCATAGCATAATATAATTACAGAAAGAAAGAATTGTACCATCCTTGACATGATGAGGACCATGATGAAGGATAAAGGGATTATAAAGAGCTTCTGGGAAGAGGCAGTTGCATGTACTACCTACTTGCTCAATCAGTGTCCAACCAAGAGCATTATAATTTTGACACCACAAGAGGCATGGAGTGGATACAAACCGAGCGTGGAACACCTAATAATCTTTGGGTGTGTCACCTACAATCAAGTTCCAGAAGCAAGAAGAAGGAAGCATGATGATCGTGGTGAAAAGTGCATCCTCATCAGCTACAGTGAAGCGTCCAAATTCTACAAGCTCTACAATTCACTAACCAATAAAGTAGTGGTGATTAGAGATGTGATCTCTAGTGAGGAAGAAACTTGGAAATGGAATGATGAAGAATCAAACAAAGATATTCCAGTCGAAATAGAACATCCTGAAGAAATGCATGATCATCAGGAGAAAACACCTGCAACACCTTCCTTAGGTGCATCATCAGTACATAAAAGTCCAGGAGTACATTCCATCACTCCTGAAAGAACTCCATCCAGTCAAATTTTGGCCAACTCATCCTCACCCATGGAACCTATAAAAATGAAAAACTTAGGAGACATCTATGAGAAAACTGAAGAGGTAAATAATTTTTTCTTATATGCAGATCAAGAGCCTCTGAAGTTTTAGGAAGCTATAAGAGAAGAATGCTGGAGAATAGATATGAAAGAATAAATTCTTTCCATAGAAAAAAATGACACATGGGATCTAACTACACTTCTTAATAGTTAGAAAACCATTAGTGTTAAATGGTTGTACAATATCAAACAGAATATTGATGGCGAGATCGATTGCTACAAGGAAAGGCTAATAGTAAAGGGGTATAAATAGAAGTATGGGGTGGAATATGAAGAATTATTCTCTTCTATTGCTCATATTGACACTATAAGGATGATTATCTCCCTGGATTTCCATCATATTTGGATGATCTACCATCTGGATGTGAAATATGCATTCCTGAATAGAATTCTAGAAGAAGAGGTCTTTGTTGATCAGCCCGAAGGCTTTGTTATGTAAGGGGAGGAACACAAGGTGTATCGACTGAAGAAAGCTATCTATGGGTTGAAGCAAGCTCCACGTGACTGGAATGAACACATTGAAAACTATCTTCAAGATAATAGATTCACCAAATGTCCATATGAGCATGCAATTTACATCGAGAAGAATGATCATGGGAATATGCTTATAGTATGCTTGTATGTTGATGATTTATTGTTTATAGGGAACAACTGACCGATGTTCGATGAATTCAAGAAGTCCATGTTTAAGGAGTTTGAGATGACTAATGGAGGTATCATGTCCTTTTTTCTGGGCATATAAGTAAAGAAACAACATGGCGATATCTATATATCTCAGAAGAAGTATGACAAGAAATTGCTTGAAAAGTTCAAGATGGCCAATTGGAACACCGTTAAAACTTCTGTAGCAAAGAGTTTCAAATTGAAAAAAGAAAAAGAAGGAAGAAGCATTGAATCAAATTTGTTTAAGATTCTTATTGGAAGCCTAAGGTACCTCACAATCATAAGTCCAAATATTGTCTACAACGTTGGGCTTCTAAGCAAGTACGTGGAGGCACCAAAAGAGTTTTATTGGCTAGTAGTAAAACGAATCCTCAAGTACCTAAAAGGAAAAATAGAATTTAGTCTTTTCTATCCATATAGCGATGAGGAAAAAAACTATTTTACGCACATCCTAAGATTTACGCACAACCTCCTCTTTACGCGTATCTTGAACTTTACGCGCAAACAGCTCTTTACGTGCAAACTTGACGTTTACGCGCAACTCCCTTGCATATTCCAATTCCATGCACCAGAGATCATATTATCTCTAATTCTTAATCTACTTTGAATGAGGGGGTCACTTCATATTTATAGGAAAACTCAAACCCTTCACAAAAAACCTTCCTTGAGCACGTAATACTCTTTGAGCGCAAAAAAACACATCTTCCACGCAACACCATTTTTCGCACACTATTCCAATATTTCACGCACCTCATGCCTTTGACAATTTTTGAGCTTTTGATCTTGAAACACCTATTGTGCAAAAAACTCCACTTCACTATTTCTCACCCACTTTCTTTTTCGTTTACTGCCCTAATTTTGCGTGCACCTCTTGCCTTTGCAAATTTTCGAGCTTCTGATCTCGAAACACCTCTTGTGCGAAAAAATTCATTCCTTTATTTCATGCACCAATTTCTTTTTCACGCACCGATCTAATTTTGTGTGCACATATCTTTTCCAAAAACACATCTCTCCATTTTCTGATTTTCAGGCCCAAAAATTTGGCAAACACTGGAAAACAATGCCACCTTGTATCTGCTCTTTTTGTACCACCTCCAGATCATCCATTCCTTTTTCGAGTTTCTTATATCAAACATGGATAGACAACAACATATCTTAAACCCAAAAAATCACCATGTAAACCCCCTTTGTCAAAAAATTAGACATCATGGTCTACTTTGTCAATAAACACAACATGAAGGCCCGCTTTATCAACAAAAAAATCACCTCAAAATTGCTTCAATGATACCTTGAGGGATTTTTTTCCAACACCACACTTCAAAAAAGACTTATGAATCATTTACAAAAATTATCTAGACAATCAGATCATGTTTGACCAGTTTTCAGTTAGTGACACATGTTTTGAACTAAAATTTTAATTTTAAACTAATAACAGATACTTTAAGTCATATCGGGAACATTGTGTATCAGATTGAGTTGCGGCTAATTCCTACACATAAAAAATGACTTATGAATCAATGTCCTAAAATATCAAAAAAATATGAATGATTTTTCTTGGATTTGAGTATGTCACTAGTTTGTTTTACTAAACTATCAATTTATAATAAAAACACACACTTTGAGTCATACTGGCCACATCATGTATCCGTTTGACTTGAGGCTGATTACTACACATAAAAAATTACTTATGAATCATTGTACTAAATTATCAATGAAATATTATCATATTTTATTGGTTTTTAGTGACACAAGTTTTGAACTAAAATGTCAATTTTACACTATATATGGACACTTTGAGTCATACCAGTCACATCATGTATCTGTTTGATATGAGACTGATTCCCACACATCCAAAATGACTTATGAATAATTTTCATAAATTATCAACACAATCAGAGTGTGTTTTCATAGTTTCTAGTGAGTGAAAAACGTTTTGAACTAAAATGTCAATTTTAAACTGATAATGGACACTTTGAGTCATACCAGGCACACCATGTATCATATTGAGGTGCAGATTAGGACTGAATTTTTGTTGTGATTATATTTCTATGAGTATAGGGTTATGAGAGTGGGTTCATGATGGATATACCATGTGTCTTTCACTCTTCTCCATATCCCGTTTCATTTATTTATGCATGTCATTTATGTTTTATCAATTAATTCAATGCCCCTTTAATGTTTTGGTATCTTTTCATTTATTTATAAAATCCAGTAAACTGTTGGAAAATGCGGTCCTTGAAAATATTGTGAAATACAAGCTTGAAAGCATTATTGTGTTGTTGTTTATTTTTTTCTCACGTTTCCTGGCTTATATACCAAAAAACTGGTATAAAATGAGGTTCCAAGAAACCCTCCACTTTCTAAAGATGTCCAATACAATCCCACAAGTTCCTAAGTTGTCTAAGGACAACTATGAAAGGTGGTGCATCCAAATGAAGGTGTTGTTTGTATCACATGAATTATGGGAGATCGTCACTGATGTGTATATAGTACACACTATAGAATAAGAAGAGGCCTCCACAAATGAAGAAAAGAATCTTCTCAAAAATCAAAGGAAGAAGGACAATGAGGTGTTTTTCCTTCTATATCAAGGGTTTGATGAATCAACCTTTGAAAATATTTCTGAAGCAACATCGAGCAAGAAAGCTTGGGATATCCTTGGAACTATCTTTAAGGGTGTTGATCGAGTGAATCAGGTTCATTTTAAAACACTAAGAGTAGCGTTCAAAGTAATTCACATGAAAGAAGGTGAGAGTATCTCTGGTTACTTATCATATTAAATTGTTATTATTAACAATTTTAAAAGAAATGGTGTTGTATCATTGAAAAATAAATTTGATATCTTGCTACTAATTTTGAACATGTATTTGTGGAAATCAAAGAATCAAAGGACCTGGAAAAATTGTCCATTGAAAAGTTAATGGGACTGTTTTAAGTGCATGAGAAAAAAATTCAACAGAATACGGATTCAATGATTGAGCATGCCTTAGAATATAAGTTGAATCTACAAGAACAAAATAATGGTCATACACAACGAATTGGTCATGGCACTAGTAATCATGAAAGAGTTATAGGGAATGGATATCGTCCAAGACATCAACAAAAAGAACAAAATTTTACCATCTTCCATGGAAGAGGAAATGGTGGAGGTTGATTCATGCATGGTCATGAAAACACAAAGAACATTCAATGCCAAAATTGTAAGAAATTCAGCCACTGTGATTCTGAGTGTTGGAGAAAAATAGATCATGATGAATGATCCAACTATACTGAAGCATCTCACCATGAAGAATAAGTCACCACACTCCTCCTCACACAAGAAAAGGCTTGTGAATATCTAGTTGTGTGGTATCTCGACATGGGTGCAAGCAACCATATGAGTGGTAACAAAGAACTATTCAAGGAACTCACAGAAGAAGTTCATGGTAATGTGAGTTTTGGAAACTCATCAAAGGTACCTGTGACTAGAAAAGATAAAATTAAAATCTATCAGAAGAATGGTGAGTTGAATTACATCTCTAATGTGTATTAAATACCAAACATGAAAAATAATATTATCACTATCTGCCAACTCCTTGAGAAGGGGTACGCCATACACATAGAGAACTCTTCTCTATTTATAAGAGATACTCACAAGAGACTTGTTTCTCAAGTCCAAATGGAGAAAAATCACATGTTTTCACTGCATATTAACACAAAGGTTGAGAAGTATCTTTTTGGACTCATGAAGATTGACTCATGGAGATGGCATCTTCATTTTGGGTATCTCCATTTTAGCAATCTTAAACATATATCCTCGTCAAGAATGGTTCATGGATTGTCGACAATTAAGTTCCAAATCATTAGTGTGAGGCATGTACACTTGGTAAGAAACAAAGGAATTCCTCCCCAAGTGGAGAGTCCATAAGAGAAAATGAACCACTTAAGTTGGTTCACACTGATATTTTCAGACCACTTAAAACACCCGCACTTGGTAGTGATAAATAATTTATTACTCTCATTGATGATTTCAGCAGAAAAATATGGGTGTATTGAATCAAAGAAAAATCTTATTCTGTTACTATTTTTAAAATTTTCAAAGCCTGTGTTAAAGAATAAAGTGGTCAAAAAATCAAAGTACTCAGATTTGATAGAGGTGGAGAATACACATCAAATAAATTTCAAGATTTTTGTATGGAACAAGGCATAAAACAACAATACATTGTAGCCTACACACCCTAGAATAATGGAATTATAGAACAAAATAATTGCACCATCCTTGACATGACGAGGACCATGATGTAGGAGAAAGAGTTTCCAAATAGATTCTAGATAGAGGCAGTTGTTGTAAGGGTTGGTGTCCTCAGAACCAACTGTTTTGTACTTTGATTACATAAATGTTCACTTATTATATATTGTTCATTGTTCTGCATGACTATAATATAATAATGTCCTGAAATATTTGTTGCATTAATAAGGTCATAGCAGATCCCCGTTATGATGAGAACCTTGAAATGCTATAACAATATTCTTAAATAAAGTTCTGCGGTTGGATGACATACTATGATAGGACACATAGTATACAGACCGTCATGTGCGAGTACTCATAAGAAGACGAGACTCTCTCTCATGGAGTTCACACTTGGTAATCTCCAAGATGGGAGATTATGAGAACAGACCCTCCAGTAGTAATTCTGCATGTCTTGGTGTCATCGGATATTGCTATCTACGAGCGTGTGTAATGATCCTTAGACTGGAATATTATCATTAACTCATGTCATGACTCGCGCACTTAGATTTACTGACGAAAACCATCACGCAGACAGTTGGCGGGAAGTAGGGTACGTTGGGTGCGTCACGAGTGACATGTTGTTAATGGATAATTCGAGGAAGGATTTGTCCCTTCCATTTATGGAATTTGATATCTCGGCCCTTTGATTGAAATAGAACTGTCGCATTAAATTCCATGTCCATGGTGTAAACGATGAGTTTATTTCAGGTAGTCAAAGAACGACATATCAAGCATATAGGTTTATGACACTGCCATGAAACCTGCTTGATGAGATATTGAGACAATGGGATTAAATTACACAGTAAGCGTTCGTATGAGGTGATACGTCAATGCGGCGTCAACTTCTTTCTCTTGGGTGCCTTGACCCGTTGCTAGACAGTAATCTTGGACTTTAGGCAAGCCCGCCTAATGCCAACGAGAAAGAGGCCTAGAGGGTCAGACACTAAGTGTATCCAAGTATCTCAAGTTGAATAAAGATTATTCTCGTATGTGGTTTAATAATTATTCAAGGAAGCCTAAGTTGTTTTAAATGATGGAGGAAAAATAAAATAAAACAAGTACACGCCGTGTATTATTATTACATGCCGTGTAGTTTTATTTTGGAAAGGAAATGAATAAATGAAAACAAGATATACATGCCGTGTACATTTAATGTACACGCCGTGTAGTTTTCAATGAAAAACAAGTACACGCCGTGTATTTATTAATACACGACGTGTAGTTTTTTTCATTTGGTATTTTGAGGATATAATATTGTTTTAAATGATATTTATTATAATCAGCGTGGGCGCATGTCAAGGAATTATTTATTCGACATGGGGTTTTAAATAAAGAGTCAATGAAATAAATAAAACATGTAACGCGTTTATTTATTGTCATAACTCTATAACCCCACACACCCGATTATAAATATCCTCACAACCCCAACTCTTTTCTGACACACAAGAGAATCGTTGTGAACAACATCTCTGGAGAATTCTTTCAAGGCCGAAAGAACCTCTTCCTCCAAGAACGCTCTCAAGACCGAGAGATATCCTCTTCCATCGGATCAAGACAATCTAAGGCGGGCAACGCAAGCAAAGGCTTCTCCATGCTAGCACCCGGATAATCCTTTGGCGACGTCCAGAGATACAAGGTACACGTGTGGATCACCGCTAGAGGGAGTCTACACTTGGCTTCTGCGATGCAACGACGGATCACATCAACAACGTGATTGAGAATATCAACGAAGAAAGAACACCCAAAAGGTATTTCTTTATAATTAATTAAATTAATTATAATCAGCCTGTAACGATCCTTGTTTGTGGTTCCGGGACAAACCATCTTCTTTGTCCTTTTCTGTGATTCGATCCGTGGAGACTGGCGTTTATCGTCGTATTGATCCCGGATTGATCATTGCTAATGACAAAAAGCCAAGTGGGCACATCCACCCACGCGCTTCCGCTATGCCCGGAACCTTCAGTTGTATGTACTGCCTACCTACTCAATTGGTGTCCAACCAAGAGAGTAAGAAATTTGACACCACACAAGGCACATAGTGACTACAAACTGAGTGTGGAACACCTAATAATTTCTGGGTGTGTCACCTATGATCATGTTCTTGAATCAAGAAGAATGAATCTTGATGATCATGGTTAAAAGTTCATCCTTGTTGGCTATAGTGAAGTGTATAAAGACTACAAGCTCTACAATCCACTAACCAATAAATTAGTGGTGAGTAGAGATGTGATCTTTAGTGAGGAAGAATCTTATAAATGGAATGATGAAGAATCAAAAAAAGATATTCTAGTCGAAATAGAAGATCCTAAAGAAAGGCATGATCATTATGAGCAAATGCCCGCAACACCTTCCATAGGTGCATCATCAGTACACAGAAATACAGAAGTACCTTCCGTCACTCTTAAAAGCACTACATAAAGTGAAATTTTGGCCAAATCGTACCCACCCATGGAACCTATAAAAATGAAAAACATAAGAGACATCTATGAAAAAACTGAAGAGGTAAATGTTTTTTTCTTGTACGTAGATCAAGAGCCTCTGACATTTTAGGAAGCTATAAGAGAAGAATGTTGGAGAATCACTATGAAAGAAGAAATTAATTTCATAGAGAAAAATGAAACATGGGAGCTGAATACACTTCCTAATAGTTAGAAAATCATTAACATTAAATAGGTGTACAAGATCAAGCAAAATGTTGATGGTGATATTGATCGCTACAAAGAAAGGCTTGTAGCAAAGGGGTATGAACAGAAGTACGAGGTGGAATATGAAGAATTATTCTCTCCTATTTCTCATATTGACACTATAAGGATGATTATCTTCCTTATTTCCCATCATAGTTGGATAATCTACCAACTAGATGTGAAATCTGCATTCCTGAATGGAATTCTAGAAGAAGAGGTATTTGTTGATCAGCCTGAAAGATTTGTTATGCAAGGGGAGGAACACATGGTGTATCGACTGAAGAAAGCTCTCTATGGGTTGAAGAAAGATCCACATGCCTGGAATGCACACATCGACAATTATATTCAAGGGAACAACTTCACCTAATTTCCATATGATCATGTAGTTTACATCAAGAAGAATGCTTGTGGCGATATGCTTATAGTATTCTTGTATGTTGATGATTTTTTGTTTATAGGGAACAACCAACCAATGTTTGATGAATTCAAGAAGGTCATATTTAAGGAGTTAGAGATGACCGACGGAGGTCTCATGTCCTTTTTTCTAGTCATAAAAGTAAAGAAACAACATGGAAACATCTATATATCTCATAATAAGTATTCCAAGGAATTTCTTGAAAAGTTCAAGATGGCCAATTGCAACACCGTTAAAACTCCTGTAGAAACGGGCTTAAAATTGAAAAAATATGGAGAAGGAAGAAGCATTGGCTTGACTTTGTTTAAAGTTCTAGTTGGAAGCCTAAGGTACCTCACAATCACAAGGTCAAATATTATCTATAGTGTTGGGCTTCTAAGCAGGTACATGGAGGCACCAAAAGAGTTACACTGGCTAGCAGCAAAACAAATCTTCAGATACGTCAAAGGAACAATGGAATTTAGTATTTTCTATCCATACACTACTACAAAAAAGGGGTTTATCAGTGCTCAAAATGGGCTTTAACAGTGCTAAAAAATCACTGATAAAGGGGTGTACCCTTTATCAGTGCTAAAAAGGCGCTGATAAAGGATACCTTTATCGGCACTAAAAACATGCTGATAAATGCCTTGCCTGCTGTAATATAAAAATCTGAAGTATCACACCCAAACAAGACCTGCAAAAAAATCAGCATATCAACAAGTATACCCATACAAAATTAACACATAATTCATAAGGTAATTTTAGCAAGTATACCCATACAACAAGTATACCCATTCACCATTAACACATAATTCATAAATTATTTAAATACATAAAGAATTCAATTTAGAATTCAAGGGGTTGGGGGGCTGTTCAGGGGTTTGGGTTGGCTATCCAAGGGGGGTAGGGGGTGTCCGGGGGGGTTGGGGTGTCCGGGGGGATAAGGTTGTCCAAGGGGGGTGGGGTGCTGTCCAGGGGGTGGTGGGGGCTGTCTATGGGGGTGGGGTTGTTTAGGGGGTGGGGTGGTGTCGAGGAGGGGTGGGGGGAATCCAGGAAGTGGGGTCCATCCAGGGAGATGGTGGGGTGTCTAGAGGGGGTGGGGGGGGGCTATCCATGGGGGTGTCCAGGGGGGTGGGGTGGTGTCCATGGTATTGGGGGGGGGGGATTTCTAGGGGATGGGGTGGGGGTGTCCAGGGGGTGGGGTAGTGTCCAGGGGGTGGGGGGGGGGCTATCCATGGGGTTGGTGGGGCTATCCAATGGGGTGGGGTGGTGTCTAGGGGTGGGGGTGGCTGTCCAAGGGGGTGGGGGTGTCTAGGTGGGTCCAGGTGGTGGGGTGGTGTCTAGGAGGGGTGGGGGTGTCATCCAGGGGGTCGGTGGGCGTTCAGGGGGGGGGGGGTGTCCGGGGGGTGTCCAGGGTGGGGGGGTGTCCATGGAGGTGTCCAGAGGGTGGGGGTGTCCAGGGGGTGGGGGGATTTCTAGGGGGTGGGGGTGTCCAGAGGGGTGGGGAGTGTCCAGGGGGAGGGGTGGTGTTTAGGGGGGTGGGGTGGTGTCTAGGGGGGTGGGGGTGACTTTCCAAGGGGTGGGGTGTCTAGGGGGTGGGGGTGTCCAGGTGGTGGGGTTGTGTCTAGGAGGGGTGGGGTTCCATCTAGGGGGTTAGTGGGTGTCCATGGGGGTGGGGGTGTCCATGGGGGTGTCCATGAGGGGTGGGGTGGTGTCCAGGGAGTTGGGGGGGCTTTCCAGGGGGTGGGGGTTTTCAAAGGGGTGGGGGTGTCTTGGGGGCGGGGTGGTGTCTAGGGGGTTGGTGGGGTTGTCCAAGGGGGGTTGGGTGGTTTCCAGGGGGTGGGGGTGGCTGTCGAAGGGGGTGGGGTGGGGGTGTCCAGGTGGTGGGGTGGGGTCCAGGGGGTGGGGGGTGTACAGGGGGGTGGGGGGTTTCCAGGGGTTGGGGGGATTTCTAGGGTGTGGGGGTGTCCATAGGGGTGAGGGTATCAAGAGGGTGGGGTGGTGTCCGAGGGGGGGGGGGGTCCAGGGGGTTAGTGGGGCTGTCCAAGAGGGGTGGGGTGGTGTCCATGGGGTTTGGGGTGGATATCCATGGGGGGTGGGGGTGTCCAGGGGGTGTGGGGGTGTTTAGGTTGTGGGGTGGTGTCTAGGAGGGGTGGGGGCATCCAGGGGTGGGGGTGTCCAGGGGGTTGGGGGGCGTCTAGGGGGTTGGGGTGTCCATTTTAAACAAAAGAGAGACACTTTGAGTGATACTAGCCACACCGTGCCTCGGTTTGTGGCATGGTTGACTCGTACATGTCACAAATGACCCATGGACCGTTCCCCTAAAGTATCAACACAATCTGAATGCATTTGGTCAGATTTCTACACATTAGTTGTTATTTCCACTTAAAATTATGTCCATTTTGAACAAAAGGGAGACTTTAAGTGATATCGGCCACACTGTGCCTCATATTGAGGTGGGGTTGACTTTTACATCTCAAAAATGACCCATGGATTGTTCCCCTAAAGTATCAACATAATCCTAATGTGTTTGGTCGGATTTCCATACGTAAGTTGTTGTTTTCACTTAAAATTATGTACATTTTAAACAAAAGAGAGAAACTTTGAGTGATACCAGCTACATTGTGCCTCAGATTGAGGCGTGGTTTACTTTTACATGTCAAAAATGATCCATGTATTTTTCCCCTAAATTATCAACACAATCCAAATGCGTTTGGCCATATTTTCGTACGTCAGTTGTTGTTTTCACTTAAAATTTTGTCCATTTTAAACAAAAGAGAGACACTTTGTGTGATACCGGCCACACTGTGCCTTTGATTGAGTCAGGGTTTACTCATACATGTCACAAATGACCCATGGATCGTTCCCCTAAAGTATCAACATAATTTGAATGCATTTGGTCAGATTTTCGTACGTCAGTTGTTGTTTTCACTTAAAATTTTGTCCATTAAAAAAAAGAGATAATTTGAGTGATAACGGCCACACCATGCTTCATATTGAGGCAAGGTTGACTCATACACATCAAAAATAACCCATGGATCATTCTCCTAAAGTATCAACACAATCCGAATACGTTTGGTCAGATTTCTGTACGTCAATTGTTGTTTTCACTTAAAATTATGTCCATTTTAAACAAAAGAGAGACACTTTGAGTGATACCGGCCACATAGTGCCTCGTATTGAGGTGGAGTTGACTTTTACACGTCAAAAATGACCCATGGATCATTTCCCTAAAGTATGAACACAATCTGAATGTGTTTGGTAGTATTTCCGTACGTCAGTTTCTGTTTTCACTTAAAATTCTATCCATTTTAAACAAAAGATGGACTTTGAGTGATACTGGCCACACCGTGGCTTAGATTGAGGCGTGTTTGACTCATAAACATCACAAATGACCCATGGATTGTTACCCTAAATTATCAACACAATATGAATGCATTTGGTTGGATTTCTGTATGTTAGTTGTTGTTTTCACTTAAAATTCTGTCCATTTTAAACAAAAGAGATACTTTGAGTGATACCGGCCACACCGTGCCTCATATTGTGGTGGGTATGACTTTTACACATCAAAAATAACCCATGGATCGTTACCCTAAAGTATAAACACAATCTGAATGCTTTTGGTCAGATTTCCGTATGTCAGTTGTTGTTTTCACTTAAAATTCTGTCCATTTTAAACAAAAGAGAGAAAATTTGAGTGATATTGGCCACACTGTGCCTCAGATTGAGGAAGGGTTGACTAGTACACATCCCAAATGACCCATTTATCATTCTACTAAAGTATAAACACAATACAAATGCGTTTGGTCAGATTTTCGTATGTCAGTTTTTGTTTTCACTTAAAATTCTGTCCATTTTAAAACAAGATGAGAGACACTTTGAGTGAAACCAGAAACACTGTACCTCTAATTGAGGAAAAGTTGAATTTTACACATCATAAATTACCCATGGATCTTTCCCCTTAATTATCAACACAATACGAAGGCATTTGGTCAGATTTCCGTACATCAGTTGTTGTTTTCACTTAAAATTCTGTCCATTTTAAACAAAAGAGAGACACCTTGAGTGATACCGACCACACCATGCCTCATATTGAGGTGGTATTGACTCTTACACGTCACAAATGGATCATTTATTGTTACCTTAAATTATCAACACAATCCGAATGTGTTTGGTCAGATTTCTGTACGTTAGTTGTTGTTTTCACTTAAAATTCTATCCATTTTAAACAAAAGAGAGACACTTTGAGTGATACCAGCAACACCGTGCCTCATATTGAGGAAGGGTTGAATCTTACACATGAAAAATGACTCATTGATCATTACCCTAAATTATAAACACAATCCTAATTCATTTGGTCGTATTTCTGTACGTCATTTGTTGTTTTCCCTTAAAATTTTGTCCATTTTAAATAAAAGAGAGACTTTGAGTGATACCGGCCACACCATGTCTCAGATTGAGGAAGGTTTAACTCATACATGTCACAAATGACTCATGGATTGTTCCCCTAAAGTATCAACACAATAATAATGTGTTTTGTTGGATATGAAGGTATTTTGGAGATTTTACTGTTTTTTCTTATGCAAAGCCCAAAGAAAAGTGGTTCGTCATTCTTGCATGTTGCTGGTGCATTTCATCTGTTAAAATAGAAAAATGACTCATTGGATAAAGGATGTTGTATTTAATAATAATTAAATTTTCCTAAATACATTTAAATACAACAATGTTTCATCTTTTGATCCCTTTAACCCCTCTCAAAAATGACCACCAATTGTACGCGTCCCCATGTCAGATCTTCATACTATTTGTGTAAAATATTCCATCAGGTATGCGGCCCACTCGTTTCTGAAAAAATCTATATTATCTTGTGAGTATGAGGCTTTTCGATAGTCATAGTAGTATTTCAAAATATATAAATAATAAATAATAAATAATTTAAATGAAATAATAGTTGTTTTTGAAAATACCTCTTTTGGGATGCTAGTTTGTTGATGAAAAACGATCTCTTTCCTAAATTTACAAACATAATAACCGCAATCATTATCGTTTGTTTGTTTTGGACACTGTAAAAAATTTGATTATTAGGAGAATAAGTAACTTGTGTTGATATGTGTTTGAGTAGTAGAATTTTATTATATATACCCTGATATTTGTCCATACATAGTACCTGCTCACCTCCTTATGCTTAGACCCTATCCTCATTCCCTTTTTTAGATGACAATGATACACCACCCTATCATAACATAATCCTCAGTAAAAGATAATATAAATTATATTACTTGATGTTTAGACCTAAAATGTAGGATGTAGTGCCTTACAGATTCACAAACTCCATCATGTGTGGTCGGTTTGTTGGATATCCTTGCATTGAATCCAGAAAATAAATCTTAGGTGTATCCAATTTCATTGCAATTAGAATCCAATGTTTCCTAAAAAACAAAAAGGAATAAGTAATAAAAGAAGTGAAAATATAATTTATATGCTTTAATCATAGAGTTTTACCCCTGCATGATTGGTATTAGGAAGGGTCTGTCATTTGTAATCTTGCTTTCAAATGTTTTTAGTAAGCCATTCACTATTTCATCCTTTTTTAATGGCTCTAATTTTGTTAGTTGTGTTGATGTGGTATGAGGACTAAGGAGTCCGAATTTTGGCTCATGGAAAAATTCCTTCAACTATTTTTCATATATACGTCGGTCAATAATATAAAATGCATTTAGTCATAATTTGCACATTATATCATCTTTTAGAAAATTAATTCATGTAAACATACCTCATATATAAATTTAGAACTGTGACACCTAGCTAATTGTATTCCAGGATCTCATTTACATTTTCATAAGCAAAGAAATCTTGAATTTTATGTCCGTATATATTCTTTTCAAAAAACACTATATGACTACTACCACCTCTTAGCTTCATAGCCACATGAGTCTTCAATGCTAGTAAATGTGGATAGCAAACATGTGGTGTTATTGTGCTTTCAGTAGCTCTTTGGGATCGGTTGGTTGATCCTTTAGATGATTTTGAGCCGACGTTTCTTGTCACCCCTTCCCTTTCTCCATCTATAATAACATTTATTGGTTCAAACCACTTTTTTCATTAATTTTTAATGGTTTAGCTTGAAAAAAATGGAAATAAATACCTATTTGTCCACATGTACTATTACAAGTTGTGACAGCCATGTAATGAATGTCCCAATAGCCTTTTTTACCATATTAATATCATCGTCATCAAGTAGAATAGGTAGCTCTACATTTGGCTCATGAGCTACAGTAATCATCACTTTCAGATGATCTTTTGGAAGTGGTCTATTATGTAGCTTGTCCTCTGGGATGTTGAAAACCATATCCCTCGCTACAAGGTGATAGGTGGGTGTTGATAGATATAAATCACAGTCATTATCACCCTGTAGAGAATTAGTATAGGAAAAGTATCAGTGTTTGTTTGATTCACACTTCATGGGAACAATTATTAGAATATTGATTACCACGGCTAAGACAGTTCTTTGAGGTTAATGGCTTGCCTCAAAGTTGGTGGGGGTGGGGTGGGATCTTTACACACTGGTTGTTCTTGAGTTGTGTCTTCTCCTTGCTTCCCACCTATAAAAGTTGCTATCAACTCTCCCTACCATTGAAATAGTTCTTCAAGAGTTTCTAGTATTATTCTCATTTGTTTCATTTTTTCATCTCTATCATCCATTTGTTTTTTTCCTCATAATATACTCGGGGTGTCACCCCAAATCCCGCACCTCTGACATGAATGTATTGTTCTGGCCACTTCAAATCCGTTGATAATAGGTCTTCATCTGCTACAGGAGTAGCTGATTCCTATGACTGTCAAATATAGAAAAATAACTAATTATTTTTATGTAATAGTAATTTAAAACAAATATTTTTATCGTTTCATACTTACACATATTTCCCACACTTTTTGTGTGTTTTCATCAACTGATTCCCTTCCTTATTCACACATGCCTCCTTCCATAGCACATGACTTGGGATGGAAGTGTCTTTGGTTTTAGACTCATTAATCTATATATAAATATATAAAGATAATTATTATGTTGTTTCTTGGCACCTAAAAATATTTCTGTAAATTTAAAATACGTACCATTTTCTTTTCTAGTGAAGTGTACCCCATCCTTGCTTTACGATAGGGGTATGTTGGTTTTGATGCACGTTCCTTATTTTCAGTACTGAGTTGCTGTTTCATAAATAAAATATTGACAATAAAAGTGATTAATACACGTATCCTCAAACAACATATTATTAACAACAATGTACCTGAAACTTCTCATCCCCACGATGACCAATAAATGCATCCCATGCTTCTTGGGATATTAGGTGAGCGTAGACAAGGGGTGGGTTTAGGTTTATTTTACCTTTGGAATCTTTCAGGTGACATTTTGTTAAAATAGTGTGAAAACATTGATGACACCTTCCTGTAAGCCTTAGTACATAATTCTTGTGTGAATCATCTACTATAAATGTACTCTGCAAGAGATTGAGAAGAGTAAGAAACTATTTCATTATTTTATTTGCTAGTAAATTAAAGAAATAATATCATAATGTTACCGTAATTTCTTCCCAGATCACAGCCTTCAGCCCAGACACAACATGGTTCCATGAATCTATGTCAATTGACATGCATTGCCGAGTGACAATTCCAATGTAACTACTAAACATAGCCTTGTTGGGATTCACATGTTGGCCTCGTGCATTCCATCTGACATCAAATTTGATGTCTTTGCTTTTCACCTTAAAAACATTGGCTAACACCATCAAACTACGACACACCTGTGTTTTCTGTGATGTCGGTCCTTCATCCCCAACCATTTCATCAATTTCAACATCATCTATATGTTCATATGAAATGATAGCAATGCCATGTGCTGATGGTTGTTGGACCTCAACACTAGGAACAACAACAGGTTCAGAAACTTGTTGTTGCTCTGCACTGTGAGTAGCCGCAGCAGCAGCAGCAGCAATAACAGCTTGAGAGACTTGTTCATACTCAAGGTTAGGAGCACCTGAACGTGCAAAAGTCATTATCTTCAAAAGTGGTTGAAAATTTAATTTAGATTACATAAATTCAACAATGATAAGATAATAACATGAGATAATAAGATCTATATTACAAACAAAATATAACCTGTTTATTGAAATCTATTTCTTTTTTTCAAAGGCTGAAGGGATTTGAAACATCTATCAATTATCCAAATCCCTTCATCGTGGTCTCCTCTAACATATAAAACATCATCTACATTGGGACCGTTGTGAAATGATTATGACGTACTACTGAAAGGATCATCCTCAACTAAATTTTCATCAGACCCTTCAGTAGTTTTAGACGGTAACAAAACAAATGACCACTTTCAGTTTGCAGGATCTGGAACATAAAATACTTGTACCGCTTGTGATGCCATTATAAACTGTTCGTCTTTGTACCCTTCTTTACTAAAATCAACTTTCACAAATCCCAATTCATCTATTTTAACACCACTATTTTTATCAACCCATTTACATTGAAAAATAGTCAATTGGAATGTCATATAATCCTACTCCCATATTTGTTTGATAATACCAAAGTATGACATATTTGCATAAATTGGATTTCTGTCCTTACTACCAGAAACATGCATCGCTTCAGCCACGAGTGTAACTCCACTATTTTTCATGGTACTATATTCATCATGTTCATCTATATAGAATGTATAACCATTAATTACATAACCATTGTAAGATAATACATACACATTTGGTATGGAAACTAGCCATCGAAGTCGTTCCGAAATTGAATTTGGATTTTCATCTAACTCCTTAAAAATATGGTCCTAAAACCATCCTATAAACTGGTGATTATGTGTATTTGATATCAATTTTCAGCCCTTGATGGATTCAACTACCTAAGAATTTCTTTATGGGTTTCAATATATGGAGAAACCTCCCAACTGTTATGCAAAACATAAAGGTGGGATTGCTCTCGATCTGTAATATTTATTGTCACAACATTTCTTCTAGAAATTCTCTCACCCTCAATGCGTCCAGTGTGATGAGATTTCAGGAGACCAATGATTTCCACATCAGATAGGTATTCGGTACATAATTCAATGGCTTCCTTAACAATATATCACTCCACTATACAACCCTCTGTCCGAATTCTATTTTTGACTTACCCTTCCAAAATATTCATATACCGTTAAATGGGGTACATCCATCTATAGTGCATAGGACCACAAAGTCGAATCTCTCTCACCAAGTGAAGCATCAAATGAACCATCATATCAAAGAATGTTGGAGGGAAGAAAATTTCTAATTCACATAATATGATGACAATTTATCTTTCAATAGCTGGCAATTTCGCCAGGTCTAAAACTTTTCTACATATAACTTTAAAAAAGAAACGAATTTTGGTTAACGTATGATGGGAATTATTGGAAAAAATTCAACGTAAAGCTATATGAATTAAATCTTGAATCAAAACATGGAAGTCATGTGATTTAAAACCTTTTAACTTCAAATAATTCATTGACATAATGTTCTTGATATTTATGAATACCCCTATAGAACCTTTACATCATTGAATAAGTTTCAAAACTGATATCTCTCTTCCATGGAAGGAGTGTAAGCAGCTGGAGGAAGAAATATTCGATTTTCACCCTTCATGGGAGCCAACTCTTCTTGTATTCCCATGTCAACCATGTCAAACCTTCCCTTAATTCCATTTTTCATGGGCATTTACAAACGTTTTGATAACACTTTCACATACATTTTTTTCCACATGCATCACATCAAGAAAATGTCTGACTTAAAAACAATTCCCGTATGGTAATTCAAAAAAAACTGATCTCTTTTTACAACCAATTTTCATAAGGTTTTTTAAAAATGGTTTACCAAAAACAGTGTTCACATCTTTTAATTTCTCAAACAGATGATCACCTGTTAGTGGAGACGGTGATGTGTGTTGTTCTGAACTTCCATTCAATGATGTCGTCCAAGATCAGTACTTATTCTGATGAGGTAGAAATATATGATGTCCTAGAAACATAGTTTTTGATGAATGTTTCAACCTAATTGATTTTTTATATTCTTCACACACAGGACACCCTTGAGTTCCTTTAATACTATAGCCTGAAAAATTTCTATAAGCAGGGAAATCATTTATCATCCCATACAACATTGCTCTCAATGTGAAGTATTCACTTTTATAAGCATCATACAACATAACACCTGAATCCCACAATAACTTCAAATCATTGATCAAAGGAGACAAATAAACATCAATATCGTTACCTGGTTATTTTGGCCCTAATATAAGCATAGATAACATGATAAATTTCCGCTTCATTCATAACCAGGGTGGAAAGTTATAATTTACCAACATAATAGGCCATGTAGTGTGAGTGCTGGTTTGAAAACCAAAAGGATTGACTCCATCTGTAGATAATTCAAGATGAAGGTTTCTTGTCTCTTTTCCAAATTCAGGATACTCATGATCAATTATCTTCCATTGAGGAGAGTCAACCAGGTGACGTAATTTCCCATATTTATTTCTTTTATATGCATTCCATGACAATTTTCTTGCAGTTTCTTCACTTTTATATAGATGCCTAAACCTTGGAATGATTGGAAAGTACCATACAACTTTTGTAGGACTGGATTCATCTTTCTTGTATTGATAAGCACCACACTTTGGGCATTCTATAAGTGATTTTTTCTCCTTGAGAAACAGTATACAGTCTTTCGGGAAGGCATGTATTCTTTCAGAAATCATACCCATCAAGTGTAGCATTCTTTTAGCTTCATATTTATGGTTTGGGAGCTCATTATCTTTCAGGATCATGTCATTCAAGAGAGAAAGTAGTTCCATAAAACTGACATCACTCCATCTGTTGCCTGCTTTCAATTTATACAACTTCAGTACAACTGACAATGCTGTATATTTAGTGCAACCAGCATATAATGGCGTCTTTACACAACTCTTTAACTTCTCAAACAATTTTGGGCAATCACGGAGTTCATCTTCAACTATCCTTGTTATTTTCTCAATATGATCTTCATCATCATTGACATCTATAATCACATCCTCCATATGGTCTTCTTCATTATCCATATTTGTATTCATATCTGATGATCCATAAAACACAGTTTTATCCCATCCAGTAGCTACATTCGCTTTTTCTCCATGTTTATTCCAACATTTATAACTATGATCTATTCCGTGACATATCAAATGTTCTTCCAACTCCTCTGGAGTAATTAGTCTATAATAACAACAACGTAAACACAGAAAAATGATTTGAGAAGAATCCTTTGCATGATCCTTTTCAAACTTGATGAACTCTTTCACTCTGTTCTCATACTCTATTGTCAAACGATTAGCATCCATCCAATCTTTATTCATCTCCATCATATTTTAATCTCAAATATTAGTATTTATTATTCAAATACACAAAACAAGACTTCCAAATACAGTAGAATAGAACCAATTCCTTATAAAAATAGATATTAATAGAGCCTACCTTATACCTAGAAAATAATTGAAAAAATTAGGAAAAATATTTTCTTGTACCTATTTCTAATAGTACTACAAGAAAAGTATAATGAAAATAGATCGTACCTCTAAACACTCCTGGAGTCTCCTGGTAAAAAGAATCTAGTGACTATAACTAAATGAGATTCTAACCACTAACTTCCCAATATATGAGTGTTCTACTTAGGGGTAGTATTAGTAGAATCAAACCAAAGTTCCATCTACCTCATGCTATTCCCCGATCTCCTCCATCACTTTAGTGCTGTATAGACCTCCTTTCTCTAGTTATTTCCTCTGCCTAGGCTATTCGTCGACTGCCTCTATGACTGTAGCATGAATGTTAAGAAAATGCAATGTGATATGTCTATACCCATCACGATCATATTAAATTCCTTGGAGTAATGGGCTATCCTTGAGGTACCTATGAATGACAGTGCCTCCTGAGACGAGACTTGCATCACACACCTACTATGGGTGGGTGCTGCTAACCCTACATCCCAGAATATCACTACCTTAAAAGATTATGATATCAACTCAAACCATAGGCATAATCATAGAACACTAATATATCCATCCAAAGCTTAGTATTACATGTTGAATTCCCCCAAACCATTAGAGGTCGGTTTATGAATTGATCAACATAAATTAATGGATTTAATAAAAAGAGCAGAAATACAATCCAACCAAGAAAAAAATATTTACAATCTCCTAAGAATAAATTCATCCCCCATCACGTAATCGGGTTCTTTATAATGTAGGTGTACTTAACCAAAATCACTTGTCCTAACACACCAAGGGTAGTTCTTTACTAGAGTAGTCTCTATTCAAAATAAAAATCTTGATACCCATAATAGGTATCAGGGAAGAATCACTATCTACCCAATGAAGTGCATGGTGTCTTCCCATTTTCAAGAAAAAACCTTCTAGACTAGCACCTAGGAACAACTGGTCATAGAGGTTCACTAAGTTGACACCACCCTTAAATTATCCTTGACATAAAAGAAAGATGTGTGGAATTTACCATTGATCGAAGTCAAGAAACATCCCACAATCCTAAAAATAATTAACCACCCAAATACAACTGCTCACATGTTTATACCACTATCTAAACCCAAAGTAGACACTTAAATTCCAGAAGAAAACTACATAAAAATGTGCCATATTATCACCTTTCCAACAACCAAGATGGAAAAACTTATACAAAACCATTTATTGTAATTGATAAGCACTTTAAACAATTATAAATATGTTTTTTCAAGATGAACCCCAAGTGCATTCAAACATAGCCTTATACACAATCAATTGTGATCAGTTGTGATCACTTTTCAATAAGTGATTTCAAACATAAACTATGTAACCTATAAACACTTATACAAAATCAATTTTCATAAATGGTGTCACGCACTTTTTTTGTAACTGTCAAAAACAACTTACATAAATGATAGACAACTAAGAATAGACATTAAGTATATGGAAAACGGCTAGAGAGCTATAGCTGAGGAGGAAGAAAACTGAAGAAAACACTACGAGAGAGATCCCGCCCAAACCGAAGCCAAGTCCAAGTCTCACAGCCGATTCCTACTCAATTTTCTTTACCTCTCCATCGATCTAGCCTCCCTATATAACAACCCCCGTGAGGCCCATCCCAAAGTAGAACCTTCCCCATAAACACAATCGTAAATAGAACCTTCCCCATAAACACAATCACCAGCACATCATGACACCCACAAAGTGTAACCAATTAATAATGAGGCGGGTACTATCAAAACTCTTTTTTTCATGAAGGGGTTTACAAAAAGACCACTTTCCCTAGTATAGATACACCCACCAGAAGGATGAGGAAAAAAACACTCAACATTAATAGAATATTCATGTATAACAAGGTCTAGCTTGAGGTTGAACGAGTATATCAAACCCTCATACATATGACACTTGGTGAAAAATAAATTATAGTTCCAAACATCATAAGGACCCATGGGGAATCATAAAAAAGTCATACTTTAGTTCAAATCATCTGCTAACCAAGTATAAGAATCCACTATGTGTGTGATTTCGTGACATAGATTGTTAGAACTCTATGTTAGTTAGCATCTAATCCAAGGGTGGTGATCATGGGGAAGAATCCAAACATCAGCCTAATGAAAACTACTCTCACAAAACCTATCCACCAAAAATAAACCTAAAAGGAGAAGTGGGAGACTTACCTAGAGTAGATTGCACCCGCGATGGGGGGAGAGAAGAAGTGTCGAGCAGTCAGGGAGCCTTCTGCGCTACGTTGGGAGGGGAAGGCGTGACCGCGAGGGGGAGGTGGACGGGAGGAGTCGCCACCGTTGAGAAATGGAGGAGTTGGGTTCACGGGGAGTCCAGCGGAGAGGAGGAAGTAGGGTTTGCGGGGAGGAGGATCCGCGGAAGGGGTTCGAGGGGGAGGAGAAGGAGTAGGGCTAGCGGCGGAGCTCCGACAAAGAGAAAATTGCGGGGGGGAGGGGAGTTGTCGCGGGGGTACAACACCGCGAGGGCTTGAGGGCGTGATAAACAGAGGATACTATGCACTAGATTTTATAAAATATGGGATTATGATTTTATCAGCGCTAAAATTTTAGCGTTGATAAAGGAAGCTTTTATCAGGGTTTTTTTAGCGTTGATAAAGACATTCTTTATCAGCGCTTTTTAGCGCTTATAAAGCGTACTCTTTTTAAGCACTAAGAAAAAAGCACTGATAAAGGGCTTCTTTATCAGCACTTTTCTAGCGCTGATAAAGAATGACTTTATCAACGCTAAAATTTTAGCGCTCATAAAGGGTTCCTTTATCAGCGCTTTTGTCTTAGCGCTGATAAAAGGTGGCGCTTCCCTTACCCGTTTTTGTAGTAGTGATATAGTGATGAAGCAAAGCTATACGGATACTCAGATAGTGATTTTGGAGGTGATTAAGATGAAAGAAAAAGCACCACTGGATATGTATTCTTTCTTGGAATGACTGCTTTCATATGGAATTCGAAGAAGCGGAGTGTGGTCGCTCTATCCACATGTTAAGAAGATATGTATAACACCATCGTTCACTGTTTGTGAATGAATTTGGTTGAGAAACCTGCTAAAGGAGATGAAGCATCCGCAGGATGGATCCATAGGGATAATAAGTCGGCAATTGAACTAACAAAAAATCTGGTGCATCATGGAAGAAGCAAACACATTGATACCCATTATCATTTTTTGATAGATCATGTGAAGTATAAGACGATAAAATTGGAATATTGTCATACTACAGAACATGTGGGTGATATTTTCACAAAGGCATTACCGACATATGCATTCAAACAATTAAGAACAATGCTCGGAATGAAGCATGTTTTGGTTTGAGGGGGAGTGTTGCAATTAATGCAAACCAAATTTATTTGGAAAACCAAAGGGTATTCCCCTTGTGGGTGTTGCTCTTCTCCATAGTTGGTTTCATTTATTATTGCATGTCATTTATGTTTTCTCAATTAATGCAACGTCCCTTTAATGTTTTGGTGTCTTTTCATTTCTTTAGAAAAATCCTGTAAATTGTTGGCAAATATAGTCCTTGAAAATATTGTTTGTCCATTTTTATTTCTCATGTTTCCCGTATTGTATATGGAACAAATATATCATTTATTTCACCCTCCCTTCAAAGTTCTTAATGAAGGATTGTGGGGGAGGTTCTGGGGAAGGGGATGACCTCTCGCAGGTCGGCCATGCCCGTGGCGGCCAGCACGAGCTGATCAAAGGCCAAAGTGATGCCGGAGTGCTTTGCGCTCCCATGTCGTCTCAGCTCCAAATACCATTCGTACTCTTCGCGTTCCAACCCCAACTCCTTTATCCTGGACGCCATACATGAAAACCAAAGTTACAACTCGCGAGTCTACATGTCCGTGTTTTTGAGTTTACTATGAGTTTGCCATGAGTCTACCTGCTTAACTTTAGGAAAATTAGAAGGTAAACGTACCGTTTCTCTAGCAAATCGATGCGTTCCTCGTTCTGGGTACCCCATATCAGGGTTCCCGCCTGCAAGAAAAATCCCAATCTGGCTTAAAAAATCTCATAAAAAAGGAGCAAAAGCTCAAAAAAACCCAGCGGAAGGAGCGCACCTTCGGGAGGACGAGGTCGAAAGAAGCGACAGTTATTCCATCGCCGTTCAGTCTAGCGTGGAAGGGCTTCAGCTCTTTGGGGAAGTCGAATATCATGATGGGCTTCTTGTAGATTTCATCCGCAAGATACCTGTATATATAAATAATTATATATATACAAACACATGCACATGCAGAGAGGACACGTACCCGAGCTGCTCTTCAGTGAGTGCAGCCCCCCATGCCATCCCGCTCCCAACAAATTTCTTCTCCGGAACCTATTTTATCATGTCAGACGAAACCGGAAGCCCTTAAATTTATACGTCAAGCACTACTACCTTCCTCAGCTGCTCCACCGCGTCCCTGTAAGAGATCCGCTCGAAGGAAGCCGCCGTCACCGACTGCAGATGGCCGATACAGCTCTTGCGGGCGCGCTTTGACAGAAACTTCATGTCCTCGGAGCAATTCTCCCGCACCCACTCGGAGATGAACCCCACAAGATCACACGCACAATTCACCGCACCCTACCCACGCACCATTATCTAACACAGTTCAAATCAAAAGGCGGAAACCCATTTGCATTGTATCTCTACCTCCAGCTCTGCAAATGCCATTTCGATCTCCAGCATCCACATCTCGGCGGCCTGGTTCTCGGAACCCGGTGGGGGTGGCTGGAATCTGGGCCCGAACGAGTACACGTTCCCTAACGCGCAGGCGTAGCTCTCGAGGTGCATCCGCCCGGAGACCGTCAGGAACGTCGGCCGTTCAAAATAGTCTTCCGGGCAGCCGACGGCTTCCGTCTTGGATCCCCTTTGCTTTTCGGTTAGCTTCAGTTCTTCTGCGAGGGTCCTCTTCTCCCTGGGCGCAGGCGAGGAGGCGGCGGCCACCCGAAACTTGTCCGACGGCGGGGCGGTGTCGGTGGTGGTAAGGACGGGGACGTGCACGCAGAGGAAGCCGTGGGTTTGGAGAAATGTATTGGTTGCAGCCGCCAGGGCTGCGCGGATCCTCATGATCGCTGCCACCTATATATATAAATTTGTCACCCATGAATATGAATTAAATGGGGTGACTGTAAAGAAAGAACTTGATGGTTTACCGTTCGAGTCCTGTGGCGGAGATGGAGCCAATCCCTCAGGCTTTCCAGCGGCAGGCGTTTCTTGGACAGTGGGTAGGTGCCCGCATCCACCATTCCGATGTGCAAAACCTTCTCTGCTATGAGCTGAATCTCGTGTTTCCCGTCCGGAGGTGGCTTCACCACCACGCCCTTCACCAGGACGCACGTCCCGGTGGCCAAGAGCTGCTCCGCCGGAGACACCGACGGCTCTACCACCACGTGAAGGCATGGAACGCAGGAGCCGTCGCCGATTTGCAAAACGGCGGTGGGCGGCGGTGTTGGCCGGGGGACCGTCCTCCGTTCCGGCTTTTCGGGAGGAGTCTGGGCGTTCATGCCGAAGATGCGGAAGATGGAGCGGGTGAGGGGTATTGCGGTCTGGAGAATTTCAGCGCAGGAGAAATCCTTATTGGGGTTCGGGCGGACGATGGGCCCGGGGGGCTTCTCCGCCGCCGATGGCTCGTTGCGGATGAAGGCCTTGGAGGATGTCACCCATCCGCCGACGACGATCCTCTGGCCGATCAGTCCCGCCCCTTTGTCGGGGCGGCCGAAGATGGCGATGAGGGCCACCCTGCCATCGGAGGCGTACTGGTGGGGTGCGGCCGGGGCAGAGGCGGGGGAGGCGCCGTCGGATGCCATGTGTATAAGCTCAAGCGCAGGTGGTAGAAGGGGAGGGAGGGGCGGTGTGTTATATGTGCGATATGTGGAGGTTTGCCTTCATGTAGGGGAGAGAAGTTGGGAAGTATGCTTTGCTTGGGGAAGAGGAAGGGGAGAGGGAGAAGCGAGGGACGTGGGAGAATGGATCGGCTGTGCACAGGAGGGAGACATAGTGGACGGGTTTTGGTATTTCTTCTCAGTTGGGCATTCGCGGCAGCCAAAACTTGTAATTTATTATTGCCTTTTTTTTATGTTTTTTTAATTTTTTTTTGAAATGGGATAGGGTCCTCCAATAATTTTAAAAAAGGGATCCCATAACGGATTCATCAATCCCAGGAATCATGAACTCCATTCAGGCTTCCTAGACACGACGGAGGATACGTGAACCCCGTTCATGCATCATTCGTAAACGTGATAAAGGATACGTGAACGGAGTTCACGCATCCTCCCGCCGAATTCTATAAAAGGAGCCCCTCAAATCTCACTGATCTCTGATTTTTGTTCCGAAGCCATGCAAAAACTCTTTCTCAACATATATCCGCTGATTTTAAGAAGATAAAATTTCTATTTAAAATTTTAATTGTTTAGTTGTGTTTATAAATTTTGTTTGTATTGATTATTTATTTACACTACCACAAAAACGGATTTTCGTAGCATCATCCTTTAACACCGCTAAAAAAAAGTACTCATAAACGCTACTTTTAACAGTGCTAAAAAAAACGTTGTTAAAACACCCATTTATCAGCACTTTTTTTAGCGTTGATAAATATGCCCCATTTATCAGCGATGTTAAAAGGGCACCATTTATCAACATTTTATTTAGTAGCGCTGATAAAGGAGGAGTCTTTATTGGCGTTTTTTTACTAACGTTGATAAATGATATATTTCAAAAATATCATTAAAAATAATATATTTATATTGATATAAATACAATATATATTTTTAAAATATGTTTTAGATAAATATAAATAGACATTTACACTTAATATATAAGAAATTTAGTGAAAATGAGTTATAAAATATTTTTAAAAATATTATTAATTAATAATTTGCTAATTATCATCGAGTAATGATCATTTAATAACAATTTGAAGATACAAAAAATCAAAAAACTAATAAAATATCTAAAATAAGTTGAAAACATAACACAAAATTTAAACAACCATAACTTTTGATCTGGGTGTCTGTTTGAACTTTACCACATATCAAATCAAAGTCCACGACCAGCTCTATGCACGGGTGATACGAGAGAACCTTCTATCACATTTTTTGAGGCCAAAAAGGCCCAAACAAATTCCAAAAGTGAGTTTTTAGTCAGGATATCCTCATTTTTTAACATTCAATGGAATTTCGGCCTCATTTCAGGAGGTTTTTTTGCCATTTTCCAGTGGGGACTAAATTTATCTCAAGGATTACATTCATATTGATATGATGACTTTAAAATTTTATTGTTTTTCCCAATGTATTGTTATTTATAATAAAATATATAACAATATATACATATTTTTTATATATTCACACATTAAATTAATTTTATAAATAAATAAACATATTTACATATAAAGTAAATTTTTCAATATATAAAGCTCATAATATCTATTTTATTTAAAATACAAATATATGAATATTTATATACCTATATAAAACGCACGCACGCGTGCGCGTGTGTATTAGTGTTTGTCTATATTAACAAACTGATATATATTATCTATATATTCTAATATATGAATATACATATGAATATATAATATATGTAAATATATATAAATATGTATAATTATACTTACAAATACACATGTATATAATATATATACATGTGTATGTATGTTGTATATATGTATGTATGTATTTATTTATTTATAAACACACAAAACATATTTTATAAATGTATTTAAAACTAATCTTATATATATATATTAATATATGAATAAATATACAGATAAAAAATATAACTAGATATATATAAAAATAAATATATATTAATATATATTAATATATGAATAAATAAATAAATATATAAATATATATATATATATATATATATATATATTAATATAACTATATAAATATATATATTAATATAAATAAATAAATAAATATATATATATATATTAATATAAATATATATTAATATATGAATAAATATAACTAAATAAATATATAAATAAATAGATATTTCATTAAATGGAGAACAAAACAAGATGGGCGGGTGGTAAAGGTTCATGGGCGCAAGGGAGAGGTCTTGAGTTCGAATCCAAGCAGAGGGAGGGATGCGCGAGTGAGTGCAGGGGCGCTAGCGCTGTTAAAGGGTGGGTGAGTGCACCTAGAAATTAGTGTTAATATGCGATGTGTAGAAATTAGTGTTTGTGTGTATGATTTATTTATTTAATATGCATCGATGCATGTATGAATGTATAAGTTAGCGTCTTGTATGATTTAATTTCTGAATGAGTTTTTGTTTGTTGTATGATATAATTCATATTAAATGTTTAAGAAATTTAAATATGGTGTGTCTAAAATATAATTTATATTTAGGGAAATAAAATTGTTTTAAAAAATGTATATATTTTTAATTTAAATGACGAGTTGAATAGATTTATATGTATATAAAATATGTTATTTTTAAAGTCATATAAATTTAAATTATAATATTCTATACACTAAGATAAAATTGTTTTTAAAAATGTATATATTTTGAATTTAAATGGCGAGTTGAATAGATTTATATGTGTATAAAATATGTTATTTTCAAAGTCATATAATGTAACACCCCCAACATTTCATAGTAAGTTATTTTCTTTAAAGTAATTCAATAGCTTGCGCTACACGCAACACCGAGTTTGAGCGCACCGTGACTTACCAAACCAGCCGTTCAAAAAGCGGTTATGAATAGTTTTAACTGAATTTTGAATTTTATATACTCCATATAATTTTAGAATCCATATTATTTGTTTTTTAGACATAATATAAGAACAAATTCATTTTTCTCAGATAAAAGAAGTATTTTTCAAAAAATGAAAATTTACCACCTTTTAATGGAAATCTCTTTAAAATCGATATTTGACACTTATATATTCAATTTAATGAAATTAAATTCATCTTTAGAATCGGGACATAAAAATTTATTTTGGATAAATTTTTGATACTTTTCTGATAACTTTCATATTTTGACGAATGCTGAAAAATAATAAATTTTAATTGAAAACAACTTTTTTAATCGAAATAATTTATAGTTTTAAATTATGCATTTGAATGGTTTGGAAGTATAATTAAATTATATTTTTATCATTTAATACAATGTAGGTTATTATAAATAATTTCACAGTTAAATTTGACATAAACACATGTCAATTTTTTGATAGTTTTTACTTTTTAAAAACCCGCTTTTCGGTTTTGACAATGAGAATTAATTTTAAATTAATTAATGCAACTTATATGTTTTGAATTTGATAAAATAGAATTCATTTTTGAATTCGGAATATCAAAATTTGATTAGGGTGAATTTTTGGTATTTTTCTGAAAACATTCAATTTTTGATGAATAGTAAAAGACACTACGTTATTGGCTAAAACCGACCTTTTATTTAAATAATTATTTATTTTATTTAAATTTATTTTATGCCAAAATATATACATAATACTTATATAAGTTCAATGTAATTCATTAGAGTCATTTTATAATGAGTTTATATATATATAAATTTTATTGAACTTTTTACCGTCTTTTACCCACCTCCTAGGAGCATTTGCAAATTTGCATAAAACTTAATTTTACCGCTTCTTTGAGTTGAATTTCAAAAATCTGAAAGACACGATTAATATCAGTAAGTAAAATGTGGTTCAATAAGATGAAAATATTTTTTTGGTGAATAGTAACTTTTGATTTTTATTTACCACAGTTAAAAGTAAATAGGGTAATTAATGGTAAAAATGATATCATAATTACCCCAACACATGTCCTAATTCTATTGGATAAGTATAATTCAACCAAAAATAACCTTAGAAATAAAATATGATCATCTTTGATCCACTTGGATTAGATTAGGACATTTATTATTATTTTATTTAAAGAAGAGTTAAAAGAGTAAAATCAAAATTTAATAACTAAACCATTTTTAATATAGGGTTATACATAAGATAAATTCTAATATAAATATTCATTAGAAAGATAAAATAATTTCAAACATAATTTTATTTTATTTATAATTTTTAGACATTAAATAATTTAATTTATTTATGACACAATGGTGATGCAATAATTACCTTATTAATGAAATATTAAAATAATTGATATTATAAATATTCAAATAAATGTAAATTGAGATTTCTGATGAATTCCACTAATTTTCTTGGTTAATATGAAATTTTAGAGTTGGTTAAATTAATTTTATTCAAAGTGATAAAGTTTTTATGGCTTTCAAAAAAATCAAATACTAAATAGTGTCAAAATTGACAAAATTGAGTTTTTAAAACAAATACAATATTATTAATTGATATAATATTCCTAAAAATCTAAGGTTCGGAAAAAGGACTTAGATAAGGTTATATATATTAATAATGAATCACATGGGGTTCCCTTGGCTTGTTATAGTAAGTTTATTAACCATATAATATAAAAATACAAAGAGACATGGTAAATGTCAAACTATTTAACTAAGAGTTAAATCTAAAAGATAAGGTTAATATGGTGACCTAAACCTGTCTAAAACCTATTGGTTGAAATTTTTTCGACCCATACCCACCTTATCCTTGAAATAATTTATTTTGGAGCCATTATAAACCAAAAATGATTTTATTATAAAATAATATTTCAAACTTTTTCTAAAGTGACTCTCACCTCTCTTATAAAAGTGCACTTCCCCTTCTCTTAATTTCACACCTCCAAAGCCATTTGGCTCAGCCAAACCCTACCCAAATATCCTCCCACCTTTCCTCCATTCATCCTAGAGGCCTTCCTTTGGTCAGAAATCCAACCTAAGGATCCCTTTTGATCAAATCAAAAGGAAGAACCCGAAGAAGAGGAAAATATTTCATCACCTCTTTCAAGTTCTTTTCTTCTTCCACTTCCTATTTCTTTGTTTTTTACATTATAAAATAACAACTCTAGTATCTTATATATACTATGATTTTATTATAAAAATGGTACAACCATATTCATTATTCTATCCATCATATGAATGACAAAGTCACCATACGTGCGTATGTACGGCTTACCGTCTCCACGTCGTGGTGTAGTTTGTTATTCAAACACTTTATTATTTGGATGGGTATAATAATGAGTAAAAATGATGTAAATAATAAATATAACATGTTATTGATTCTGTATATATGATATACCATCCAATTACATACGATTTCACCATCAATATAATGATATTATCGCTCGCGCGTACGTACGAATTATCGTCTCCACGAATGCGATGGGATTCATTCCCCATCATAATCATTCAAGAATAATTTTCATTTTATGATTAAAAATAATGTTTAAGAACTTAATATCATTCTGGATATAAATAAAATACATCCTATCCATAACAAACGTGGCTTACGTAATTGGGCATATAAAAGAAAACAGATCAGTTAACACCCAAAACGATGATACTACTAAAATATTATTAACAAAGCAATATTAGAGGATCATATATGATATCATATTTATGCATATAGTTTCTGTATAATTTAATAACAATGATTTAACTATTATACATGAGGTTAACGTACCCTCGACCAAGGAAAAGTACAAGGTAAGGGGTTTCTTATCTCACTTTTATTCCCGTGAGTTTTCCATTGTTCGCCACTTATTTATTGAATGTGGTGTATTGTGTACTATCATTTGATATATATTATCATGATTATCTTTATATTCATGGTATTATGTGATTCATTTTGTGTTTATTAACTTTTTATCATGTGACTCTATTGATTACAACATGGTAAGGGGTTTTCATCTCACTTTTATTCCCGTGAGATTCATGCTATATTTGCCACTATTACCTTTTGTGTGGTGTATGTACTTCCCATGATTGTATTCTTTGTGTAATATAATTTAATTTATGGGTATTTACGTCTTCATTGTATGATACTTCTTTTATGGGGTGTATGTTTCGTAAGTTACCAAACAGTAAGGGAATTTTAAATTTCAATTTCCTCATATTGGGCTTTATGCATACTTCATTGATTATTTCACTCCAAGATTATGTGTGGAATCACTATTTATTATTTATGTAGTAATATCCACTTCCTTTTCTGTGGATATAACTTTGATACATATAATCACTCCATTTATAAATTCACATTCAATTGATATGAACTTTTTAAGGGTAATCTTAACTCAATTTCCATTCATTGAGTTAAACATCCAAGTCATTGGTTTTGTTTTTACAAGAATATGTGTGAATGTAACCTGATTGATTTACAC
The DNA here is from genome assembly GCA_963277665.1 of Viscum album. Classification (NCBI taxonomy): domain Eukaryota; kingdom Viridiplantae; phylum Streptophyta; class Magnoliopsida; order Santalales; family Viscaceae; genus Viscum; species Viscum album. Next base: position 2,007,866,139 of record OY728159.1, on the reverse strand, counting down.
TGAATATACAATTATATTGAGTGTATTTATATTTGTCACACATAATTATTTCATTGATTTATCCTTAATCTAAGGATATGGTCTTTATAAGGTATTTCGTCTCAATTTACATTCATTTGAGACCTCTTTATTGGTATGCACTAATTCACTTTTATATGGTGTATATACTGTCCTTTGACATATTATATCATGAATCACTTTATTCTCATGATATCATAATGTTTTGATTAATTTTATTCCTCAATTACTTGTATTCAAGTGTCTCTTATTTGGTTAGGAACTCTTTAACTAAAATATTGTTTTAAATGTTCTAAATATTTATTCTTCTAAATATTTCTCATTAATGTCCATATTTTAAAAATGGTATTATGTATTTATTTATATGGACAAGAATGTTTTGAAATCAAAATTTCTTTTAAAAGTTTCAAAGTGTTATGGGACACTTTGATTCAAAAATTTCTTTTAAACGACTTCTTTGATAAATAGTGCGACATTTAAATGTTTTCAAGAAAAAGGGGATATTTCTCTCAAATAGTTTTAATGAATATTTTCATCTATGTCAATATCCTTCAGTGTATTATATTCTTGATTGAGGTTGATTTATTCAATCATCCATATTGTGTTTAATGAGTTATGTTTGACTGTGAATGTGCTATTTTTATGCCATTCATGGTTTGTGGTTAAAATATTGACATTTCGTATGCTAGTTTTAATATGAATGTTTAGATTATGTTTCAATATTTTCATATGAGGAATGCATTGGACTTAGTAAGTGACATTTGGAACCCGCTATAGCTCCTCGATGCATTAGTAGGTCTCATGAGACAAACTTGTTTCTTGGCAGATGGCCTTGACAAAATCTTATTTGTAGTCTTGGCACAATGCCTTGACCATGTGGTTATGAAGTCTGGCATTATGCATTCCATAATTATGAAAGTGGCTATTGATATTGCATGTGATTATTCGACTAGTATAATATTCATGTGAATAAGTAAATGACATTATTTGATTTTATCTTTTCCATATTATGCTGAAGTTTAAGTTTAAAAGCCTTTTGTTTTAGTCTAATACATTGCCTTAAATGTTTATACTTATTTATGAAAGTTTCCGCTATATTGTTATCCTTACTAAGAATCTGAGCTCACCCATTTCTTATGTTTTATTTTTCCCAGGATGAAAATAAGTATAATACGTTTAACCCACAGAAATATGCTAAGGAATATAAGAGTGTTCAAATGGGATACAATGTTTTTTATATTTCATGATGTAATGTAAAACTTATGTATGTATCTTGTACTTCCAGGGCTACTAAACTGATCGGTCTTTCGGGACATGATTCCTTGTATCATGCCAATGTTATTTAATAATGCACTGATTCTGGGTAACTGGGGTCGGGGTGTTACATATAAATTTAAATTATAATATTCTATACATTAAGATAAAATTGTTTTAAAAAATGTATATATTTTTAATTTAAATGGCGAGTTGAATAGATTCATATGTATATAAATTATGTTATTTTTAAAGTAATATAAATATAAATTATAATATTCTATACAGTAGCTACATAATTTATTAAAAGTATATTAGTTATGTTAAGTATCATATTTAAATTTATTAAAAAATATATAGAAAATTATTTTTGTTAATGGTATAATTTTTTTTTCTATAAATAATAATTTTAAATTATATTAAGTGTAAATAATTATTATTTTAATTAATAAAGTATAAAATATAATTAATTAAATATTAGAAAGTAGAAAAATGACAATTTTTTTATATATGTAATTTTATTAAATTAAAAATAACATAAGTTTATATTATTTTAATGGTTTTTATATAAGTGTAAATTATATTACTTTTATTTACTACTAATAAAATTTTAGTCATTAAATTTAAATTATATTAATTATAAATAATTATTCTTTCAAGTAATAAAGTATAAAATAAAATTACTTATATTTTGAAAAGTAGTAGAATGACAAAGAAATATTATATATACATATGAAATTTTATAAAATTGAAAATAACACAAGTGTTTTAGTATTGTAATGGTTGTTATGTAAGTGTAAATTATATTACTTTTAATTAAATTTATTAAATTTTATTATATATATATATATATATATGTAGATGTACACATTGAAAAGATAAATTTTTGGAAATCAGGTGTAGATATTTAATATATATTCCATATAGTAATAGGTATAGTTATATAATATGTAGAACATAATAAGTATGATGAAAAAAAGTTAAGAGTATTGCGTGATGACTAATCTTGAGATGACCGACCCATGCATAATTGAAATTGCATGTCCTTTTTTGTGTATAGGTTTATATAATTTGTAATAATTGCATTTTATTTTCCGCATTGATGACCTGTGAGTCATCCCTCACTAAGTATGTAAGGACATGCGTGTTCAATTAAAAAAAATTATGTATTTTATAGCCCTAGACCCCCTCACATTCATGTGAGTAAATTTATAATAAAAAGACGATTGACAAGAGGAATTACCGAAGAGGCGTTCGAGAATAGGCGTTCAACAAGAGGCGTTCGATAAGAGGTGTAGATATTTGAAAGAAGACTGGAGATTACTGAAATATTTGATAATAGAGATTCTAGGAGTTCTTTCACCCATATTTTTTGGTTTGTTTATTGGATAATGATAAACTAATCCATAGTAAGTCCCAAGATCAAGTCATGGTTATTTATACATAAGTAATTAAAATTTATGAAACATTTGATGATGTGGTATAAAAATATATAACATTTTATTAAATTTTCTTTGGTAATAATACCACCATCAATATACGTCAATAGTGATAAACAATCCATAGAAAAAGTCTCAAGATCAAGTTAATTATTCAATGATAACCAATTTAAATAATTTTAAATTTTAAATTAGTATATAATATTTTATTAATTAGTTTTTTCTAGGTAATCAAGTCTGCACAAATATATTGCAATGGTGAGGTAATTTATACCGAGAAGGGTTTTAGCTATAGTTTTCCACCTACAAGAGTGGAAATTCTTTATGGTTATCTGACATTGGATGAAGTTCTCAATAAGATTCATAGTCAGTTAAAACCGGGGGATGATCAATCAATTACTTCAATAACGTATCAACATCTTCAATATCCTGAATGTTTATGGCACACTGAGTACCCTTTGGTCAATGATGAGGATTGGATAGATGCATCTTTGTTATTCAGGAAACAATGTGGTAATATTATAATGGAATTGTATGTGGTGATTTGTGATATTGATGTGGTGAAACTGATTACTACAGAACCATGTTTTGTGAGCTCTATAGAAGTTGTTCCTTCACAACACTCTTATTCATTGACTTCTCCTCATATGACTCCCGTGATATAACCGAATTTGTAAAAGTGTATGGTGATTCGGATGAATCTTATGCAATGTTTCCACAACTTATGGAATTTTTGTCTCTCAATAATAAAATTATTTATCATTTGGACACTGTTGAGTATGTTTCCCCTAATCACTGAGTTGATCAATCAAAGGTGAAGTTAAATAGGATTTTTTGGGTATTCAGGCCATGCATCACTGCTTTTCCCCATTGTAAACAATTCATTTAGGCCGATGACAATTTCCTTTATGGAAAGTATACAAGTGTTCTACTCATTAATGCCACACAGGATGGTAATCATGATCCTCTACCACTTGCATTCTCTATTATTGAAAAAAAGAATCTTGAATCTTGGAGCTGGTTTTTGGCATGTGTACGCATTCATGTCACACAAAACCAGGGAGTGTGTCTCATATTTGATCATCGTCGAGCGATTATAGAGGCTGTAAATAGTGATGGGGTTTCATAGACTGAGCTGAATTCTTATCATCAATATTACATTAGACATATTGTAAGTAATATGCATAAGCATTTCAGTTATTAGGTGATAAATAAGGCGATTCTCAAGTTGTGTATGTTTTTCTAAACTTACTTTTTTTAAAGAAAATTTAATATCCTTTTTTAATACATCTCTTATGGTTTCAGCATATGATCCCCAACAAGAAAGGGTTGATCGACGTCTTGAAGAGATTAGAAGGGATAATGAAGATGTGTATGAATATATGATGCATATTTTAAAGGAAAAATAGTCATTAACATATGATTGTGGCATGAGATATGGCCATATGACCACTAATATAGTGGAGTGAATAAATGGGGTCCTCAAGGGTGTGTGCAAACTCCCGATCACAGGGTTAGTGAAAGAGAAATTTTATAGATGCGTGCACTACTTTTTGAATGGTCCCAAAATTCCTATCAAATTATGTAAAATGAAATGCGTTTTACGTAGCATTTCCAAAGTGACATTGATCATATACTGAATGAGGCTTCAAGATGGAGTGTTCTAACCTTTGATCAGGAAAAGAGGAGATTTTAGATAAGAGAGTGATGATAAATCTAATATTTTCATATTTATACATATGTTTTTCATTGATTCAATCCCAACCAATTAATCAATTTTATTTCATTTGCATTATTTTATGATTTTTTGGTGGAGTTTGGGCTTAAAGGTGAAAATTTGTTAAATCTGGACATTTAGCAGTTTTCTATTGCTTCTGTTTTTTGATCATAACTTCTAAATTTTTATCTAATTCAAGTGATTCCTATTTTTAGTCTTATAGGTTGGATACAAATTCTTCTTATAAAACTATATCCTATTCAAAGTCCCACCTACCCAAAAAAATCGACTAAATTGAAGAGTTATTCTGGTCAACAGAATGGATCCTACTTTATTAAATAAGAAATATATTGATATAAAGATCTCCAAATGGTATGATTAAATATGGGATAGAAATATTAATCTAAGGGGAATATTCCCATTAAATTTCATGGAGAAATTATTTCATTAAGGTCTCCCTTGAACTATTCAAAGTGGGGTTGGTGGAATAGTGTTCAACAGCCAAAAAAATTTAGTTCTATTAAGGCGGCCATACATTATTTTACGTGGATCCAAATGATTTTAAATTTTAACGGTAAATATAAAAATCCATTTTTAACATCTTATAATAAGGGTTGTTGGCATGTTTCAGCCATATGGTGGGCAGAATCGGAGCAAACTTATGGTGGACAGATTCTGGAGGAGAAAATTTCTATTCTTTTTTTTATCTTTTCTTATTCTTAGTTTTGTAATGAATTATTCTTAACCATTATTCTCAATCACCCTTACGATGGTGGGGTAAACATATGAGAGATTAGGTAAGGCTAGGTTTTTTATTTTTTTAATTATTGAGTTCTTTTAATTTATCAAATAAAAATTCTTTCTCTTTCTGTAAAATTGATTCCAATTTAATTTAGAGGTTTTTATTATCAAGTGTTATCATATTTAGTTTTTGATTCTGTTATAGATTTTTTACTTTGGTAAATTATAATTATCTCCCTCCACTGGGTTCTAGTTTATATACGATATAATAGACCAAGACTTAGTGGTGATGTACTCGATGATCGTTAGTACATGAGGGTGGGGTAATGGATGTTCTTAATTTTTTTGAGATAAACAAGACCCGATCAGGAATTGCTCAAGTTAATTGAGTATGTTCACTACAAATCTCTCACACAAGGTAGGAGAGTATACCAAAATGATATATTGGTAAGGTTTTCTCTCACTATCACCATTTGACCAAGGGAGTGAGAGTAAACGATTGCGGAATCTCACTTTAATCGACTTAGCATAAAAGGATTGAATAAAATAGAGCAATGATAGCATTGAAATTAGAAAACTAACCCCGACCTGATCACCCTTCTCATATAGTAATTTTTAATCACTTGAGTTGCAGATTTTTCTTGAATATCTTTCTTAATTTATTACTTTTGTTTCATTTCTCTCATTTTCAAAACCAAACCAATTCAAAAACACCCAATTTTTCCTCTAATTAAAAAGCAAAAAATTATTCTGTGTGCACTCCTCATCAGGAGACTACATTGGGTTAATCACTAGAATATACTTAAGTAATTTAAATAAACTTTTTTTCTATTCCCACGATAGGAGTGTATCAAACTTGGCACCATTTTCAAGGAGGTAATGCCTGAAAACACAAAAACTAAAAAAACATTCTTAAATGACCCGTAGTTCAAATATCCATTTAATTGAATTTGATTCAAAAATTGAACAAACAATAACCCAATTGAGATTTTTTTTCAAAGATAGTTTGAGGAAATAAACCTCATAGATTCATGTGATACTTTTAGCGATCACTATTAACCTATAATAATGGATTAAAATCCCAACCAAACTCTGCATTATCTTTTCACACCTCAATTTTCTAATCAAAATAACCAAATCATTATCCCTTCCATAAAAAATGATTTTGAACTACGCATTAATATGATCCAAGTGATACCAAAATTTAATGGCCTTGTAGGTGAAGATCCAAATCAACACATCCAAGAGTTCACCTACATCTGCTTCAACTTCAAACCCGGCGGAGTTTTAGAAGAGTAAGTAAAGTGGAGCACATTCCCCTTCTCACTTGAGGGAGAAGAAAAAAAATAGTTGTACAATCTGCAACCAGGGGAGATAAACTATTAGGAAGATCTAAAAAGAATCTTATTAAAAAGATTATTCTCTAAATCGAGGAGAACAATAATAAAAAAAGATATTTACATCATACATCAATCGACCAAAGACTCTATAGGAATAATGGTAATGTTTCAAGAAACTTTGTGCAAGATGCCCACACCAAGAAATGGAAGAGAACCAATTCCTTATGTTATTCTACCAAGGATTTATTGAAAATGATTTAAATATTCTAGACGCATTATCTGGAGGATCCCTGATTGAAAAGTTGCCTACTGATATCAGAGGTCTCATTGAAAATATTGAGCAAAACTCACAGCAATTTGGAACTAGAGGTATGACCACTAGAGGCATCCATGAGGTAAGGAATTCGGATTCTTCCTCACCCTTACTTGAATAAATACTTAAGGAAATAACCATTTTGATGAGACAAATTACTGTGAAAAAAGTGAAGGAACAACAAGACCCGAGTTAGGTATTTTATTTTTTCTATTCTACTTATCATTACACCAATCAATGTACAGAAGTTTCAGGGACTGAAAGTTTTGATACAGTCTATCATCAAAGGAAATTTAAACCAAATCATCCATTTTAACCCCAAACCCAATTAGGATATGGATTCCAACAGAACCAGGACATACCTCCTTTTCAACAATAATACCAAAACCCCCCTCTATTCCAAGAATCCTATAAAAAACCCTTTCAGCAACAACAAGACTTTCAACCACCACTATTCGAATGAAATAATTATGAGCATCCTTCCACAAGTGCACCAACTACTGAAGAGAAGCATCTATGAACCAAATTTGTAGGGTTGGAAGATAATATTGATAAGATAACTAATCAATTTGGAATTTTTATGAAAATTATGACAAAGAATCAAGGTAAACTACTATTCTATAAAATCCTAAACCCAAAGAATAATGTTAAAATGATAAAAAAAAGAAGTGGAAAAAAGATCACATCACCTGAACAAAGTGAGAATGAGGATTTTAAAAAACCTAAAAAATCTCAACCCATTCATCCAAAAGAAGGATATTGGAACAAAAAAGAAGAAAGAAACAGGTTTAGGAAGGAAAGTCCAGAAACACCTTTGCAAAAATAAGAAAGGAAGAAAAGGGATATACAAGCACCATTCCCTTATGAATTATTTAAGTTGAAGAAAGTTAAAGAAGAGATTATTCAAAGGGAAATTCAGGAAACCTTACAAAAAGTTATGATCAACATCTTATTACTAGATGTAATCTGATAAATCCCTAAGTATGAAAATTTTATGAAGGAGCTGTGCACAAAAAGAAGGTAGCTGGATGGAAATGAGATAATAAACTTAGGAAGAAGCATCTTAGCACTGATCACTCTAATAATACAAAAAAAATGTCAAGATCCAGTGAAATTCTCTATTTCCTACACCATTGGGTCTTAAAATTTTACAGATGTACTATTTGATATAGAAGCTTCAATAAATGTTATGCCTCACTTGATATTTTCATCTTTGCAGATCAGAGAACTAAAACCAACTCGAGTGGTTGTCTAATTAGAAACCAGATCCACTGTTTTCCTAGCTGGAGTTATAGAATATGTAATCATGGGGGTAAGAGGATTGATCTTTACAATATAATTTAATGTCCTTACCATGGAAGAAGACAGAGCACTAGGCCACTCTCCCATCATCCTAGGGAGACCCTGAAAATAGCAAGGACTATTATCAATGTCCATCAGGGAACACTCACAATAGAACTCAGAGATAGTACAGTACGCTTAAACATTCTTAATGCAATGAAACATCCATCCAGTAACCACTCACTTGATGATATATCCCACGAAGAAGGTATAGAACCAATTGAAGATTTAGGTATGCTTCATGAATTTGTATCATTTGGAGAACATTTTTCATTTGAAAATTCCAATTCCAAAGAACCTAAAAATACCGATCTCATGTTAGAGGAGGAGCAAACTTATGATTTGAGGAGCCCCTCAAATCTCACTGATCTCTGATTTTTGTTCCGAAGCCATGCAAAAACTCTTTCTCAACATATATCCACTGCTTTTAAGAAGATAAAATTTCTATTTAAAATTTTAATTGTTGAGTTGTGTTTATAAATTTTGTTTGTATTGATTATTTATTTACACCACCACAAATGGATTTTCGTAGCATCATCCTTTAACACCGCTAAAAAAAAGTACTCATAAACGCTACTTTTAACAGCGCTAAAAAAACGTTGTTAGAAACACCCATTTATCAGCACTTTTTTTAGCGCTGATAAAGATGCCCCCTTTATCAGCGCTGTTAAAAGGGAACCATTTATCAACATTTTATTTAGAAGCGCTGATAAATGAGGGGTCTTTATTGGAGTTTTTTTTACTAATGTTGATAAAGGATATATTTCAAAAATATCATTAAAAATAATATATTTATATTGATATAAATACAATATATATTTTTAAAATATGTTTTAGATAAATATAAATAGAAATTTACACTTAATATATAATAAATTTAGTGAAAATGACTTATAAAATATTTTTAAAAATATTATTAATTAATAATTTTCTAATTATCATCGAGTTTGATCATTTAATAACAATTTGAAGATACAAAAAATCAAAAAAACTAATAAAATATTTAAAATAAGTTGAAAACATAACTCAAAATTTAAACAACCATAACTTTTGATATAGGTGTCTGTTTGAGCTTTACCACATATCAAATCAAAGTCCGCGACCAGCTCTATGCATGGGTGATACAAGAGAACCTTCTATCACATTTTCTAGTGGGGACTAAATTTATCCCAAGGATTACATTCATATTGATATGATGACTTTAAAATTTTATTGTTTTTTCCAATGTATTGTTATTTATAATAAAATATATAACAATATATACATATTTTTTATATATTCACACATTAAATTAATTTTATAAATAAATAAACATATTTACATATAAAGTAAATTTTTCAACATATAAAGCTTATAATATCTATTTTATTTAAAATACAAATATATGAATATTTATATACCTATATAATGCGCACGCACGCGTGCGCGTGTGTATTAGTATTTGTCTATATTAACAAATTGATATATATTATCTATATATTCTAATATATGAATATACATATGAATATATAATATATGTAAATATATATAAATATGTATAATTACACTTACAGATACTGTAACACCCCAGACAAATAAAGAATATGACATCTTTATATTTATCCATATTTGTGAATAAAATATTAATATTACTTTAAAGGGGATGCTATGATCGATGGCGTACCCAATACGCAACAACGAGTTTCTTGGGAATCTTATGTTGCACTCTAAAAATAAAATAATATTATTTTAAATGGTAGTTAACACATAGCCATTGTATTGGCGGGAATGAATATAAATAACTAAATTACGATTAAATATGTTTGTTAAATGTTTTTACTTTTATCCAATAAATTTTAGAGGCTTAAAATACAAATGAATCCAATCTTAAGCATTAAATACACTAGTATTTTTAAAAGATTGTTTTACTACCTTTTGATGGCAAATCATTTTTAAATCAAACTTTTGACAATTTTATAAGCTCTATTTTTCAAAATAAACATATTATTTATGATTGGGAAATTGAAATTTACCTTGAGTTAATTTTTGGTATTTTTCTGACAATGTTCATTTTTCAATGAATAGTGAAAAATACAGCATTTTACATCAAAACTTCTTTTTCATATAATTTAATTATATGGTTATATTATTTTTTTAATTTGTTTTAAAGTGTAATTAGAATATATTTATACCATGTAATTCAATTATGGTTATTGGGATTAATTTCACATTGGAATTAGGCATAAACAAGTACCAAACTTTTCATAAATATTGTTTCAAAAAAACCCGCTATTTGTTTTGACAACGAGAAGTTTTTTTAAATTAATTATTGCAATTTATGTGTTTGGAATTTGTTAAAATGAATTAAATATTTGGAATCAGAAGGTCCAAATTATCTAATTAAGACTCTTTTGTTTTTGTACATTATGAATAGTAACAACGGTAATTATCTTTAATTATCTTGATTAATGAGTAATCGGGTAGTTAAAGAAAATAAGATAATATCATAATAATAAAAAATGACCACAAAATGTGTCCTAAGGCTACTGGTTGTCTCATGTCCGACCATGGGATGCCTTGTGCCAAACTTGGGGGCCCCATGGAATCACTATTGTGAGAAAGTGACTTTTTATCTTTTTATTTTTAAAGAATGTTAAATGTAACAAAGAATGTATCACCTAAGTAAAATATTTTTAATTTTGTCTACATAAATGATCTTTTGGACTATAAATATTCATTGGAAATATAAAAAGATTTCCTACATCATAGTATTTTTTTATAATTTTTAGACATTAAATAAATTAAATTATTTATGACATCATGATGAGCAGCGATGACCTCATTATTTAACGATTTAAATAAAATGGAAAGATAATGTAAAATCTAAGACCTACACATGTCCAAAACCTATTGGATGAGTGGATTTCGAACCCTTATCACCTTATCCTCGAAACACATTAATGTGGGACCATTAAAATCCGAAACTCATTTGAAAATAAAGTTACATTTTATACCTTTCCAAGAGTGCCCCTCCTCTCCTCTTATAAAAGGCCCCCACCTCTACCTCCTTACCCACACTTCCAAAGCCTTTGGCTCGGCCAAACCCTGCCCATTTTGTCTCTACACATCCCTCTCTAACTCCTTGAATCCTCACTTTGGGCAGAAGTCTTCCCAAGGAAGCCTTTGAGCTCAAACCAAAGGGAGTTACCCGATTTTAAGGTAATGTCTTCACTTGTGTTCTTTTGTTTTATTTTGCTTCTCCAACCCCCTAAACTCTTTTTATTCATTTATTTTGTAACAACTCCAGTATATTAAATATACTAGGATGTTTTTGTAAGAATAATTCGAGCTACACTTACACACACCTACATCAAATGGTTAAAGAACATACTGTTTCTGTGGATGGAGAATTTCTGCCTCACAAAACGATGATTGTTCAACACTCATATAACACCTTAAAAGGTGGCCATTAAGATGTCACTATATTTATATATGATATATAATATGTTTATGTTTCTGTATTTTTCTTTTGTGGCATACCTTTATGGTTTCCATTGTGGATAAACACGATAATTTCACTTTAGGAAGTGCGGACTACCACCCCCTCAAAGTGATTTGATTCGTTAATTCCATATGTGAGATGTATAAAGTATAGATTTAAAGTTATTATATATGATGTATGTTACATATAAATGATGAATATAATTCTGGAATTAAAATATACATACCTCTCATTTGGTTTTAATTCCATTAATATGACATAGAAATGAAAGTAGCGTTCATGCGTACGTACGGCTTACCGTCTCCATGAACAGTGCATTTCATTTCTTACCTCTAAATGATTATGTAATATTATAAATACATTTATATTCTGGATATATATGATATATATGATATCCAAATCATGAATATAATTCTGGATATAATGAACATTTGACCACACGAACAACATGTAATTGTAAGAAGTCCACTTTCGACTTAAGAACCAAATATCGACAAAACAAACATTATTAACTTAAATGATTACATAATGTTTATAACATGGAAATAAGTGATATAAAAGGAATAATTAACTAGAAAAAAGTTCTTAATAAAGTGGAAATTAACTCAAGTTTATTATTCAGGACGTTAAAGAATGATCGAGTCAAGTCGGACCCGAGGTAAGGGATCCTACTCCTCTATTTCTTTTTAAGTATGCTCTTTTATGTCATTCCTTTTAAAGCTCATCTTTCTTGTTATTGGGATGTTCTTTTATATTACTATTACTGTAATTTTTATGTTCATATGATGAGAGACCCTATTCTCTCTCATCAATCTATTTTGGAAGTTTTGAGTGGCGCCGTTAGGCTGCCGAATTTTCGTAAGAGATCTAACCTCTCTCTTTCTTTTCAAGTACTATCCTTTATGTCACTTCTTTTAAGATCCTCTTTGTTATGTTGGAGGATTTTATTTTATATTACTCTTTCTATTAATTTATGATAATATTATGAGAGACCCTATTTGATCTCATCAATCCATTTTTGGTAAGTTTTATGTGGCGCTGTTAGGCTGCCGAGTTTTCATAAGAGATTTTTTCATCTCACTTTTATTCCCGTGAGATTTATGCTACATTTGACACAATTTCCTTTGAGTGGTGTATGTAATGACCATTATTTTACTCATTGTGTAATATTATTTCATTTATGAGTATTTACATCAATGTTGTATTGTCCTTCTTTCACGGGGCATATGTTTCAAAAGATACCCATGTCGGTAAGGGAACCTTTCACCCTCCTCTTTTTAAAAGACTTATTTTGTTATGTCTTTTAATTCACATAATATTATTTTGGGATATGTTCTTCTATATCCTTATTGATGTAAATTTTATGTCCAAGTGATGAGAGGCCCTTTTTATCTCTCATCAACTCTTTTTCTGAATTTTGAAGTGACGCCGTTAGGCTGTCGAATTTTTGCAAGGGAACTTCTTAACCCAATTTCGATTCTTTGGGATAAACTTGTACACCTTGAATATGTCGTTCTATTATTATGTGTGAATGTCCTCTGATTGTTTTACACTTAATACCCACTTATATTTTGTGTATTCGTTTGTCACACATAGTTATGTAACTGATTTATCCTTAATCCAAGGATACCGTCTTTGTATGGGACTTCGTCTCAATCTCCTTTCATTGAGGCATATTTTGTTTTATACACAACCTTCCTTTATACGGTGTATAAACCCCTTTGTCTTTTACATTTATCCAAAAGGAATCTTTTTTATATGAAGCGTTTTACTAAATGACAAAAGGGAATGTTTTGTCGTACGTATGCGGCGAAAACGAATTCTCCGCTGCCGTGACCATTATTTGAGTTTCGGCTTACTCTAAAAGCCATAACTTCTTTTTAAAAGAAAAATAAATACCATGTTTTACTTTTCTTTTATTTTGGTATTGAAAATGGTTTTCATAATGTTTTTATTATATCAATGTGTTTTATTGATATCTTGTGATTGAAATGTGGAAATGTTATGTTTCCTTTATGTATGTTTTATGCGATACGATTATGTTATGGTTCTTGGGCATTATTATGAAGACGGGTGGTTCTGTGATAAAATAAGGGCGGGTGAGCCCGATATAGCTCTCCAATGCATTGGGTAACGCGAAGGAGTGAAACGTTAGTGTTTCTCCGAAGAGATTTAGGGAATATACTGTGATGGGTATTCCAAACGTAACCAAGAGGGTTAATCCCTACGTAAGAATGTTATGAATGACTCAAGTTACCTTTATGTCTTATGATTTCTATGATTTGTTCATGATTTTATGAGGTATGTTAAAGTGCTTATGTTTTATGGGTAAAGTATGATTTCATTCTTATGTATACATGTACTCATGTTTCCTTTCCATATTTTTATATCCCTTACTGAGCTTTTTATGCTCATCCCAAGTTTTTGAAATATTTTTCACAGGTCAAGGGAAGGGTACATGATATGATGATAGTGTCAAGGAAGTGTTAATAAAGAATCCATGTTTTATTTTAAATATGTTTCCATTGATGGGAAAAATGAATACTATCTTTTATGTAACCACTTTGTTTAAATGTGGAATGTAATGCAAGTTTTATGATCTAATTATCTAAAACTCTAAACCTGAAAAGATCATCAATGTGAAATCTTGTAATAACTCAAGATTAAGTAAGTTTTAAGGCTGGGGCCTTATAGTTGGTATCATAGGGAGGTTTAGATAACTTTAGAGGTTAGGGTATTCTTTAAGCATAAGTGACATTACCATAATGGTTATGATTTCAGAAAGAGTCCTAGTTTTAGATAAAGTGAATGAGTAAGTATATCTTAGTGTTTATCTTCCTCATTAGTACATGATGGTTTTGTTGATATACTCACACTGACCTTTTTGGTTTTAGTAAATGGCTGGATCTAGCAGGCACCAAAGTAACAGTGGATGTGAAGGAAACTGTGACAGTTTTTTTTGAGCAAGCAACTGAATGATATGGGAGCTGTAATGAGAAATCTTGTGATTATCCTCAACCAACTATCTGGAGTCATGATTGACCACCTAAACCTTGGTGATTTCTCTAAGGCATCATATATGCGAGAAACAAATCCCTACAGAACTACAGGTAATAATCATAAAGGTAAGTGTGTTCAAAAACCTACGTGTCAAAAATGTGGAAAGAAACACCTAGGAAAATGTTTCAAAGGGACATAAATATGCTATAGATGTGGAAATGAAGGTCATAAAGCAAGAACCTTCCATGGAAAAAGGAAGCATCCAGTTGACTCGAGGAAAGGGAAAGAAGTTTTTTCTGAGGGATCAATTGAATGTTTTAAATGTGGTGTGCATGGTCATTATAAAAACACATGTCCTATGAAGAAGTTTTGTGAATGGGATCACCAAGATCGTATAAATGTTCCTTTACCAATACCTAATTCCATTCCGATTGAGGATGAAGAAACTGAAAATGACCAATCAAAGGTATGGATTATTTCATAACTATTGTTTTCCTATTTTGGAATCTTAGGATATGATTTATGATTTTGTTTGTTGGAAAGAAGTATTTCAGAATAAGTTGGAAAGGAATGGTTAATGGGTCATGAAGAATGTTGAATGAGTAAGATGTCAACATATAAGGGCTTCAAGAGTTATGGTGAAATTCTTAAGAGTATTAAGTCTCTTTTGATGATGGGGTTACATTAGAAGACTTTTTATAGTATGTGTAACCCTGATGTTTAATATATGAAAATTTTATTCAAGGAATAGTTATCTGTTCTTTTGTGGAAATAGTTATAAAGAACCATTTGGGTTTATATGATCCTTACTTTTGAGGTAATTATGGGTTACTATATGTTATGATGGAAGTGAAAGTCTTGAGATAAAATTGAGGTTAAATTATGTTATGGTTATTTTTGATGATTTTATCTCTTTTTGGGGAATGATTTGAGAATTATATAGTTTTGGAAAAAGGAAAACACGCAGACCGTGTGACAACCCGTCGCGTCGGACAAAGCTACGGGAATCGAACCCACAACCAAAGTGCAACTGGTATTTATCGCCTACCACTGGACTACGTGAAGTCCCTGGTTAGTTTGACTGATTCTTTTTTAGTTAGATGATTTTATTAATTAAGAGTAATTTTATTTTGGGATATCTATGGAAATTTATTAACCTATCATGGAGGATATGTGATTAGGTTAATTACTTTTCAATACGAGACATTAAGAGCAACTGATGTTGTTTGGAGATAAATGTTATAATTTAACTTGGAAGACTATGTGACTAAATCCTTAAAATATTTGGGTTTCAATCTTAGTTTGGTTTACTTTGAAGATTTTTATGGACAAATTGATTATAGAATGGTCGTCGTTGAACTTTGGGTTTTGTTGGACAAATTTTTGAGATTAAGAATAGATTTTCTTTTTATAAAGGGTTATCCTTTTCTGGATTATCTGATCTTGTACTAACCTTTTTGGTTTTGGTTTTGGTTAAAGTCTAAAGACATGGGAAGTATATAGTTCTCTTTGGTGGATTAGGTGATTCTCTATAAGTTTATTATAGTACTCTTAATGTGAACAAGTCTTCCTAAATACTCGTCTTTTGGAGAAAATATGAGTTTGTGTAAGGAATCTAATAAAAGTTGAAAGTCAACATGATAAGTGATTATGTTTCCTTATGAATAAATTCCTCAATAAAAAGTAACTTAAAACAAAAATGTTTTCTATTAACTTTTCCTACTGGGGAATCAAATACCATTTAACCCATCACAAGTTTGTGATTTTCTTGTGGTTAACTTTCTTCTAAACATGTTTTCTATCACTCTCCATCAGAACATGACCCTATGTTTTCTCCTCCATGTCCATATTTTCATACTTGGAATCCTAGTATGGGTTAACTCGGGTGACCATTGTACTTATCTTTCTTTATTTTAAAGTGATTGTTTTACCGACTCTTGTTCCGATGTGGGACTTTCAAGGATGTTTCCAAGCCTAATTTTAAAATTGCGAGGATGCAATTCCCAAAAGGGGGGAAGAATGTAACACCCTAGGTAAATAAAGAATATTACATCTTTATATTTATCCATATTTTTGAATAAAATATTAATATTACGTTAAAGGGGATGCTATGCTCGATGGCGTACCCAATACGCAACAACGAGTTTCCTGGGAATCTTACGTTTCACTCTAATAATAAAATAATATTATTTTAAATGGTAGTTAACACATAGCCATTGTATTGGAGAGAATGAATATAAATAACTAAATTATGATTAAATATGTTTGTTAAATGTTTTTACTTTTATCCAATAAATTTTAGAGGCTTAAAATATAAATGAATCCAATCTTAAGCATTGAATACACTAGTATTTTTAAAAGATTGTTTTACTACCTTTTGATGGAAAACCATTTTTAAATCAAACTTTTGACAATTTTATAAGCTCTATTTTTCAAAATAAATAATTATTTATGATTGGGACATTGAAATTTACCTTGGGTTAATTTTTGGTATTTTTCTGACAATGTTCATTTTTCAATGAATAGTGAAAAATACTGCATTTTACATCAAAACTGCTTTTTCATATAATTTAATTATATGGTTATATTATCTTTTTAATTTGTTTTAAAGTGTAATTATAATATATTTTTACCATGTAATTCAATGATGGTCATTGGGATTAATTTCACTTTAGAATTAGGCATAAACAAGTACCAAACTTTTCATAAATATTGTTTCAAAAAAACCCGCTATTTGTTTTGACAACGGGAAGTTTTTTTAAATTAATTATTGTAATTTATGTGTTTGGAATTTTGTAAAATGAATTACATATTTGGAATCAGAAGGTCCAAATTATGTAATTAAGACTCTTTTGTTTTTGGACATTATGAATAGTAACGACGGTAATTATCTTTAATTATCTTGATTAATGAGTAATCGGGTAGTTAAAGAAAATAAGATAATATCACAATAATAAAAAATGACCACAAAATGTGTCCTAAGGCTACTTTTTGTCTCATGTCCAACCATGGGATGCCTTGTGCCAAACTTGAGGGCCCCATGGAATCACTTTTGTGAGAAAGTGACTTTTTATCTTTTTATTTTTAAAGAATGTTAAATGTAACAAAGAATGTATCACCTAAGTAAAATATTTTTAATTTTGTCTACATAAATGATATTTTGGACTATAAATATTCATTGGAAATATAAAAGGTTTTCCTACATCATAGTATTTGTTTTATAATTTTTAGACATTAAATAAATTAAATTATTTATGACATCATGATGATGCAGCGATGACCTCATTATTTAACGATTTAAATAAAATGGAAATATAATGTAAAATCTAAGACCTACACATGTACAAAACATATTGTATGGGTGGATTTCAGACCCTTATCACCTTATCCTAGAAACACATTAATGTGGGACCATTAAAATTCGAAACTCATTTGGAAATAAAGTTACATTTTATACCTTTCCAAGAGTGCCCCTCCTCTCCTCTTATAAAAGGCCCCCACCTCTACCTCCTTACCCACACTTCAAAAGCCTTTGGCTCAGACAACCCCTGCCCATTTTGTCTCTCCACATCCCTATCTAACTCCTTGAAGCCTCACTTTGGGCAGAAGTCTTCCCAAGGAATCCTTTGAGCTCAAACCAAAGGGAGTTACCCGATTTTAAGGTAATGTCTTCACTTGTGTTCTTTTTTTTATTTTGCTTCTCAAACCCCCTAAACTCTTTTTATTCATTTATTTTGTAACAACTCCAGTATCTTCAATATACTAGGATTTTTATAGGAAGCATTCGAGCTACACTTACACACACCTACATCAAATGGTTAAAGAACATACTGTTTCTGTGGATGACAAATTTCTGCCTCACGAAACGATGATTGTTCAACACTCATATAACACCTTAAAAGGTGGCCATTAAGATGTAACTATATTTATATATGATATATAATATGTTTATGTTTCTGTATTTTTCTTTTGTGGCATACCTTTATGGTTTCCATTATGGGTAAACACGATAATTTCATTTTAGGAAGTGCGGACTACCGCCCCCTCAAAGTGATTTGATTCTTTAATGCCATATGTGGGATGTATAAAGGATAGATTTAAAGTTATTATATATGATTTAAGTTACATATAAATGATGAATATAATTCTGGAATTAAAATATACATACCTCTCATTTGGTTTTAATTCCATTAATATGACATAGAAATGAAAGTGGCGTTCATGCGTACGTACGCCTTACGGTCTCCATGAACGGTGCATTTCATTTCTTACCTCTAAATGATTATGTAATATTATAAATACATGTATATTCTGGATATATATGATATATATGATATCCAAATCGTGAATATAATTCTAGATATAATGAAAATTTGACCACACGAACAACATGTAATTGTAAGAAGTCCACTTTCGACTTAAGAACCAAATATCGACAAAACAAACATTATTAACTTAAATGATTACATAATGTTTATAACATAGCAATAAGTGATATAAAAGGAATAATGAACAAGAAAAAAGTTCTTAATAAATTGGAAATTAAATCAAGTTTATTATTCAGGACGTTAAAGAATGATCGAGTCAAGTCGGACCTGAGGTAAGGGATCCTACTCCTCTCTTTCTTTTTAAGTACGCTCTTTTATGTCATTCCATTTAAAGCTCATCTTTATTGTTATTGGGATGTTCTTTTATATTAATCTTACTATAATTTTTATGTTCATATGATGAGAGACCCTATTCTCTCTCATCAATCTATTTTGGAAGTTTTGAGTGGCGCCGTTAGGCTGCCGAATTTTCGTAAGAGATCTAACCTCTCTCTTTCTTTTCAAGTACTCTCCTTTATGTCACTTCTTTTAAGCTCCTATTTGTTATGTTGGGGGATGTTATTTTATATTCCTATTTCTGTTAATTTATGTTAAGATGATGAGAGACCCTATTTGATCTCATCAATCCATTTTTGGTAAGTTTTATGTGGCACCGTTAGGCTGCCGAGTTTTCGTAAGAGATTTTTTCATCTCACTTTTATTCCCGTGAGATTGATGCTACATTTGGCACAATTTCTTTTGAGTGGTGTTTGTACTGACCATTATTTTACTCATTGTGTAATATTATTTCATTTATGAGTATTTACATCAATGTTATATTGTCCTTCTTTAACGAGGCGTATGTTTCGAAAGATACCCATGTTGGTAAGGGAACCTTTCACCCTCCTCTTTTTAAAAGACTTATTTTGTTATGTCTTTTAATTCACATAATATTATTTTGTTATATGTTCTTATATATCCTTATTGATGTAAATTTTATGTCCAAGTGATGAGATACCCTTTTTATCTCTCATCAACTCTTTTTCTGAATTTTGAAGTGACGCCGTTAGGCTGTCGAATTTTTGCAAGGGAACTTCTTAACCCAATTTTGATTCTTTGGGATAAACTTGTACACCTTTAATATGTCGTTCTATGATTATGTGTGAATGTCCTATGATTGTTTTACACTTAATACCCACTTATATTTCGTGTATTTGTTTGTCACACATAGTTATGTAACTGATTTATCCTTAATCCAAGGATACCGTCTTTGTATGGGACTTCGTCTCAATATCCTTTCATTGAGGCATATTTTGTTTTATAAACAACCTTATTTTATATGATGTATAAACCCCTTTGACTTTTACGTTTATCCAAAAGGAATCTTTTTTATATGAAGCGTTTTACTAAACGACAAAAGGGAATGTTTTGTCATACGTATGCGGCGACAACAACTTCTCCGCCGCCATGACCATTATTTGAGTTTCGGCTTTCTCTACAAGCCATACCTTCTTTTTAAAAGAAAAATAAATACCATGTTTTACTTTTCTTTTATTTTGGTATTGAAAATGGTTTTCATAATGTTTTTATTATATCAATGTGTTTTATTGATATCTTGTGATTGAAATGTGGAAATGTTATGTTTCCTTTATGTATGTTTTATGCGATACGATTATGTTATGGTTCTTGGGCATTATTATGAAGACGGGTGGTTCCGTGATAAACTAAGGGGGGGTGAGCCCGATATAGCTCTCCAATGCATTGGGTAACGCGAAGGAGTGAAACGTTAATGTTTCTCTGAAGATATTTAGGGAATATACTGTGATGGGTATTCCAAACATGACCAAGAGGGTTACTCCCTACGTAAGAATGTTATGAATGCCTCAAGTTACCTTTATGTATTATGATTTCTATGATTTATTCATGATTTTATGAGGTATGTTAAAGTGCTTATGTTTTATGGGTAAAGTATGATTTCATTCTTATGTATACATGTACTCATGTTTCCTTTCCATATTTTTATATCCCTTACTGAGCTTTTTATGCTCATCCCAAGTTTTTGAAATGTTTTTCACAGGTCAAGAGAAGGGTACATGATATGATGATAGTGTCAAGGAAGTGTCAAGAAAGAATCCATGTTTTATTTTAAATATGTTTCCATTTATGGGAAAAATGAATACTTTCTTTTATGTAACCACTTTGTTTAAATGTGGAATGTAATGCAAGTTTTATGATCTAATTCTCTAAAACTCTAAACCTGAAAAGATCCTCAATGTGTAATCTTGTAATAACTCAAGATTAAGTAAGGTTTAAGGCTGGGGCCTTATAGATACACATATATATAATATATATACATGTGTATGTATGTTGTATATATGTATGTATTTATTTATTTATTTATAAACACACACAAAACATATTTTATAAATGTATTTAAAACTAATCTTATAAATATATATTAATATATGAATAAATATACGGATAAAAAATATAACTAGATATATATAAAAATAAATATATATTAATATATATTAATATACGAATAAATAAATAAATAAATAAATAAATATATATTAATATAACTATATAAATATATATATTAATATATATATATATTAATATAAATATATATTAATATATGAATAAATATAACTAAATAAATATATAAATAAATAGATATTTCATTAAATGGATAACAAAACAAGATAGGCGGGTGGTAAAGGTGCATGAGCACAAGGAAGAGGTCTTGAGTTCGAATCCAAGCAGAGGGAGGGATGCGCGGGTGGGTGCAGGGGGGCTAGCGCTGTTAAAGGGTGGGTGGGTGCACCTAGAAATTAGTGTTAATATGCGATGTGTAGAAATTAGTGTTTGTGTGTATGATTTATTTATTTAATATGCATCGATGCATGTATGAATGTATAAGTTAGCGTCTTGTATGATTTAATTTCTGAATGAGTTTTTGTTTGTTGTATGATATAATTCATATTGATTGTTTAGGAAATTTAAATATGGTGTGTCTAAAATATAATTTATATTTAGGGAAATAAAATTGTTTTTAAAAATGTATATATTTTTAATTTAAATTATGAGTTGAATAGATTTATATGTATATAAAATATGTTATTTTTAAATTCATATAAATTTAAATTATAATATTCTATACACTAAGATAAAATTGTTTTTAAAAATGTATATATTTTGAATTTAAATGGCGAGTTGAATAGATTTATATGTGTATAAAATATGTTATTTTTAAAGTCATATAATGTAACACCCCCAAGATTTCATAGTAAGTTATTTTCTTTAAAGTAATTCAATAGCTTGCGCTACACGCAACACCGAGTTTGAGCGCACCGTGACTTACCAAACCAGCCGTTCAATAAGAGGTTATGAATAGTTCTAACTGAATTTTGAATTTTATATACTCCATATAATTTTAGAATCCATATTATTTGTTTTTAGACATAATATAAGAACAGATTCATTTTTCTCAGATAAAAGAAGTATTTTTCAAAAAATGAAAATTTACCAACTTTTAATGGAAATCTATTTTTAAAACTAATATTTGACACTTATATATTCAATTTAATGAAATTAAATTCATCTTTAGAATCGGGACATAAAAATATATTTTGGATAAATTTTTGATACTTTTCTGATAACTTTCATATTTTGACGAATGCTGAAAAATAATAAATTTTAATTGAAAACAACTTTTTTAATCGAAATAATTTATAGTTTTAAATTATTAATTTGAATGGTTTGGAAGTATAATTAAATTATACTTTTATCATTTAATACAATGTAGGTTATTATAAATAATTTCACAGTTAAATTTGACATAAACACATGTCAATTTTTTGATAGTTTTTACTTTTTAAAAACCCGCTTTTCGGTTTTGACAATGAGAATTAATTTTAAATTAATTAATGCAACTTATATGTTTTGAATTTTCTAAAATAGAATTAATTTTTTAATTCGGAATATCAAAATTTGATTAGGGTGAATTTTTGTTATTTTTCTGAAAACATTCAATTTTTGATGAATAGTAAAAGACACTACGTTATTGGTTAAAACCGACCTTTTATTTAAATAATTATTTATTTTATTTAAATTTATTTTAGGCCAAAATATATACATAATACCTATATAAGTTCAATTTAATTCATTGGAGTCATTTTATAATAAGTTTATATATATATAAATTTTATTGAACTTTTTACCGTCTTTTACCCACCTCCTAGGAGCATTTGCAAATTTGTATAAAACTTAATTTTACCGCTTCTTTAAGTTGAATTTCAAAAATCCGAGAGACACGATTAATATCAATAAGTAAAATGTGGTTCAATAAGATGAAAATAATTTTTTGGTGAATAGTAACTTTTGATTTTTATTTACCACAGTTAAAAGTAAATAGGGTAATTAAGGGTAAAAATGATATCATAATTACCCCAACACATGTCCTAATTCTATTGGATAAGTATAATTCAACCAAAAAACATCTTAGAAATAAAATATTATCCTCTTTGATCCACTTGGATTAGATTAGGACATTTATTATTATTTTATTTAAAGAAGAGTTAAAAGAGTTAAATTCAAAATTTAATAACTAAACCATTTTTAATATAGGGTTATACATAAGATAAATTCTAATATAAATATTAATTAGAAAGATAAAATAATTTCAAACATAATGGTATTTTATTTATAATTTTTAGACATTAAATAATTTAATTTATTTATGACACAATGGTGATGCAATAATTACCTTATTAATGAAATATTAAAATAATTGATATTATAAATATTCAAATAAATGTAAATTGAGATTTCTGATGAATTCCACTAATTTTCATGGTTAATATGAAATTTTAGAGTTGGTTAAATTAATTTTATTCAAAGTGATAAAGTTTTTATGGCTTTCAAAAAAATCAAATACTAAATAGTGTCAAAATTGACAAAATTGAGTTTTTAAAAAAAATACAATATTATTAATTTATATAATATTCCTAAAAATCTAAGGTTCAGAAAAAGGACTTAGATAAGGTTATATATATTAATAATGAATCACATGGGGTTCCCTTGGCTTGTTATAGTAAGTTTATTAACCATATAATATAAAAATACAAAGAGACATGGTAAATGTCAAACTATTTAACTAAGAGTTAAATATAAAAGATAAGGTTAATATGGTGACCTAAAACTGTCTAAAACCTATTGGTTGAAAGTTTTTCGACCCATCCCAACCTTATCCTTGAAATAATTTATTTTGGAGCCATTATAAACCGAAAATGATTTTATTATAAAATAATATTTCAAGCTTTTCCTAAAGTGACTCTCACCTCTCTTATAAAAGTGCACTTCCCCTTATATTAATTTCACACCTCCAAAGCCATTTGGCTCAGACAAACCCAACCTAAATATCCTCCCACTTTTCCTCCATTCATCCTAGAGGCCTTCCTTTGGTCAGAAATCCAACCTAAGGATCCCTTTTGATCAAATCAAAAGGAATAACCCGAAGAAGAGGAAAATATTTCATCACCTCTTTCAAGTTCTTTTCTTCTTCCACTTCCTATTTCTTTGTTTTTTCCATTATAAAATAATAAATCTATTATATTATATATACTATGATTTTATTATAAAAATTGTACAACCATATTCATTATTCTATCCATCATATGAATGACAAAGTCACCATACGTGCATATGTACGACTTACCGTCTCCACGTCGTGGTGTAGTTTGTTATTCAAACACTTTATTATTTGGATGGGTATAATAATGAGTAAAAATGATGTAAATAATAAATATAACATGTTATTGATTCTGTATATATGATATACCATCCAATTACATACGATTTCACCATCAATATAATGATATTATCGCTCGTGCGTACGTACGGATTATCGTCTCCACGAATGCGATGGGATTCATTCCCCATCGTAATCATTAAAGAATAATTTTAATTTTATGATTAAAAATAATGTTTAAGAACTTAATATCATTCTGGATATAAATAAAATACATCCTATCCATAACAAACGTGGCTTACGTAACCAGGCATATAAAAGAAAACAGATCAGTTAACACCCAAAACGATGATACTACTAAAATATTATTTACAAAGCAAAATTAGAGGATCATATATGATATCATATTTATGCATATAGTTTTTGTATAATTTAATAACAATGATTTAACTATTATACATGAGGTTAACGTACCCTCGACCAAGGAAAAGTACAAGGTAAGGGGTTTCTTATCTCACTTTTATTCCTGTGAGTTTTCCATTGTTCGCCACTTATTTATTGAATGTGGTGTATTGTGTACTATCATTTGATATATATTATCATGATTCTTTTTATATTCATGGTATTATGTGATTTATTTGGTTTTTATTAACTTTTTATCATGTGACTCGATTGATTACAACATGGTAAGGGGTTTTCATCTCACTTTTATTCCCGTGAGATTCATGCTATATTTGCCACTATTACCTTTTGTGTGGTGTATGTACTTCCCATGATTGTATTATTTGTGTAATATAATTTAATTTATGGGTATTTACGTCTTCATTGTATGATACTTCTTTTATGGGGTGTATGTTTCGTAAGTTACCAAATCAGTAAGGGAATTTAAAATTTCAATTTCCTCATATTGGGCTTTACGCATACTTCATTGATTATTTTACTCCAAGATTATGTGTGGAATAACTATTTATTATTTATGTAGTAATATCCACTTCCTTTTCTCTGGATATACCTTTGATACATATAATCACTCCATTTATAAATTCAAATTCAATTGATATGAACTTTTTAAGGGTAATCTTAACTCAATTTCCATTCATTGAGTTAAACATCCAAGTCATTGGTTTTGTTTTTACAAGAATATGTGTGAATGTAATTTGATTGATTTACACTGAATATACAATTATGTTGAGTGTATTTATATTTTTCACACATAATTATTTCATTGATTTATCCTTAATCTAAGGATACGGTCTTTATAAGGTATTTCGTCTCAATTTACATTCATTTGAGACCTCTTTATTATTATGCACTAATTCACTTTATATGGTGTATATACTGTCCTTTGACATATTATATCATGAATCACTTTATTCTCATGATATCATAATGTTTTGATTAATTTTATTCCTCAATTACTTGTATTCAAGTGTCTCTTATTTGGTTAGGAACTCTTTAACTAAAATATTGTTTTAAATGTTCTAAATATTTATTCTTCTAAATATTTCTCATTAATGTACATATTTTAAAAATGGTATTATGTATTTATTTATATGGAAAAGAATATTTTGAAATCAAAATTATTTTTAAAAGTTTGAAAGTGTTATGGGACACTTTGATTCAAAAATTTCTTTTAAAAGACTTCTTTGATAAATAGTACGACATATAAATGTTTTCAAGAAAAAAGGGATATTTCTCTCAAATAGTTTTAATGACTATTTTCATCTATGTCAATATCCTTCAGTGTATTATATTCTTGATTGAGGTTGATTTATCCAATCATCCATATTGTATTTAATGAGTTATGTTTGACTGTGGATGTGCTATTTTTATGCCATTCATGATTTGTGGTTAAAATATTGACATTTCGTATGCTAGTTTTAATACGAATGTTTAGATTATGTTTCAATATTTTCATATGAGGAATGAATTGGACTTAGTAAGTGACAGGTGGAACCCGCTATATCTCCTCGATGCATTAGTATGTCTCATGAGACAAACTTGTGTCTTGGCACAAGGCCTTAACAAAATCTTATTTTTAGTCTTGGCACAATGCCTTGACCATGTGGTTATGAAGTCTGGCATTATGCATTCCATCATTATGAAAGTGGCTATTGATATTGCATGTGATTATTCGACTAGTAGAATATCCATGCGAATAATTAAATGAAATTATTTGATTTTATATTTGCCATATTATGCTGAAGTTTAAGTTTAAAAGCCTTTTGTTTTAGTCTAATACATTGCCTTAAATGTTTATACTTATTTATGAAAGTTTCCGCTATATTGTTATCCTTAATGAGAATCTGAGCTCACCCATTTCTTATGTTTTATTTTTCCTAGGATGCAAATAAGTATAATACGTTTAACCCGTAGGAATATGCTAAGGAATATAAGAGTGTTCAAATGGGATACAATGTTTTTTTATTTCATGATGTAATGTAAAACTTATGTATGTATCTTGTACTTCCAAGGCTACTAAACTGATCGGTCTTTCGGGACATGATTCCTTGTATCATGCCAATGTTATGTAATAATGCACTGATTCTAGGTAACTGGGGTCGGGGCGTTACATATAAATTTAAATTATAATATTCTATACATTAAGATAAAATTGTTTTAAAAAATGTATATATTTTTAATTTAAATGTTGAGTTGAATAGATTCATATGTATATAAATTATGTTATTTTTAAAGTAATATAAATATAAATTATAATATTCTATACAGTAGCTACATAATTTATTAAAAGTATATTAGTTATGTTATGTATCATATTTAAATTTATTAAAAAATATATAGAAAATTATTTTTGTTAATGGTATAATTTTTTTTCTATAAATAATAATTTTAAATTATATTAAGTGTAAATAATTATTATTTTAAGTAATAAAGTATAAAATATAATTAATTAAATATTGGAAAGTAGAAAAATGACAATTTTTTTATATTTGTAATTTTATTAAATTAAAAATAACATAAGTTTATATTATTTTAATGGTTTTTATATAAGTGTAAATTATATTACTTTTATTTAATACTAATAAAATTTTAGTCATTAAATTTAAATTATATTAATTATAAATAATTATTCTTTCAAGTAATAAAGTATAAAATAAAATTACTTATATTTTGAAAAGTAGTAGAATGACAAAAAAATATTATATATACATATGAAATTTTATAAAATTGAAAATAACATAAGTGTTTCAGTATTATAATGGTTGTTATGTAAGTGTAAATTATATTACTTTTAATTAAATTTATTAAATTTTATTATTATATATATATATATGTAGATGTACACATTGAAAAGTTAAATTTTTGGAAAGCAGGTGTAGATATTTAATATATATTTCATATAGTAATAGGTATAGTTATATAATATGTAGAACATAATAAGTATTCTAAAAAAAAGTTAAGAGTATTGCGTGATGACTAATCTTGAGATGACCGACCCATGCATAATTGAAACTGCATTTCCTTTTTTGTGTATAGGGTTATATAATTTGTAATAATTGCATTTTATTTTCCGCATTGATGACCTGCGAGTCATCCCTCACTAAGTATGTAAGGACATGCGTGTTCACTTAAAAAAAATTATGTATTTTATACCCCTAGACCCCCTCACATTCTTGCGAGTAAATTTATAATAAAAAGACGATTGACAAGAGGAATTACCGAAGAGGCGTTCGAGAATAGGCGTTCAACAAGAGGCGTTCGATAAGAGGCGTAGCTATTTGAAATAAGACTGGAGATTACTGAAATATTTGATAATAGAGATTCTAGGAGTTCTTTCACCCATAGTTTTTGGTTTGTTTATTAGATAATGATAAACTAATCCATAATAACTCCCAAGATCAAGTCATGTTTATTTATACATAAGTAATTAAAATTTATGAAACATTTGATGATGTGGTATAAAAATATATAACATTTTATTAAATTTTCTTTGGTAATAATACCACCATCAATATACGTCAATATTGATAAACAATCCATAGAAAAAGTCTCAAGATCAAGCAAATTATTCAATGATAACCAATTTAAATAATTTTAAATTTTAAATTAGTATATAATATTTTATTAATTAGTTTTTTCTAGGTAATCAAGTCTGCACAAATATATTGAAATGGTGAGGTAATTTATACCGAGCAGGGTTTTAGCTATAGTTTTCCACCTACAAGAGTGGAAATTCTTTATGGTTATCTGACATTGGATGAAGTTCTCAATAAGATTCATAGTCAGTTAAAACCAGGGGATGATCAATGAATTACTTCAATAACGTATCAACATCTTCAATATCCTGAATGTTTATGGAACAATGAGTACCCTTTGGTCAATGATGAGGATTGGATGGATGCATCTTTGTTATTCAGGAAACAATGTGGTAATAGTCTAATGGAATTGTATGTGGTGATTTGTGATATTGATGTGGTGAAACTGATTACTACAGAACCATGTTTTATGAGCTCTATAGAAGTTGGTCCTTCACAACACTCTTATTCATTGCCTTCTCCTCATATGACTCCCGTGATATAACCAAATTTGTAAAAGTGTATGGTGATTCGGATGAATCTTATGCAATGTTTCCACAACTTATGGAATTTTTGTCTCTCAATAATAAAATTATTTATCATTTGGACACTGTTGAGTATGTGTCCCCTAATCTCTGAGTTGATCAATCAATGGTGAAGTTAAATAGTATTTTTTGGGTATTTAGGCTATGCATCACTACTTTTCCCCATTGTAAACAATTCATTCAGGCCGATGACAATTTACTTTATGGAAAGTATACAAGTGTTCTACTCATTACTACCACACAGGATGGTATTCATGATCCTCTACCACTTGCATTATCTATTATTGAAAAAAAGAATCTTGAATCTTGGAGCTGGTTTTTGGCATGTGTACGCATTCATGTCACACAAAACCAGGGAGTGTGTCTCATATTTGATCATCGTCGAGCGATTATAGAGGTTGTAAATAGTGATGGGGTTTCATGGACTGAGCTGAATTCTTATCATCAATATTACATTAGACATATTGTAAGTAATATGCATAAGCATTTCAGTGATTAGGTGATAAATAAGGCGATCCTCAAGTTGTGTATGTTTTTCTAAACTTACTTTTTTAAAGAAAATTTAATATCCTTTTTTAATACATCTCTTATGGTTTCAACATATGATCCCCAACAAGAAAGGGTTGATCGACGTCTTGAAGAGATTATAAGGGATAATGAAGATGTGTATGAATATATGATGCATATTTTAAAGGAAAAATAGTCCTTAACATATGATTGTGGCATGAGATATGGCCATATGACCACTAATATAGTGGAGTAAATAAATGGGGTCCTCAAGGGTGTGTGAAAACTCCCGATCACAGGGTTAGTGCAAGAGAAATTTTATAGATGCGTGCACTACTTTTTGAATGGTCCCAAAATTCCCATCAAATTATGTAAAATTAAATGCATTTTACGTAGCATTTCCAAAGTTACATTGATCATATACTGAATGAGGCTTCAAGATGGAGTGTTCTAACCTTTGATCAGGAAAAGAGGAGATTTTAGATAAGAGAGTGATGATAAATCTAATATTTTCATAT
Organism: Viscum album; assembly: GCA_963277665.1. Lineage (NCBI taxonomy): Eukaryota > Viridiplantae > Streptophyta > Magnoliopsida > Santalales > Viscaceae > Viscum > Viscum album. The sequence goes on along the minus strand of OY728159.1, from coordinate 2,007,835,829 downwards.
TTATACATATGTTTTTCATTGATTCAATCCCAACCAATTAATCAATTTTGGTTCATTTGCATCATTTTATGATTTTTTGGTGGAGTTTGGGCTTAAAGGTGAAAATTTGTTAAATCTGGACATTTAGCAGTTTTCTATTGCTTCTGTTTTTCGATCATAACTTCTAAATTTTTTATCTAATTCAAGTGATTCCTATTTTTAGTCTTATAGGTTGGATACAAATTCTTCTTATAGAACTAGATCCTATTCAAAGTCCCACCTACCCAAAAAAATCGACTAAATTGAAGAGTTATTCTGGTCAACAGAATGGATCCTACTTTATTAAATAAGGAATATATTGATATAAAGATCTCCAAATGGTATGATTAAAGATGGGATAGAAATATTAATCTAAGGGGAATATTCCCATTAAAGTTCATGGAGAAATTATTTCATTAAGGTCTCCCTTGAACTATTCAAAGTGGGGTTGGTGGAATAGTGTTCAACAGCCAAAAAAATTTAGTTCTATTAAGGCGACCATACATTATTTTACGTGGATCCAAATGATTTTAAATTTTAACAGTAGATAGAAAAATCCATTTTTAACATCTTATAATAAGGGTTGTTGACATGTTTCAGCCATATGGTGGGCAGAATCAGAGCAAACTTATGGTGGACAGATTCTGGAGGAGAAAATTTCTATTTTTTTTATCTTTTCTTATTCTTAGTTTTGTAATGAATTATTCTTAACCATTATTATCAATCACCCTTACCATGGTGGGGTAAACATATGAGATATTAGGTAAGGCTAGGTTTTTTATTTTTTTTAATTATTGAGTTCTTTTAATTTATCGAATAAAAATTCTTTCTCTTTCTGTAAAATTGATTCCAATTTAATTTAGCAGTTTTTATTATCAAGTGTTATCGTATTTAGTTTTTGATTTTGTTATAGATTTTTACTTTGGTAAATTATAATTATCTCCCTCCACTGGGTTCTAGTTTATATACGATATAATAGACCAAGACTTAGTGGCGATGTACTTGATGATCGTTAGTACATGAGGGTGGGGTAATGGATGTTCTTAATTTTTTTGAGATAAACAAGACCCGATCGGGAATTGCTCAAGTTAATTGAGTATGTTCACTACAAATCTCTCACACAAGCTAGGAGAGTATACCAAAATGATATATTGGTAAGGTTTTCTCTTGCTATCACCATTTGACCAAGGGAGTGAGAGTAAACGATCGCGGAATCTCACTTTAATCGACTTAGCATAAAAGGATTGAATAAAATAGAGCAATGATAGCATTGAAATTAGAAAACTAACCCCGACCTGATCACCCTTCTCATATAGTAATTTTTAATCACTTGAGTTGCAGATTTTTCTTGAATATCTTTCTTAATTTCTTACTTTTGTTTCATTTCTCTCATTTTCAAAACCAAACCAATTCAAAAACACCCAATTTTTCCTCTAATTAAAAAGTAAAAAATTATTCTGTGTGCACTCCTCATCAGGAGACTACATTGGGTTAATCACTAGAATATACTTAAGTAATTTAAATAAATTTTTTTTTCTATGCCCACGATAGGAGTGTATCAAACTTGGCACCATTTTCAGGGAGGTAATGCCTGAAAACAAAAAAACTAAAAAAATATTCTTGAATGACCCTTAGTTTAAATATCCATTTAATTGAATTTGATTCAAAAATTGAACAAACAATAACCCAATTGAGATTTTTTTTTCAAAGATAGTTTGAGGAAATAAACCTCATAGATTCATGTGATACTTTTAGTGATCACTATTAACCTATAATAATGGATTAAAATCCCAACCAAACTCTGCATTATCTTTTCACACCTCAATTTTCTAATCAAAATAACCAAATCATTATCCCTTCCATAGAAAATGATTTTGAACTACGCATTAATATGATCCAAGTGATACCAAAATTTAATGGCCTTGTAGGTGAAGACCCAAATCGGCACATCCAAGAGTTCACCTACATCTGCTTCAACTTCAAACCCGGCGGAGTTGTAGAAGAGTAAGTAAAGTGGAGCACATTCCCCTTCTCACTTGAGGGAGAAGAAAAAAAATAGTTGTACAATCTGCAACCAGGGGAGATAAACAATTAGGAAGATCTAAAAAGAATATTATTACAAAGATTATTCTCTACATCAAGGAGAAAAATAATAAAAAAATATATTTACATCATACATCAATCGACCAAAGACTCTATAGGAATAATGGTAATGTTTCAAGAAACTTTGTGCAATATTCCCACACCAAGAAATGGAAGGGAACCAATTCCTTATGTTATTTTACCAAGGATTTCTTGAAAATGATTTAAATATTCTAGACGCATTATCTGGAGGAGACCTAATTGAAAAGTTGCCTACTGATATCAGAGGTCTCATTGAAAAGATTGAGAAAAACTCACAGCAATTTGGAACTAGAGGTATGACCACTAGAGGCATCCATGAGGTAAGGAATTCAGATTCTTCCTCACCCTTACTTGAATAAATACTTAAGGAAATAACCAGTTTGATGAGACAAATTACTGTGAAAAAAGTGAAGGAACAACAAGACCCGAGTTAGGTATGTGATTTTTTCTATTATACTTATCATTACACCGATCAATGTACAGAAGTTTCAGGGACTGAAAGTTTTGATACAGTCTATCATCAAAGGAAATTTCAACCAAATCATCCATTTTAACCCCAAACCCAATTAGGATATGGATTCCAACAAAACTAGGACATACCTCTTTTTCAACAACAATACCATAACCCCCCTCTATTCCAAGAATCCTATAAACAACACTTTCAGCAACAACAAGACTTTCATCCACTACCATTCCAACGAAATAATTATGAGCATCCTTCCACAAGTGCACCAACTACTGAAGAGAAGCATCTATGAACCAAATTTGTAGGATTGGAAGATAATATTGATAAGCTAACTAATCAATTTGGAATTTTTATGAAAATTATGACAAAGAATCAAGGTAAACTACCATTCCAGACAATCCTAAACCCAAAGAATAATGTCAAAATTATAAGAAAAAGAAGTGGAAAAAAGATCACATCACCTGAACAAATTGAGAATGAGGATTTTAAAAAACCTAAAAAATATCAACCCATTCATCCAAAAGAAGGATATTGGAACAAAAAAGAAGAAAGAAACAGGTTTAGGAAGGAAATTCCAGAAACACCTTTGCAAAAATAAGAAAGGAAGAAAAGGGATATCCAAGCACCATTGCCATATGAATTATTTAAGTTGAAGAAAGTTAAAGAAGAGATAATTCAAAGGGAAATTCAGGAAACCTTACAAAAAGTTATGATCAAAATCTTATTACTAGATGTAATCTGATAAATCCCTAAGTATGAAAATTTTATGAAGGAGCTATGCACAAAAAGAAGGTAGCTGGATGGAAATGAGATAATCAACTTAGGAAGAAGCATCTCAGCACTGATCACTCTAACAATACAAAAAAAAAATTCAAGATCCAGTGAAATTCTCTATTTCCTACACCATTGGGTCTTTAAATTTTACTGATGTACTATTTGATATAGAAGCTTCAATAAATGTTATGCCTCACTTGATATTTTCATCTTTGCAGATCAGAGAACTAAAACCAACTCGAGTGGTTGTCTAATTAGAAACCAGATCCACTGTTTTCCTAGCTGGAGTTATAGAATATGTAATCATGGGGGTTAGAGGATTGATCTTTACAATATAATTTAATGTCCTTACCATGGAAGAAGACAGAGCACTAGGCCACTCTCCCATCATCCTAGGGAGACCCTGAAAATAGTAAGGACTATCATCAATGTCCATCAGGGAACACTCACAATAGAACTCAGAGATAGTACAATATGCTTAAAAATTCTTAATGCAATGAAACATCCATCCAGTAACCACTCACTTGATGAGATATCCCACGAAGAAGGTATAGAACCAATTGAAGATTTAGGTATGCTTCATGAATTTGTATCATTTGGAGAACATTTTTCATTTGAAAATTCCAATTCCAAAGAACCTAAAAATACCGATCTCATGTTAGAGGAGGAGTTAAAATCTAACTTTTTTGATGATTTATTAAAATAAAATGAGATGATACTAGAGATTACATCCTTTTAAGCAGGAAACCTAAATTCAATATCATCCCTTGAACAACCCCTATGTCTGGAACTTAATCCATTGCAAAGTGATTTAAAGTATTCTTACCAAATGGAAGGATAGAAATTTCTAGTAATCATTTCCAATAACCTATCACATTCACAAGAACAAACTATGATTGAATTACTCAAAAGAAATGTCTAAGCTGTAGGATGGAGTTTAGGTGATATACCCAGAATCAATCCCGAGGTATGCTCTCATAGAATATTTTTAGAAATTGATTCTTGACCAGTTATGAAACCTTAGATAAGACTCAATCCCACCATTATGGAGGTTGTTAAGAAAGAGATAGAGAAATTTCTAACAATTGGCATCATTTACCCAATCGCCGATTCTCAGTGGGTTAGCCCCATTCATGTCCAAAGAAAACTGGCTTGACCACTGTTGAAAATGATAGATATTAATTGATCCCCATGAGAGTACAAAGTAGATGGAGAGTGTGTGTAGATTACAGGAAGATAAGTCAAGTTACCCAAAAATTCCACTTTTCTATTCCGTTCATCGATCAGATGTTAGAAAGGTTAGCTAAAAAAACTCATTATTGTTTTTAGATGGATTCTCAAGATACTTACAGGTATTAATTGCACCAGAAGACTAGGATAAGATGAAATTCACCTATTCATTTGGCACATTCACCTACAAAAGGATACCTTTCGAGCTATGCAATGCCCTAGGTACATTTCAATGGTGTATGGTGAGTATTTTTTCATATCATATTGAGGAATTCTTTGAGGTATTTCTCAATGATTTCACTATTTTTGGTAATTCATTTGATCATTTCTTAGAAAAATTAGAATTTTTTTTGAAAACATGCATCGGAAATAATCTTGTCTTAAATTTCTAAAAATGTTATTTCATGGTCAAAAAGGGAATAGTGTTGGGACACATAATTTCAGAAAAAGAGATTGAGTTTGATAAATAAAAATAAAAATTAATAAATCCCTTACCATATCCAACTTATTTAAAACATGTTAGATACTTTTTAGGACATGCATGATTTTACAGACGATTCAAAAAAAAATTAGTAAGATTTATCTCCCAATATCAAGATTACTAATAAAGGAATATAACTTTAATATTGATTATTCATGTAGGAATTCATTTGATGAACTTAAGAAAAGGTTGATCACACCTCCAATTATGAAACCACCTAACTGGGAGTACCCTTTTGAGTTTCTTTGTGATGCATCCAACTAAGAAGTGGGAGCCACTTTATCAAAAATAATTGATAGCAAGACTCAAGTCATATCCTATGCATCAAGGACCTCAGATTCCACACAAATCAATTACACAACCCCCGAGAAGGAGTTCCTTGCAGTCATCTTTGCACTAGATAAATTCTTATCATATCTTCTTGGAACTAGATTTGTTGTTTTTTATGATCATGAAACACTCAGGTATTTAATGAAAAAGGTGGATGAAAAGACAAGGCTAGTGAGATAGATAACACTCTTAAAAGAGTTTAATTTTGAAATTAAATATAAAAAGGGAACTAAAAATTTGGTTGCTGATCATCTAAGTCGACTACCCCAAACCACTGAAGTAGAAATTCCAAACCAGAACCCACTTAATGATGATATTCCGGAAAAAAAAATCTACATCCTCAAATGGTGAAGTTCCATGGTATGCTAATATGGTCAATTATCTGGTAATATCTCAGGTACCATCTCATTTAAATTCCCACCAAATTCAAAAGATGAAATTTGAATCTAGATATTATATCTAGGATGATCCTTTTCTTTGGAAGATTTTCAATGATCAAGTGATAAGAAGATATTTTCTTGAAAGTGAAATTTATTCTATCTTTGAGTTTTGTTAAACTTTAGCTTGTGGAGGAAACAAAGGACTGTAATAAAGGTTTTAGAATATGGACTTTATTGGCCCACCCTTTTTAAATATTCTCATGATTTTTTCAAAAGGTTTAAAAAATGTCAGTTTTCTAGAAACATTTCTAAGAGACAAAAAATGCACCAACAACTACTTAATTTTTGTGAAATTTTTAAAGTCTGGGGTATAGATTTTATGGGAACTTTCCCAATGTCATTTTAAAATTATTATATCCTACCTATATTTGATTATGTTTCCAAATGGGTGGAAGCAAAATCCACTAGGACTGATGATGCTAAAGTTGTTTGTGATTTTGTTAGGGCTAACATATTTTATAGGTTTGGAGTGCATGGATTCATTATTAGTGATCAGGGACTCACTTTTTCAAAAGGAGAATTGTGGCCTTGCTTAAGAAGTATGGGGTGAATTATAAGACATCAACTCCCTATCATTCACAGACTAATGGTCAAGCTGAAGTGTCTAATAGTGAAATCAAAGGAATTTTGAAAAAGTCTGTTAATCTAAATAGGGAGGATTGGTGCCAAAGGTTGGAAGACACATTATGGAATTATATGATAGCCTACAGAACCCTAATTGGAATGAGTCCATATAGGATAATTTATGGGAAAATCCACCACCTGCCTGTGGATTTGGAACATAAGGTATACTGGGTTGTGAGGAAGATAAATTTGGATCTTGAAAGTATTAGGAAGGAGAGAAGATTACAATTATAAGAGATGGAATAAATTGGAAGGGAAGATTTTGAATATTCTAGGATTTATAAAGAGAGAACAAGAGTAGATCATGATAATCTAATCCAACCTAAATACTTCCATTCTGGAGACACAATGCTGTTATTCAACTCAAGACTCAAGCTGATGCCAGGTAAACTTCATTCCAGATGGGAAGTTCCATTTATAGTTACTCATGTATATCCTTTTAGTTCTATGTATATTGTGAAGGATAGAGAGTAGAAGCCATTCAATGTTAATGGGAATCATCTAAAGAAATTACATAGGACCATGCTATCAAAGCTAGTGGAAGACATCACACTCCTCCAAACTATTTATCAATAAATCCATCAGTTTGTACCTATCCATTACACTTTCTTTCTTACTGTGATTTAATTTCAAATCTTCTTACATGTCAAATACACTTTAATTCATTGAGGAAACTGCATCATTTAAGTGTGGGGGTAGGGAACCTTTTTAGTTTAGGATTTTTATTTATTTCTTCCTTTTCTATTTTTCACAAAAAAAAAAAAAAAATTTGTGTGTTTTTCAAAATTTTGTGTGTTTCTTTTTGATTTTTTTGTGTGTTTATGAAACTTTTGAACTGAAATGGTTCTCATCTCTATTTTTGAATTTCATATCAACGAGTGAAACAATTTATCCCATGAAACTAATCTTAAATTAATGCTAAAAATGAATTTGTTTCAAATTCAAATACTTGAAAATTTCATGAAAAGTACTCTATTTTTTGAATCTCATGCCACATCTCAATGTCTTTATCTTTGAAATTACTTTCTTATGAGGCTTTTGAACTCTTTTTTTAATATTCTTTTTATTCACCTAACTTTTTAAGAGAACCAAACCATGATTGATTTAACTATAATTTGATTTATTCATGTCAAAACTTTAGGGTTTGAGGTACATGTGTTTTAAATGATTAAGGCATTTCTTTGGTTTTAAATCCCCCTATTTTATAATATTTTTTTTATAATGACTTACCTTGAACATTTAATCCTTGTAGACCTTATAATCCATGAATAACCTATTAGGTTTTCCACATTACAAGCCAATTTTCCCTTTCCAACCTAATCTTGAAGTGAAATTTCATAATCTAGTTAAGCTTAAGTGTGGGGGGATCTATCTTGTATTGTGATACCTCATTTGGTGATACTTTGAGTGGAAAATTAAATGTTGAAGAGATGATTTTTCTACTGAATAAAATTCAATCTTTCAAAAGTTCTTCCTTTCTGAAGATTTCATGATAAAATAAGTTGTGCATTTCTAGAGCTTCTAATGGAGAAATAAATCTATTCCTATCTGGATCTTTCAAGAAAAACCATGTTTGAGATGATTGATATTGTTGCTTCTGAAATTTTGAATAATGTGAATATTCCTTTAATTTTCAAAGATATTTTGGAGCTTATTTTCTACTAAGGGGAGTGAGGAGGAGACCATACTTGAGTGAAAATTATAATATTTCAATTTTACTTAAAAAAAGAGCCAAACCCTCCTTATTCAGCCTCATAATTTTTCACATCAAACTCCTACCAACTAAAATCCACATAACAACCCTGAAAATTACTCATGATAAACATATGTACTTGACTCACATTAGGTGGAGATGTATGAGTTTATCAAGCCTATGGTGACTTTTTTATGAGTTTGGATGAGAAATAAATTGCTGAAAAATTGACATTTGTGTGATAAGAGAAAATGAAAGTGTGATCGCATTGTCGAGCACGTCAAATTAGTTGTTTAATATTGACTAGAATTTCTGCAGTATAGCAGCAACCCTAGGTCGTCTTTTAACGGAGCCTTAGATAATTAATTTAAAAATAGGGTTTTGATTATGAAATTATAAGTGGAATGAGGTTTTGTAAAACTTGGTGGTTTGATGATTAAAGATGAAAATAGAAAATGAAAGTGATAAAACAAAGTATAAATGAACAAGATTAATTAAGTGTGATCAACCCGGGGTACTCTCAAGATGTTCATACTTCATCGCTTCACGATATAGGGTTATGATATTTTAATCCCAAGTTTGTAACACCTAGAAACATAATTTTACTTTATACTAGGATACCTCCTAGGGTTCATTTGAAAACACACAATGATTCACCGGACACCGCCGATGATTGGGTGATTTGTGTTCAACATCATAACCGAAACTCACCAAGGCAACACATGAAGAACTCGATGTGCTGTCCAAGTTTGTATGTTATTTAATTGTGATACCATGAAATAAATGTACATGACCTTGATAGTTCTTATGTGAGTTCAATTGACCAATATGAACTACACAAACACTGCAATTGGAAGGTGGAAAGAAAGTGGTGAACGGTGTGTGAAACATCACATGAATGAGTACCCCCAAACATGATCATATGAGTTGAGCATAAAATACCAGTACATAAATAAATAAAATAAGAATAGATTATGATTAAAAACAACACAAAATTCTGGAATTAAAAATATCATTCAAGTATTACAAACATGAAGCTTGGGATTTACATCACATTCCTCCCCGAGTGATCACAAGGGGTTTAGAAATCCATGGGAGGGGAGGAAGAAGAAGTTGTTTAAGTAGAACTTCCCATAGCCTCCATAACTTCTTGGGATGATTAAAATACATCTTTGAGACTCCAAAATGATAGAACCTTTCCTTTAGTTCGAACTCCCAAATGGGGTTCCCAAGGTGCCAATTTATAGTCAAAGTAGGAGGTGGTTTTGGGCACCCTGATTTCAATAATCCGGATGGTCCATGGTTTTAGCCAGTAATAAAGTCATAAATAACTTTGTAAAAAACTAAAAATTTGTTTGAAGACACATTTTATACCTCCATGTCAAATTTGGAGTTTGTAGATGGAATATAATAAGAGATATTGTCGAAATACAGAGGCAAAGTTTTCACCCCGTGCAGATCCACTTGATTGGACAAATCAGTTTTTATGGGCCCCTTAATGAACGAATTGGTCTTAGGTTCCTTCATATGAAATGAAGATAATAAAATTTAGGACCGGTTAACAAAGTTTCAGCACATTTTAATGCACGGTTAAGTAGAAACATGCGTTTTAGTCCACTGGTGTTCTTGGATCATGTGCAGATTGACCCATCTTTCTTGGACTTCATCATGGGTCCTTCAAATCACCTCCACCTACAATATAAATATCAAAATAAGTAACATTTCCCTTTTTAACAGTGTTAAACACAAAATATTTTAATCAAACATGGAGTTAAATTTTTTATTATACATTTAATTTTCAATACAAAAACCAGTTTAATACATTGGTATTGGGGTGAAATAAAACAGTGAATCGTGGTACGATCACACCCCACACCTAAACATTTGCACTCATGGGAAAAGTATAATATCCTTAATCACATATAATTCCTAAAGAAAATGTGTAAAAACATACAAGATTATTTTTAAATGAAATTCATCATGTCTCGTTTATGGAATCAATTTTCCAATCATTTTTCTTTTCTCACATTCAAATTTGTTGAACTTCATTTGTCCACCCTTGAAACATGTCGCAACCTACCTCACCTAATAATTTTTCCCTCTTCACTCAAGAAAAATATGAAAGTGGAGTTATTTTCTTTTCTCAGAGTTCATGTGATCTTACCATATGATTTCCAAGATTCTCAGTCCTCTACCGGAAGAAACTAGTGTACTACTGAAGAGGACTTCCAACAGGTTGTTCTGAGGTTCAAGGGTTGGTAGGATTTAATGTTTAAAAATATGAGGTCAAAGAGTAGTGTTTAATCTCTTATGTACAAAACATATCAAAATTCAGCAAGTTTTCACAATGAATTTACACACTCAACCCCTCACAAATTGTATCACCTCAACTCATTCTCCCCATTGTCCATTTTTGTAGGTCACAACTAAACAGTGAATAACAATGAGTAAACATCATCTTTTCTACATTTTTTCTATTTTTTTTTTCAATGTAAAAAACTTTTTTTTGTATAGTTTATTTAGAGATAAAGAGGGAAAAATGTATAATAAAATGTTGCAATATGGCTTATGAACCCATTTCCCAAAGAAAATATAGGCACCCTTTATATCAACCCATAACGATGATTCTCTCCCCAGAATTCCCACAGAAACACCTTCTCACCCACACTTGCTGAAAATAAACAAGAATATACACAAGAGATGGGTAGGTAGGGATAAATTAGCTTGTAATCTGGCAACCTAATAGGCATTTCATGGTCTCTAAGGCTTAAGAAGGATAAAATGTAAAGGTGAAAAAATAGAGGATAATTGTACAAAGGTATTTTCAATGAACGATTGCCTCTATCATGAATGTAGCATACTTGAATTTTATGGCTTCAAACAGAATCAAGGAAAGTTCAAGTTTCTCTACATGACCCGATATTCTCAATAAAGTGATTAAAAGGAAGAATATTCCATAAAGGGATTAGAATGTCTCTCAGGTAAGAGATTAAAATATTGGTTAGTGCTAATGAGGCATGGGTTTCAAAAATCCATTAAACACATAAGAATGATTTGAAAATAAAAATTATAGAAATAGATTTCATATCAACATTAATTTGATTTTTTTTCCAAAAATATTAGAATTTCCAACACAATCTACTCAAGCATGAAAAATGATTTTGGATATTCTTTTTAAGATCATTTTTATATTAAAACACAAAATAAGGAAAAATAAATCAAAAATGAAAACAATTTTTTTTGTTTTGTTTAATTTTAATTTTTTTTGTTTTGTTTTTTTATCCTAACTATGATATGTCACCCTTCCACACACCTAAAAGTTACATTGTCCTAAATGAAATTATTTTAAATAAATAGACAAGTAAATAAAAGGTAGGGAGAAGGGACAACCTGCTAAGTGGTGTCATATGTGGCATTTATCAGTTGGATTTCCTCCATGACATGCTTTGGAATATCCTCATAGAAGTGTTCCAGCCTATGACCATTGATAATAATCCTTTTTCCACTCTTCTCATGAAAAACCTATATAGCACCAAAAGGGTAAACATCAGTAACGGTATAAGGACCAAGCCATCGAGAACAAAGCTTACCTGGGAAGAGATTTAGACTGAAATTATATATAAGAACCTTCTCACCAATATGGAACTTCCGCTGATGAATCATGCCATCATGGATAGCTTTTTTCTTCTCTTTATAGATTCGGGAGTTCTCATATGCATCACGTCGAATTTCTTCCAACTCTTGAATTTGCAACTTTCTATGCTCACCTGGATCTGAAAGATTCATATTATATTGTTTAACAGCCCAATATGCATGGTGTTCTACCTCCACTGGGAGGTGACAAGCCTTTCCAAACACAATTCTATAGGGTGACATTCCGATTGGGGTTTTAAAAGCTATAAGGTACACCCAAAGTGCATCATCCAAGTGCAAAATCCAATCTTTCCTATTGGGTTGTACCGTTTTTTCCAAGATTCTCTTAACTTCCCGATTTGATATTTCTTATTGTCCGTTAGTTTGAGGGTGATATGATGTAGAGACTCTACGAACAACCCCATACTTATGAAGCAAATTTTTCATGTTGCGATTGTAAAAATGTGAACCCTAATCACTAATGATGAATCTAGGTAAACCAAACCTACTGAAAATATGGGACCTCACAAAATCAACTACCACTTGAGAGTCATCGGTCCTGGTGGATTTTTCTTCCACCCATTTAGATACATAGTCAACAACCAATAAGATGTAGAAAAATCTAAATGAATTTGGAAAAGGCCCCATGAAGTCAATTCCCCATGCATAAAAAATATCACAGAATAACATGTGCTGTTGGGGCATTTCATTCCTCTTGGAGATATTCCCTGTGAATTGACAATGACTACATGACTTACAAAACCGTTGGGAATCTCTATACAATTTTGGACAATTAAGTCCTGAGTCAAGGACCTTTCGAGTTGTATGTTGAGATCCAAAGTAGCCCCCACAGGCCAAAGTGTGACAGAATGTCAAAACAGAGGTGAACTCATGGTCAGGGACACACCGACGAACTACTTGGTCACCACAAATTCTCCACAAATATGGGTCATACCAAATGTACCACCTAGAATAATGTTTAAGTCTCTAGGATTGTGAAGTGCTGAAATCAGTTGGGACCCTAGATGTTGCTAGAAAATTTACAATGTCCGCATACTAGGGGTTAAGTTCCACAACATCACAAAGGTTCTCATGAGGGAAGAATTATCTAATAGGGAGGGGTGAGTCAACATGATGGTCCAATGGTGGGGGAATCCTACTAATGTGGTTAGATACCAAATTTTCTACTCCTCTCTTATCTCTAATCTCAAGGTCAAACTCTTAGAGGAGGAGCATCCACCTAATGAGGCGGGGTTTAGCTTCAAGTTTCTTTAAGAGGAAACCAAGGGTAGCATGATTAGAGAAAACAATGATTTTTGACCCAATAAGATATGAATGAAATTTTTCCATGGAAGAAAAAATAGAAAGAAGCTATTTTTCAGTGGTTGTATAGTTCTCCTGGGCAGGGTCAAGGGTACGTGAGGCATACACAATGACATGAGGAGCCTTCTCAACCCTTTGTGATAAAACTGCCCCAACTGCAAAGTTAGAGGCATCACACATAAGTTCAAAGGGGAGATCCCACCTTGGTTGTTGGATGATGGGAGGTGATGTGAGACTCCTTTTTAGTGAATTTAAAACATCCTCACAAATTTTATCAAACACAAACTTAGAATACTTTTGTAATAACTGGGACAAGGGAAGTGTGATCTTACTGAAGTCTTTAATGAATCGGCAGTAAAAACCAGCATGAACCAAGAAAGATCACACATCACGAACACATTTTGGATATGGAAGGGTTGAAATTAATTCAATTTATGATTTATCCACTTGAATTACCTCTTTTGAAATAACATTCCCAAGAAATATCCCCCATTCAACCATGAAATTTCATTTCTCATAATTTAAAACAAGATATTTTTCTATGAAATGATAGAGGATAGAACCTAGGTGAGCCAAACAATCATCAAAGGAAGTTCCATAATCCGTGAAATCATCCATAAAAACTTACATGCAATTATCTAGGTACTCAGAAAATATACTCAACATACAATGCTGAAAATTACCAGGAGAATTACAAAGACCAAAAGGCATCCTTCTGTATGCAAATGTGCCAAATGGACAGGTAAATGTTGTCTTTTCTTGATATTTAGGGGCTATATGGATTTGAAAATAACCCGAATAGCCATCAAGGAAACAATAATAGGACTTACCATCCAATTGTTCTAACATATGGTCGATGAAAGGTAGAGGAAAGTGATCCTTCCGTGTGGCTTGATTCAGTCGATGGTAGTCAATACAGAATCACCAACTGTTTTGCACACGTGTTGGAACCAATTCATTCCTTTCATTTGACACAACTGTTATTCCTGTTTTTTAGGGACAATTTGCACTGGGCTAACCCATTTACTATCAGATATAGGATAAATGATCCCCATAGAAAGTAATTTATTGAATTCCAATTTTACCACTTCAAGGAGAGTGGGATTCAACCGATGTTGAGATTGTCTCACAGGCTTAGACTCATCATCCAAAAGTATATGATGCATACAAATAGATGGGATAATCCCAGGAATATCATCCAATGTCCATCCTATTTACTTTTTATACTCTCTCAAAAGGTTGAGTAGTTTTTATTCTTGCTGTGGAGAGAGGTTATTGGAAATAATAATTGGAAATTGGTCAATACCCTCAAGATATGTATATTTTAGATTAGATGGAAGTGGTTTTAATTCCAACACTGGGGGTTTTTAGACTGAGGGAGGGGATTTAGGGGGAGTGAGGTCCATTAAATTGTCTATCTGCTCATGTTTATTCTCTAAAGATAGAGAATCTATTGAAATTAGATTTGTAGAATCATCGATGGTCATGGGTACCTCAGAATGAACACACTCATCAATTAAAGAACAAAATTTACACTTTTCAGAACCCACACAACACTCAAAACATGAATCAAAACTCAAATCATCCAAGGGTGAAGAAAAGGAAAATGAATCATAGTTTGGTTTGAGGATATAATTGTGTGTGTGTGCATCGTTTGAGAGAACTTACATCGAATAAATAGGAAGAGTGGAGTTCTCTTCAATGGGGTGTTTCATAGCCTCAAGGATGTTAAAACTTACCTTTTCTCCTCCGAACTCCATGGACAGTGTACCATTGTGCACATTGATGATTGTCCTTGTTGTTTTGAGGAATGGCCTCCCATGTATGAGAGAAGCATGTCCTTGAGTTTGGGTATCTTCCATATCAATAATGTAGAAATCGGAAGGGAAGATGATATTCTTCACTTGTACAAGGAAATCCTTAATCACTCATGTTGGATGCGTTGTACTCTAGTTGGAAAGTTGCATGACAATTCCTATTGGTTGCAGCTCTCCAACATGCAGAGAAGTATACACTGAGTGAGGCATTACATTAATGGAAGCACCTAAATCTAGCATAGCATTAGAAAAGAAAGTCTCCCCTATGGTACACGGTATTGTGAATGTTACCGGATCCTTGCATTTGGTTGGAATTTCTGGTTGAATCAAGGCTGAGACATTCCTTCCCAAGTTTAATCTCTCATTCCTCTTCAGCCATCGTCTATGGGTGCAAAGTTCTTTAAGAAATTTGGCATAATGGGGAATTTTCTTGACTGTATCCAATAAAGGAATATTAAATTGATTTTTTTTAAATGTATCCATTATTTCATTATCAATATCATTATCAGAATTTTGTTCATATTTAGAGAGTCTTTGTGGGAAAGGAATAAGAATGTATTGTTCATTTGAATCATCAATGATAATTTGATTTCCCTTTTTTTTGTTTTTCATTACTTGAAATTTTTTAGGGTTGGGAAGAAGTGTTTTCAAGAGGGGGACATACCTGTTGTGTAGAATCAATAGAAGGAGAAGCTTCTTTACCACTACGAAGTGTAATTGCAAATACATTACCTTTGTCCTTAGGAATGAAAATGGGTTGGGATGGTAGTTGTCCAGACCCTTGCATCTTAATCTCACCGATGGTGTTCGCCAATTGTCCCACTTGAGTTCGTATGTATTTAATTGTCGATTGTGTGGTCTTTTGGAACTGTAGGTTCTGGGTTTCCATTTTCTTTACCATATCCTCAATGCTTGGTTCAGATTTGGGAGAAGGAGGATGATTGTTTTGAGAAGTTGAAGGATAATGAGGTTGCATACCCTGGCCTTGTTGATACCAATTCTGCTTGGGGTAGCTTAAGTTTCCTCTTTGTCGGTACCGGGGTTGTGCTTGCCACCTGTGATTTGGATTTGGCCTGAATTGTTCTTTCTTGAAGGGAGGTGCGTGTTAGAATGGATGCCCTGGGAACACGACTTCACAAGACTCAGGTGAATCTTGAAGTTGTGGGCACTGGTCAGAAAAATGAGTATTTTCAGAACAAATACCACAATGTAATGTAACTGGAGGAGAGTGCGAGTTACCTTTTGCATGAGATAATTTCCTTAGAAGGGTATGCATCTCGTCTAGTTTAGTATCTACCTTTTCTTCTAGGGCTAAATTACTTACCTCATGAACTTCTCGAGTCGGTGCAATTGCTCATGTACCAAATTGTTGTGCATTTTGAGCCATGTTGGCTATTAAGTCACGAGCGGCGGAAGGAGTTTTAACAATTAGGGCACCACCAGCTGCAACATAAATCATTCCACAATCCATGGGGATAATTCCCTCATAGAAGTATTGGATTAATAGTTGTTCACTAATCTGGCAGTGGGGGCAGCTTGAGTAAAGTCTTTTGAATCTCTCCCAATATTCATGAAGGGTCTCTCCTTGTGATTGCCTAATTCCACAGATTTCCTTCCTAATTGATACAGTTTAGGAGATAGGGAATAACTTCTCTAAAAAGAGTCTTTTAAGGTCATTTCATCCCCCAATTGTGTTGGGGAAATAGTATAGCCAATCTTTTCCTACACCATCAAGGGAGAAAGGGAAGGCCCTAAACTTGATTAAGTCATCAGACACATTTTGGGGTTTCATGGTGGAGCACACTATGTGAAACTCGTTAAGGTGTTTATGAGGGTCCTCACCAGGAAGACCATGGAATTTGGGAAGTAGGTGGATGAGGCCTGATTTCAACTCAAAGTTGGCTACTTCCTCAGGATATTGGATGTACGTAGGTTGGTACTCCACATCCGGGGTGGTCAGTTCTTTTAAGGTTCGATTATTTGCAGCCATGTTTTCTTGGGTTTGATTGGGTTCACTTTTTTATTGGTTTAGGACCACTTGAGGTTCCAAAATGGGTTCCTTAGTGTTACTTTATTGACCTACTCTAGATTCCCTGATTTATGAGTGAAGTGTCTTTTCAATTTCAGGGTCAAATTCAAGTAATTTTTCTTTTTTCTGATCAGGTCAAGCAAATGAGTTGTGAAGTTTTTTTTTGTTTTTTTATGATTAAATATGAATAAAATAACTTAATAAGGGTTAAAAGAGAATATAATGTTATACTAAATAATTATATAGATAGATATGGAGAAGAATAAGATAGAGAGAAGAGCGAGAGAGAGAGAGAGAGAGAAAGAACACACAAAAACAACCAAAAATAGAATTATAAAACTAAAAAAACAATCAAATGGGGGTGGGGTATTGAAATGAGTACTAATTAAGAAGTAAAATAAATAAATAAAAGTAAATAAAGAAAATAAATGATCTTGGATTCCCAGCAATGGTGCCAAAATTTGATCGTGTTGTTGAGTGCGTCAAATTAGTTGTTTAATCTTGACTAGAATTTCTGCAGTATAGCAGCAACCCTAGGTCGTCTCTCGAGGGAGCCTTAGATCATTAATTTAAAAATAAGGTTTTGATTATGAAATTATAAATGGAATGAGGTTTTGTAAAACTTTTGGGTTTGATGATTAAAGATGAAAATAGAAAATGAAAGTGACAAAACAAAGTAGACATGAACAAGATTAATTAAGTGTGATCAACCCGAGGTATTCTCATGATGTTAATCCTTCATCGCTTCATGATATAGGGTTATGATATTTTAATACATGGTTTGTAACACCTAGAACCAGAATTTTACTGAGTTTATACTAGGATACCTCCTAGGGTTCAGTCGAAAACACACAATGATTCACCAGACACCGCCGATGATTGGGTGATTTGTGTTCGACATCATAACCGAAACTCACCAAGGAAACACATGAAAAAATCAACGTGTTGTCCAGGTTTGTATGTTATTTCATTATGATACCATGACATAAATTTACATGACCTTTAAAATGCTTATTTGAGTTCAATTGACTAATACGAACCTCACAAACACCGCAATTGGAAGGTGGAAAAGAAAGTGGTGAATGATGTGTGAAACATCATATGAATGGGTACCCCCAAACATGATCATATGAGTTGATAATGACATACCAGTACATAAATAAATAAAATAATAATATAGGATGATGTAAAAAAACACAAAATCTGGGAATTAAAAAGATCATTCAAATATTACAAACATGAAGCTTGGGATTTACGTCACGTTCCTCCCCGGGTGATCACAAGGGGTTTAAAAATCCATGGGAGGGGAGAAAGAAGAAGTTGTTGAAGTAGAACTTCAAATAGCCTCAAAAACTTACTGTTATGATGAAAATACCTCTTTGGGATTCCAAAATGGCTGCACCTTTCCTCTGGTTCGAACTCCCAAATGGGGTGCCCAAGGTGCCAATTTATTGGCAAAGTAGGAGGTGGTTTTGGGCACCCTGATTTCAATAATCCTCTTGGTCCATGGTTTTGGCCAATCATACAGTAATAAATCACTTTGGAAAAAACTAAAAAGTTTTTTACCGAAACATTTTATATCTCCATGTCACATTTGGCGGCCGAAGATGGAATATAATAAGAGATATTGTCGAAATAAAGAGGCAAAGTTTTGACCCCGTGCAGATCCACTTTATTGGACAGATCAATTTTTATGGGCCTCTTAATGAATGAATTGGGATTCTGTTCCTACATATGAAATGAAGATAATAAAAATTTGGACCGTCCCACAAAGTTTCAGTCCATTTTAATTCACGGTTAAGTAGAAACATGCGTTTTAGTCCACTGGTGTTCTTGGATCATGTGCAGATTGGCCCATCTTTCTTGGACTTCATCATGGGTCCTTCAAATCACCTCCACCTACAATATAAATATCAAAATAAGTAACATTTCCATTTTTAACAGTATTAAACAAAAAATAATTGAATCAAACATGGAGTGAAATTTGTTATTATACTTGTAATTTTCAATACAAAACCAGTTTAATACATTGGTATAAGGGTGAAATAAAACAGTGAATCGTGGTACGATCAAAGTGACGTAAGTGTTTTGTGTTCATGAGAGGATAAATGAAGTGGAAATATATTTAATTATATTAATGAATAAATGTAAATAATGTTTTTTTATAAGGCATTATATTTTTTGTTTCTTGGTGTTAACTTGTTGGATCTCAAGGATATGTGTTTTAAAATTTTCTTTAATTTGATATTGATGTTTACTTATCCCGGAGCCCAAGTGATAAGTGTGGGGGAATTGATAAAGATAATATCTTAATATTTCTAAATATGTTTTTAATTGATTTAATCCCAACCAATTAATCATTTTGAGTTGATTTTCATCATTTTATGATTTTTGGTGGAGTTTGGGCTTAAATGTGAAAATTGGTTAAATATGGACATTTAGTAGTTTTTTTATTGATTCTATTTTTAGGGAATAAATTCTAAATTTTTTAATCCAATTCAAGTGATTTATTTTTTTAGGATTACAGTTTTCATGGGATACAAATTCTTATTCTGGAACTAGAGCCCATTGAAGTCTCACATGCCCAAAAAAATAGACTTAGTTGAAGAGTTATTCTGGTCAGCAGAATGGAACCTACCTTATTAAATGAGGCATGTCTCGGGCTAATGATATCCAAATAGAATGGTTATAGTTGTGTTAGAAATATGAATTGAAGGGGAATATTCACATAAAATTTCATGGATAAAGTCTTTAATTAAGGCCACCATTGAACCGGTCAAATTGGGGTTGGTGGAATAGTGTTCGACAGTTAAAAAAAGTTAGTTCTATTAAGGCAGTCATAAATTATATGAAAAAGCACCAAATGATTTTAAATTTCAATGGTATATATCCAAATCCATTTTCAAAATCTTATAATAAGGGACCTAGGCATGTTTTGGTCATCTGGTGGGTAGAACCTAAGCAAACTTCTGGTAGATAGATTCTGGAGGAGAAAATTTATGTTATTTTTTTCTTTTCTTATTATTAGTTTTCTAATTCCTTATTCTTACCAATTATTATCAATTACCATTAAAATTGTGGGGTAAAAATCTGATTGATTGGGGAAGGGTAGGTTTTCTATTTTTTAATTATTGAGTGTTTGACAATTTATTGAAGAAAAACTCATTCTATTTTTGTAAAATTATTTCCAATTTCATTTAGTGGTTTTTATTATCAAGTGTGATCATATTTTGTTTTTGATTCGGTTATTGATTTTTGATTTGGTCAATGATAATTATATTCCTCCACTAGGTTTTGGTTTATATATGATGGAATAGACTAGAACTTAGTGGTGAATTACTCGATGATTGTAAGTACATGAGGGAGGGGTAATGGATATTCTTAATTTTTTGAGATAAACAAGACCCGATCGGGAATTTATCAAGTTAATTGAGGATATTCACTATAACTCTCTCACACAAGGAAGGAGAGTAGAAAAAACTGAGATATTGGTAAGGTTTTCTCTCACCATCACCATTTGACCAAGGGAGTGATAGGAAATGATTGTGGAATCTCACTTTAATCAACGTAGCAAAAAAGGATTGAATAAAATGGAACAATGATAGAATTTCAATCAGAAAACTGACCCTGATCTGATCAACCTTCTCATATAGTACTTTTTAATCACTTGAGTTTTAGATTTTTATTAAATCAATTTCTTAATTTCTTACTTTTGTTTCGTTTCTCTCATTTTCAAAACCAAACCTATTAAAAAACAACCAATTTTTCCTCTAATTAAAAAGTGAAAAATTATTTTCTGTGCACTCCTCATCGGGAGACTACCTTAGGTTAATCACTAGACTATACTTAGGTAATTTAAATTATTTTTTTCCATGCCCATGACAGGCGTTCGTCAATTGCTACGACCGAGCTACATGCATTAGTGGTTGAATGCTTGTGGTTATGTTGGATAACATATACTATGATTGAAAAAACATTTAGGCATTGAGATATCCCTATGCACATGTTGTTGTAGCTTGTGCTTTGATAAATATATCACGAGAGCCCTATGTTAACCTAGTGTATCACATGATCACTTTGGTTAACTATTATAGTACATCTTGGATGCCTATTGGTGACTTTCATTCTATCCCATTGCCTACTGATCAACTAACTATCACCCCTGATATTTCTAGTTTTTTTAAGTTGGTTTTGTTTTCATTTAGGTTTTTTTTCAATTTTTTTCAATTTTTAAATTATCGGCTTCATACTTCTAGGTTTCGCCCCCAAGCAAGACCAAAGTCTACTAGAATCAGAAATGAGATGGATTATCCTCGAAAATGAGGAGGGGGACTACGATGTAGTATTTATCACACAAAATTATACTAGATAGCCTTTGACCAGATGATTCAAGTGATTATTTTTTATATTGTAAAATATTTATTCTTGACTGCACATCACTTCATTTATTAATTGATTATTCATTTTTTCTTTCAGATTACATGGATTCTATATATTGATGATATCATATAGAGTCTTCCATATTATTTTATGGTGATACTTGCTATCAGATCACTCATGGTTCCATTGATTCATTTTCATATTGTTGAGTAGAATCAGACTGATAGAGTCATGAGGTAGTTCAGATTCCTTTAACTTGTTCCTGACCCACCCACTCAATTACCTTCACTAAATTCCTTGAACATGTCAGAGAAGAGAGACTTTTATTGGAGGAGATATCATGCCACATATATTGATCTATGGGAAATACAATATGAGTCTTGATTAGGAGGGGTGTGGATAATACGTTTTCATTTATTGGATCAACTGAATTACGCTTCCTTGTATTGCACATCCCTAGTAAGATTTCTAACACAACACAGATGAGGATTTAATCAGTTGGTATTCATTATTCCTTCTACTATTGAACATATTTTTTATTAACATTACTTACTAGCATAATTTTTTTTCATAGGATACTTGTATCACTTGTATACATCACATGTATGATCCAATAGAGGGAGGCACCTTTGACCAGATATATTTTCACAGTGTTGTGGAAGAGTTTATTCCTTTGATAGATAAGATTTATCATGGAATTTTCTTTGACCCACCATACGATGCTGAGGCTGTTGAGCCTAATATAGATG
The DNA here is from genome assembly GCA_963277665.1 of Viscum album. Lineage (NCBI taxonomy): Eukaryota > Viridiplantae > Streptophyta > Magnoliopsida > Santalales > Viscaceae > Viscum > Viscum album. The sequence continues at coordinate 2,007,813,718 of OY728159.1, read as the reverse complement.
TACCAGGGGGTGACGACCCTATTATGGATGATGATGTTCAACAGGAGGAGGGTTTTCATCATGATCAGTCAGATGCTCATCCAACTTCTCAGTCACAGCCAGAGGTAGATATATATGTTGACTGGAATAAGCTGGATCCTTTATTACTTCCTTCCATGTAGACATTCGTAGCACAAAAAACATCTTCTTCATATGTTGGTGAGATTTTCAGTAGGTATCCACTATCCTTTGAGGCAGGACATGGTATAGGCAATGATACTATACATCCACCGCCTGTCACATAGGTGGATGTGGAGGTGGCTGCTGATGATGATATATAGGAGCAGTGTATGCTAGAGCGGAGACGTAGATAGACATGGTGTGGATGCATCTAGTATATGCATGTATGTGGGATAGGGGAACATCTATTCCAGATGCATAGATTAAGTTTATATTAGATTTATGACACATGTTGTATGTGCCTTACTATTATCATTTATAGAGTTTTGTTCTTTTTTTTAATAAGTTCCTTACTGTTATCAAATTATCTACCAAAATCAATAATTACTATTTTCTATCCATAGAGGTACTTAGTATTATTCTATATATATATATGTATAATAAATAATATTCTTAAATTCATTAATAAATATTAATAATATTAATTATTTTGAATTCAAAAAGACTCTAGATGAAAAGATCTGTGAACTTGAATAAATATTGAAAAATATTATTGATCTCAATGATTTGAAATTGGATGTGAAATCCTAGAAGATCATGGAACATGAATCATTGTTAAAAAAATTACATTGTATAAAGAATGATTTGAATGAATAATGGATATTTATGAAGTGTATGTGATTATTATTGAAGATTAGAAAATCCACAATATGAGATTTATGGAATTATAAGTTCATTTTTCCAATTTTGAAAATATACATATTCAGACTTTATAAAAGAAGGAAACAGTTTCTACTAGTAAAAAATCTTCACTAGAGTAATTTAAGGTTAAAATGCCTCCATCAAGTGATTAAATTATGAATATTATGGAAAAAAATGATTTGATATTCTTCCAGAATAATAAAAAATCCTTAAGAGGGTTAAGATTTCATAATCCATGAAGGCTAATAAGGAAAAAAAATCTCCAAAAAAACTAGAATGTAATGTGAAGAGATACCTACTAAACCAATATAAACCAAAACAAATGTTCATATGTGCAATCATGAATACTAGAGGAATTAAACCAACTTCATTGAGAAAAAAACCCAACCTACCTATTCACATTAAGAAGTAAGGAAGATCCACCATATTTCTTTAATAATTATTTATTTTATCTATTATTATGATGTAAGGAATTTATGTTGAACCAAGTTATCAGGGAGAGAACATGAGAAGCAGTGAGTGATATCAATTATTGATCAAAAATATGAAGAAGTTATTATCCTTGAATGATTCCTAAATTGTTTTTCAAATAAAAATAAGAAATAGGGTCATCATCAATGATTTTTAAGAATGTTTTAGCATATCTAAGACAATAAGTATAAATAAGATATCATTATGGTTTGATCATATTTTTGGTATCCTAAAGAATAATTATTGAATAAGATCATCCTCAGTGAAGTTATATAAGTTTTCAAATTTGGAAAATCATAAGTCAAAGATTAATTCGAGTGTATTATCAATATTGGAACATCTTTAAAACCATTACTGAATAGATCCACAATTATAAATATTTTTATGAGTGTTTACCTTGAGGGGGAGGTAAATGAAGAAATATGAGATTACTACCAGAGTTAGTATATCAATTAGAATAAAATCTAATTACTATAGAATGTTTAGTAAGTTCATGTTATTGAAAGAGGTATATTTTTCTAAATCTCTCTTCCTTTGTTAACAAAAAAACTCAATAGGAATGGGTTGTAATTTAATTAATAAATGACATAATAAAATTTGAAGTATGAAGCCCATAGGGGCTTGAGTGATTGGTGAGTGGCGGTGGCATCCTGACCCCAAGGTTCCGAGTTCGAGTCCTCGCAAGGAAATGTGAACTATATTCCATTATCACCTCTCGTGGGCCCCTCTACCCCATGTGGAATTGGCTTGAATTCCTAGGTGCTGTTACACCTGGGCCTACGGCTGGGGGAGTACATAAAGAAACTCAGTGATGGGTGATGGCCCACCTATACCATGTAACCCCTTGGGCCTAAAAACCTAGTGTACTTTTTCCCATGAGGCATGGGTGAGTTGGTGAATGGTGGTGGCATCCTAACCCCAAGGTTTCAGGTTCGAGTCCTCATAGGGAAACACACACTATATGACATTATCACCTCTCATGGGACCCTCTACCCCATGTGGAACTAGCCTGAACTCCTGGGTGTCGTTACAGCTGGGCGTACGGCTAGGGGAGTACATAAAGGTGCTTAGTGGTGGGTGATGACCCACCTATTCCATGTAACCCCTTGGGCCTGAAAACCTAGTGTACTTTTTCTGATTCGATAATGGCATAGTGGTGAAAGAGAGGGGCATAACTACTTTGTTCTTTGGGAGGTACATGGTTCGAATCTTGGGAGTCCACTTTCGGGGCGAACCTCTCCCCTAGGATTCACTCAACTTACCGGGTCACCCACTTCTTGACTAGGTGGAAAAAATGAGGCATGACCCACCTGTGCTGATGGATTGCTGTGTCGAACCATTGTCGCTCGGGTCGTCACCCTCAGGGACGCTCTTCCATCTCAACTGGAAATGGATCCTTCCCGACTGGGGCTCTCTCTAGAGTGATCCCTTCATGGGAAGGGGGTTTCCTGGTGTGGAGGGTTTGAAAAGGCCACACTTGTGAAATTACCTTTAATGAAATAAAAAAGTTGAAGTATGGATTCAATCAAAGGCTGTTTATCCTTATTATTGTACTTGAATGTTTTTGATCTATTTTTTAAAGTGAGTGCATGAGTTTTAGGTTGATTGTTATAATAAAAGTTCCATATCTCATTTAATATCTTCATCCTGCAATAAAATTGGATTACCCTTGATGATAAGTATACAATTTCTCATTTCATGTGGTATCATGATCAATTGGTAGAGGAGAACATTGTTTCCCAAATCAAATCCTATTATTTTTTAGACCGATTATGGCTCACGTATACTCAGAGTGAAATAATGGATGACACATTTCTTAAGTATGATATGATACCCTTTTCCCTTAAACATTTTTACTTCCTATTAATATATCAAAGAGGAAGTGGAATGAATGTTTGGTAATGTAAAGTGGATATATTAATGTATTGAAATATTCAGTTGGAAAGAAATTTGGATGTATGACTATACTATAAAAATTGATGAACAAACACTATTAGTGACTGAGTAGTGCACTAAGAATCAGACCAGTTGATCAAAATGGACATGAACACTATTATTAATATTTTTTATTATTTAATTAATATGTATTAATATTTATTTATATTCATTGATATTTTATAAATATTGATGATTTTTTAATTAATATGTATTTATATTTAAATAGTATTTACAAATATTGATGATTTTTTAATTAAAAATTCTGGAGGAAGCGTGAACCCCATTCATACTTTCTGATGAGGGAAGAAGTGTGAATGGAGTTCACACATCTCAAGACCCTTTAAAAAAACCAAGAACCCTATCCTATTTATAAAAAAAATTTAAAAACCCTTAAAAAAACCCGATGATCGACCATTCACCAAGAATCAGACCAGTTAATCAAAATGTGCATGAACACTATTATTAGTATTTTTGATTATTTAATTAATATGTATTAATATGTATTTATATTTATTGATATTTTATACATATTGATTATTTTTTAATTAATATTTATTTATATTTAATTAGTATTTATAACTATTAATGATTTCTTTAATTAAAAATTCTAAAGGAAGTATGAACCCCGTTCACACTTCCTTCATAAAATTCACATAGGAAGCGTGAACGAGGTTTACGCATCTCGGGAACCTTATTTTAAAAATACCCAAAACCCTATCCCATTTATAAAAAAAATTACCCCCCCAAAAAAATAGTAATTTATCATCTATATTTTTTATTTTTTACTGTATTGTCATATTTTGTTATTACTAAGAATTATAATAGTTGTTTTACTTCACTAAATTTCCACCTTACAAAAAGTATCATATTTTTTAAGAAACATATGAATTGTAAAGTGTTATCAACTAGCTAGTATTTGACTAAAAATTTCTAGTTGTCAAAAGTGGGGATGAAAAATTTACTATCTATAATAGATTAATAGTATAAAATTATCAATGTTAATTTTAAAATGTAAATTCTTAGTAAAAAAAATTCCATTGAAAACTTACAATGTAATTAATTCCTAAAAAATACTTATACCCTAAATTCCAATTGAATTCCTAGAAAAACTTACAATGCAAATTCCTAATTATAATTTTTTAACCATACATTCTTTCCGAGCATACCCCCCCTCAAAAGTGATACTAGACTCAAAGATTTCGATTCAAATGAGTAAGTAAAACTTGGAAGACCCACCCTACTTCGGACCACCGCACTGTTAAATCCTCATACGTGTAATTTCAAAGCCTAAGCCAAACCAGTAGGAATAAAACTCTCATCATGCTGCTATAAACAAATGACCCAATCATCGATCCACCATGGAGGGGATTATTATAATTTTATTTAGTAAAATAATTATCAATGTTTATTTACTGAAAATAAAATAATTAAACTAAAGTATAAATATGGTTATAATTTAACTATTGATATTTATTAATTTTTTATTTCATTATAAATTAATATTAAAAATAAACAAGTATATTTAAATATAATTTTTTTTGTAAATTTTGAAACATGAGAAATAATAATAATAATTTATATTATGAATCATATTTTTTATTGGTTCTTAATTATTTAATCATAATTCATATGTCATTGATTTTTTTATATGATTATTTTTTGAAAAATACATTTTTTCAATTTAAATAGAGTTTCATTTTTTTCTTATTTATGTGTGGTAATGCCTATATTAACCAATTACAATTGAACTTGAATATCACCATCATATACATTTCCATGTTTCGTAACTTAGTTTCATTAATTTTTTTTACAAAATCAATGTATGATATGGAAAATAGTTTGATTGATCTTAGTAATAGGTTATGAAAATAATATTTGGCGGGAATTAAATTGTTCATAAATTTCATGAGAGGTATTAATGATGATCATATCAGATTATTTTTTAGAAAATGTGCGAATAAATAATATTTCACATAAGATATTGTGAGAGAACATTTGATTTTGAATGTTTTTTTAAGAATCATAATATGTGGAATTGACATGAGGAATACTATGATTCATGTAATTGAGAAGATATTGTTAACATGGATGTAAATGCTACAATGAATGATCCTATGACCATAATGTTAAATGACCACACCCAATAATTCACACTTGAAAACACTGATATTGAGACTAATGGGCTTGATGAAAGAAACCCCCATTTTGGAATAGATGGGAAATCATTAATTCTTTTTGAAATAATTGATGATGGTTAGACCAAACTATACCATGGTTGTACAAATTTTAGTAAGATGTCATTTATTTGGGAATTGTTATACTATAAGGATCAGAATCGCTTGAGAGACACATGTTTTAATATGATATTACAAATTATGTATAAACTCCCACCCATTTGTGCAGAGATTCATGAGTATTAATACTATGCACACAAGTTAACCGAAAATATTATTTTCACATATAAGACTTTAGATGTTTTCCTAAATAGTTGTATATAGTTTAAAAATGACTATGCCTATCTTGATATATGCATTTTGTGTAATTATTCATAGCGGGATAAGTATGGCCAAATTCGAACTCGCTATAATAAGTCAAGAAGAGATCCAAGCCATGGAAAGGAGACCAAATTGAAGAAATTCTGGCAATTTCCACTAAATCTAAGATTGAAGAGGATTGTTATGCTATCTAAAATTTTAAAATTGATGAGACTACATGTATATAAGGATGATGATGATGATAAGAAAACTCACTCAATGAACACCCCAACATGGAAAGAGTTTGATTTGGGGAAACCTAAGTTCTTCTAAGTTATTATAATGCTTGTATCAGTTTGGAATCATATGGTTTTAACGGGTTCTAGTCAACGGTCTGTTCAACTCATAGTGCATGGCCTATGGTGTGGTTTTTACACAATATTCATCTATGGTTATAACATTTTTATTTTTTGAGTTTATTAAATGGATTTAAATAATTATTTGAGTTCATTTACTGAAGTGTGATTTCCAAGAGAAATTTGAAATTATCTTTATAATTTTTATTATTAATTATGAGATATTTTTGTTGACATGTGAACGATGGAATATTATTTTATTAATTAAATATGTGAAATTTATTTAAGGATTTTAAATTTGAGAATGTTGAATTGAGAATTTATTAAAGTCAATAATATTGAATTAGAGGAAATAATGAGATTTTGACCTTGGGTTTTATAGAGATCTACCATGGAAATTATTATATAGATCATAGAGTTATTATGTATAGAATGAAATTATTATGTAGAGAGGAGAATTATTATGGTGGGAAGAGAGATAATATCAACCCATTTATTATAGTAGTTACACATAGTGAATTTATTTTGGAAATAGATGGAATGATGTATATATAGAAGAATTGTTTATTTTATTCTCTTCTTGGATCTCTCCCTTTAACATTTGGTAGTGGTGGATGTTTTGGATAAATAATGACCAAATATCATAGAATCAGACAAATTATCAAGATATGTTCTAGAATTATTTTAGATTTTTAAATACATTAAAGACATGAATAACTCATGAGATAATCCATACTCATGTTTTAAAACTCTTATTTTTTACCTTCTTCATCTAAAGGTGTTAATTTGAGGATTATGAAATTTAGTATGAGGCTATATAATATTGTACAAGGGTTGTTCCACTTATCATATTTCCCCCATTAGAATAATGAGTTACATAATGGTTATGCCAAGTGCCATAGGGGCTGTACAATTCATTGAGGGTTATGTACTCCAATTCAGAGAGTTACAGGGGGGTTCATTCCAATCATGCATGGGGTCAATCCAATTTTACGCAGGTTGTACCAAACTTCTTTAATTAAAGATTTTGTTCTTTTGCCTTATGAACTATGATTTATTGCGGAATTATGATAGTATAACTTGGCGGTTCATTCTATTAATATAACCATTTTTTTAACTTTTGGAGATTGCAAACAATCATATCGGGGTAGGTTGATTTTATTCCTTCATCAGTTGATTACGATTCCTTAATGTGTAATTGATTTTCTTTTCAACTATTCAATTCTGACTTAGATTTTATCAAATAAGTGCATGAAATTGATATTATAAAACCATATATATTTTTTGATTTCTAATAAATGTATAATTGGGATTTTTTTATGACAAGCATGAATTTTAGGATTTGAATATCATGAGATTTGATTTAAGTGTGTGTTATGTAAAAATGAATTCTTTATCTTAATTTTTTATTTTTATTTAAGATATATTGATTTTGTGGATTTGAAATGGAAATAATTTGGAAAGAAAATGGTTTTAAATGAAAGAAATGAATCTCAGATGTGATAAATGTTCAATAAATGTATAAAAATAGAAAAAAAGGGTTGGGTAATGTTTGATATAATCAAGGTTTATTTGGATGGGAAATTATGCGAGTTGTAACAAAAACATGGAATTAATGTTTATTAGGAAATAATCTAGTGGATAATGATCCATGGTAGGTGATTATATGATCATAAGTAGATATTGTTCTAGTATAATGATTGGTAATTGATTTAGAATAATGGTTTGTTGTGATTTATGGATTAACCATAAAGAGTTTCCTTTATTTTAGAAGGCTCTAGTGTGAGTTTTTTGAAGGATATATTCCCTAAATACTTTAACTCATATGATTAGTATTTTTCCATATCATATTATACGATTGGAGCACATCATAAGGTATGAAATGCATAAACAAAATTCATATTTTATTCCATTGAAAAGGGATATTGCAAAGCATATTATAAGTGATAATATGCTACTACCTTAGTGGGATCAAGGAATTCAAGTGATCCTAAGGTATGCGAATAATCTTATTTAAACTTTACATAAGAAAAAGATTCAAGTGGGTTTAATCATATTTTAATATATTTATTTATTGAATATTTAAATGATAAGATGCAATATTTTCCCAAAAAAATAGTTTCTATTACCTATAATATTTTTGAAATAATTCCGGAAGAAATCAATCAACAAGAAGGTGAGGTAGATAAATTGTAGAATGATTTAAGGGAAAGTTATCTTACTTGAATTAAGATCTCAAAATTAGTTACTATCAATGAAGGTGAGTATGAGTATCTTATGGTGAGATGCACTAAATTTTCAGATGACTCAACACAATTCAAGAAAATGATGAGTCTACTAAAGAAATTGAGACAAAGACTCATGTATTGGAAGAATAGTTGAATAACATCATTGATGTCAAGGATTTTCAATTGGAAGTTAAATCACTGAGAATCAAGGAACTTGAATCATTGGTATAAGACAAGGTTAAAATGAATGAAGAGGATGTAGAGACGATGATGAAGGATTGTGAAGACAAAATTCAATTTATTTAAGATTATAGGAATTCCCTCAATATTAGATGTTTAGAATTGGAAATCAAATTGGTCAATTTAGAAATGACACATATTGTGTCTACACAATTAAATGAAGAAGTAGCTATTGTAATGGGTTGTTATAAATAGGATTCATGTGTTAAAAAACCTCATTTATGTGATAAGAAGTTCATGAAATCATTTAATGATCTTTCCAAATAAGTTTTGAAGAAAGAGGTATCATCAATATCTTAATGTAATGATTTTTCTAAACCTGTTCTAAAAAAGTGAAGTATTAAATAAAACTTATGTATAAATATGGATGAGGATAAATGGATAATAACCTACCTCCATGTTCATGGTTGATAAAATAATATTTATAAGGGATGGTTCCCTGATAAAAAACCCAAAAAATGGTAAAGAAGGAACAAAAACAGCTTGGTTACAAATTTGGAAATTCCAAAAAACAAGCATGTTTTAAGAGAATACCAAGGTTTATTGGGAAATTATTCAGGTGAAATTGATTTTGGAATTTAGAAATGGATTTTTTCTGTAATATGATAAATTTAGAAGCACAAAGGAAGCCTATTTTAAGGGGGAGAAATCTGAAGAATACACAACAACCACAGGTAAAGTAGAATAATCTATTTGGTTCCAAAAAATTTAAGGTTCTTGGAGATTTATATGGTAGTTTCAGTGGTTTTGGTCACAAAAATGATACATGACCAACTCAACATGTATCAAATGAAATTAAGAAGAGAATACAACTTATGAATAAGAAATAGTCATTCTAGGGGATAAATCTAAAGAAGGTTGCAAAAAATATTACACCCAATAAGTTTAAGAATAAATGTGAAAGATCCTTGAAATAAAAAAAGATGAATAAAAATCAAATCCAAAATAGGTCCAAGAATATTATCAAAAGGATTTATACATCTTAGAAGAAATATGTGAAGAGAGTAACTTATGTGAAGCCTTGTGGGAATTCTAAGAAAACTGAGCATATACCCAATGAAATTTTAGTCATATGTACAAAAAAGTTGGAAATAACTAAGAAGCTAAAGGAAGCATAAATACGGTTTAGTGATAAATGTAAATAGAAGGATCCACATGAAGAAGTTGAATTTCATGAGAGGCTTTCAACAAATGACAACTTTTTTGTTTTACAAGTTCTGTGGGGGAGATGCAAGATGATTAGACATAATGCCAAAGGTTGTTTGACCATATTTCTATAATAAGAGAAAGTATTGAAAATAATTCTAACTACAATGAGAATTAAGGATAATATCTCAAACAAGGAAGAAGGGGGTTTGAAGAGATCCATTCTCCTAGAGGCCAAATTAGATTTGAAAATTAGATGTAGAAGTATAAAGGTTTGATAAACCAAGTTGATAAAAACATCTCAACCTTTCTATTAACATTAAGTAATGGAAAGATACACCTTATTCCCTTATCATATAAGTATTTTATTCATACTTAGAATGTAGGTAATTGCAGGTGAAGCATTGTCTCAGGGGGAGAACCTATGAAAAAGTGAACGTTTTCAACACAAGACAACAAAGATGAATAAGATTCCATCCTTGAATGATTTCACAATTGGTATTCAAATTAAAATATGTTATAGAATCATATTTAATAAAGTTTAAGAAGGTCTTTTTAACTCTAGACAACAATAATATGAGATCCCATCCCAGATTGATCTCACGAGGTTGTATTCTAAAGAGGATATGTTGAAGTGATCATCCTTGGTGAAGATGTGAAAGTTTATAAATTTGGAAAGTTACATAAATAATTCCATTTTGATGTATTCTCATTATATAAATCCTAAAGAATATCTATTAATTTAATATTATGAAGATTATGAGGAGTGTCGCCTTAAGGGGGAGAAAAATGAAGAAAGTTGAGGAAGCTACCAAAATTATCATTTGTTGAAAATATGAATATTCTAAATGGTACTTGATGAAGAATATCACTGAATAGGTATGTATTCTTTATCTCTCATCCTTAATAAAAAAATCAGATTCTAAATTAAATGGGGAGAAATTGGTTTTTATAAATTACATATAAGTGAAAGGTTGAAGTAGTGCCAAGGAAATTGTATCCTACCATTTTAACTTGAATGTTTTTTTACCTATGTGTTGATGTGGGTGATTGAAAATTCAGTTTCATATGTTTCATGGGAAATTGGCAAGGGAAGCGCTACCCCTTTATCAGTGCTCAAAAAAAGCACTAATAAAGGGGGGATTTATCAGCGCTTTTCCTGAGCACTGATAAATGTTGAGTTTCAAAAAAATATATTTTTTCATGAAAAATAATATTTTGTTATATAAGTATATTTATATTGATATAAATACAATATATATTTTTTAAATATGTTATAGATACATATAAATAGACTATTACATTTAATATATAAGAAATTTAGTGAAAATGGATTCAAAATATTTTAAAAAAATATTATTAATCAATAATTTTCTAATTATTATCTATTAAAAATCATTTAATTACAATTTGAGGACACAAAAAGTCAAAACAATTAATAAAAGATCTAAAATATGTTGAAAATGTAACTCAAACTTCAAACAGCCATAACTTTTGATCCGGGTGTCCGTTTGAGCTATACAACATATCAAATCGAAGCATGCGACGAGATCTACGCGCTAGTGACCTATTAAAAACCTTTGTAACATTTTTCGAGCCCAAAAAAGGCCCATAAGTTCTCCAAAACTGAGTTTTTAGTCGGGATACCCCGATTTTTAACATTCAAACAAGTATAACTTTTGATCCGGATGTCCGTTAGGCCTGTAACACATATCATATCGAATATTGTTTCATTTTATTCTATTTGACTGGTTGTGGCGTTGAAAAAGAATTCTAGATTATAAGTTATGGTAATTTTAACATTTTATGGCTTTTCAAATACACATATATATGTATTTATTCGTAAATATATATGTGTCTGTGTGTGTGTGGGTGTCTATGTGTGTGTCTGTGTGTTGTATATATGTATATATGTATTTATTTATTTACTTACTTATAAACACACATCAAAAACATATTTTTTTTATAAATTCATTTAAAAAAAATCTTATATGTACATTCTATGGCTTTTCAAATACACATATATATGTATTTATTCGTAAATATAAATGTGTTTGTGTGTATGTGTCTCTATGTGTGTCTGTGTGTTGTATATATATATGTATGTGTGTTGTATATATCTATGTATGTATACATGTATTTATTTATTTATAAACACTTATAAAAAACATATTTTTTCATAAATGTATTTAAAACTAATCTTATATGTATATATTAATATACAAATAAATATATGTATAAAAAATTACAACTAAAAATATATCTATTAATATATTAATATAGGAATTAATATATATATATATACTAATATATGAATAAATATATTTATATTAATATGAATCTATATCAATATATGAATCAATATATGAATAAATATAACTATATATATATAGATATATCACTAAATAGAGAACAAAATAAAATGGCATAGTGGTAAAGGTGCAGCAGCAAAAGGGGGGGAGGTCCCGGGTTCGAGTTTAGGTGGAATAGAAGGGGGTGCGCACGTATGAGGATGCATGGGAAGGGCAGTGCACGGGATACCTCATAGTGCTGATAAACGGGGTGTGAAGCGCTGATAAAAGCACTCATAGCTCTGATAAACGGGGTGTGAAGCGCTGATAAAAGCACTCCCCCCATATTATTATATTTAATTTTTTTTTAATTTTTTAACCTTTATCAGCGCTTTTCAGAGCGCTGATAAAAGGGACCCCCCTATATTAGCACTAAGATTTACAATGCTTTTTTTAGTGCTGTTAAAGACCTTTTTAGCGCTGATATAGGCCGTTTTTGTAGTAGTGTCTAAAGAGGATTCGTTGAAGTGATCATCCTTGGTGAAGATGTGAAAGTTTATAAATTTGGAAAGTTACATAAATAATTCCATTTTGATGTATTCTCATCATATAAATCCTAAAGAATATCTATTAATTTAATATTATGAAGATTATGAGGAGTGTCACCTTAAGGGGGAGAAAAATGAAGAAAGTTGAGGAAGCTACCAAAATTATCATCTGTTGAAAATATGAATATTCTAAATGGTACTTGATGAAGAATATGACTGAATAGGTATGTATTCTTTATCTCTAATCCTTAATAAAAAATCATATTCTAAATTAAATGGGGAGAAATTGATTTTTATAAATTACATATAAGTGAAAGGTTGAAGTAGTGCCAAGGACATTGTATCCTACCATTTTAAATTGAATGTTTTTTGACCTATGTGTTTATGTGGGTGATTGAAAATTCAGTTTCATATGTTTCATGGGAAATTGGTACCTCAAATTGGTATTGCATTTTTCATAGCCTGAAAAAATTTGGATAGTCCGTGAAGAAAAGTTTGTGAGTTGTCTCATTTCATTTGGCATCATTTCAATTTGTAAGGGACAACTTAGTTTTCTAAATCAACCCCTCTTATTTTCTATTGTGTAAGAACCCGATTTTTCCTTTGAGGTACGAGTCCTTTTTTCTAGGTTGTTTTTGAGAAAAGGGGTAAAACATGCCAAGTACTGGCTGAAAAACTTTTACACGACATGGCTTATGGTTACACACTATGTAATCCTAAGTACAAGCCATGTAAAGGATGACCATGTGATGGTCATACATGGCATGTAGGGGTGTCAACATGGATGAGAGGATTTTTCAAGTACACTCTATATTCTTACCAGTACACACCATCTACTCATGTCGAAAGGACCTTTTTATAATGTGGAAAGGAAGTCATTGGAAGGTTGGAAAATCAACCATATACACGACATGTATATTTAATTACATGCCACTTTTTTTATATCATTAAAATGGGAAGTATCCTAGTTTTTGTTAAAATGGGCAGTAGGGGTCACCAGGTTCGTGAACCAGCAGCACTGGAGGAATAAGTCCCTCCCGATTCGTCGTCCAAACCCCGATTCAAACACCATCACATGCGTTAAAACCCAATCAATACACTCTCAATTCATATTAATCTATTATTCATGATTTATTCTCTATAATTAGTTATTGAGCCTTGATCATTTATGCTCATTATGTAGATCTACTCCATTCTAGGATAAATTAGAGGCCAACACTAGATGAGGAGAGTTGTACGAGTACGAGGTAGGTGGTGTATACATTGTTTTAAGTTTTCACGGATATTTGGGGGTTGTGGATTTTTAGTGCAATAATGGGTATTGAGCGAGACCCCTATTATTTAATATTAAATTAATAGTGTTCCTTGTGGGATTTCTTTTGCAATTCCATTACCTTGATTATGCGAGCGAGGATGGGTTTGAGGTCGTTGCTCCTTGGGATATTTTGGCCGGGGTTGTTAAAATGGTTATAACTGTTTTGATTTGTTTTTAAACTGGTATGTATAAAATTTTTAAGCCTGATTAAGATAATTAAGGGCATTCAAGACCTCAGTGCTGATATGTTATAAATAATAGCCAGTGAAATCCAAACTATTTAAAATTGAATTTCTTGTTTAAAAGTGTTTTAATGCGATTTATATATATGCGATTCTTAATATTACATATGATGAGGCCCTTGGGGTTGTGACATACTTGAACTAAGGTTGGGATGGCATGGACATCAGGATTAGGTGATGTTGTTCATTGGTTGGGCATGGAATGAGTTTTCTTGGGTGGTTTTGAACATAAGATTAGGTGTCATGGACGTCAGTTTGAGGCAGTGTGACTATCAGGTTGGGCATGTCCTATGATATTTGGATGGCATAGCCATCGGATTTGAGCAACATGGTCACAGGGACACGAGATGCCAGATATGGTTTGGTTTATGCTCTTTATTTTGTGATTACCGCTCACCCATGATGGCCAAATCACCGCTTGAGTCATGTGCACACAGGTAGACTCTGTGATGAGGCGACTTTTACCACTCATGTAGGTAGAGGACCCCGATATTTTTGGTTTAGGTATTTGTGGTTTGGGAGTTCTTTCCACATAAATCCACATGGAAGGTGAGGAGCCTTCAGTTGATAGTGATGAGGCTATTAGGTTGGGGGATACAGATCTCCATGATTGAGGCCATGGGTCTGGATGTTTATTTGATGACATACATCATTGTTTCTCTAGTTGTCGTGACATGGGACGATGTGAGATTAAGAGCAGGGGTCCTTTGGGCTGAGATACTATTTTTTGGTGTGCCTTTTGGATATCAGTACTTTGAGACACATGGTGTCATGAGGCACATGGTGCTGGGATATGTGATTGGGGTGGAACCCGAGGTTTTACTAAGACTTTGTTACTATAGGAGTACCATGAGCCATGGGTTAAGGGATCTATTTGCTTTTGAGATACAGGAAATGGATGAAGTAGGTGACACTCCCTGGTGGCTACTGAGCATCAGTGGAGGTCGTGTTTATTTATCACATTGCACTATTTACCTTACTTAGAGATGCATGTCTTCTTAAAAACTTATTCTTAAACACTTATTCTAGGTACACACCATTTTGTGACACCCCAACCCAAATCACCGAATCTAAGCTGGATTTCAACATGGCCTCATGTGAGACTCCTAGTACGCAAGAGGTTTTTGAATAGTAGAAAGGTTCTAAATGCCGTTAGTTGGGAGACTATACCCTCAGTATCAATAAAGAAAATCATAAATAATAACACTAAATAATAAATAAATAATTCTATAATAATGAATTTGAATTTTTCTCAAGTAATACATAAAAATAATCAAAGGAATCTCAATGTAGTAGGTTAAACCAATGTATGAGTAAGATAGGTAAATAAATAAACATCACGACATCGCTCTAGATTCCATCCTAGTACCTCCTCTGAACACATGATTTGACTCCAATATCCCTTTCATTGGGACCTTACCCTTTCATGTATCCCTGATCATGAATTTTTCATGTGCATTGAGATGATCACGCAGGGTGCAATTATAAACTCATCAGGACACCAACAATTAATTCTTAACACGTGTGCACATGTATAAGAGTGTATTTCATGATAAAAAGTAAATGTGAAAGAAAAAAACCTATAATCACATACAAAGCATTCATGCACTAACTAAGCTACCTCAAACCCTTAGTCTTACCTACTTTGACTCTATAATAAAAGGAAACCATACTCTTAGAGTCAATTAGATGACTTATATCATGACAAATTATCCATCCACCTTTATGGGAAAGGCAGTTCTACCTTTAAGGAACAACACATTTTTTACGCCTTTAAGGACAAGCACGTTCCAACTTTAAGGAATAACACCATCATCCACATTTAAGGAAAAGTATATTATACCTTTAAGGAACAAAACCACAGTTCTCCTTTAAGGATAATCACAATTCGACCCAATTCATAGCTCTAGGGAAATCCATCACATCATCCACAGTCCAACTCTAAGGGAGTTACTAAGTATGTTAGGTCCACATGTCATCCTGAACATCAAAAATAGAGGTTTTACTAGCTATACAACAAAAAAAATATAAGGAATATCCTAGAAAGTAAAATTATAATAAAAAAAACATGATATTAGTATCCATATCCACACACATGTGATCAAACATCAATCATGGTTTCATGAGATACACATGGGCACACATGTGATCAAACACCAGACATAGTCTAAAGAAAAAAATAACACAACATCATATCATTCCAACAACTATATACATGTCCTCTATATGGTATGTAACTTCCTACATCAATTTTGTAGATGTAAATGTCAAGGTTTTTCAAGAGTTTCTTCACCCAAACTACATTCTCAAACCAATCAAAACAAGATCATATGCAAAGAGTTCCATTAACTGGTTCCATATACAATAAAAAGGGTTCTATAATGAAACTTAAGAAGGAACCAAACCAAAGAGATAGGTTCATAACACTTACACAATGAAAACTACCATCAATGGTATAATTTGAGTTTCATTGAAGAAGAGAAAAATTTCTCTCTTGGGAAGTGACTAGATAAGGGATACAAAGCTCATATGGTTCTAATTTAATAAGGAAAAAATTCATCTTCCAAGGTTATATTTTTGCAGTAAGATGAAGAAAGGAGAAATTATCTTTCACATTTATATATTCACCCAATAGTCCATCCGAATATTTCCCAAAAATTTCTTGGAAAATGTTCTTAAATCGAAGGAATCATCAAGAGGAAGGAAAAATTGATTAGTAGGGATATGAATCAATTAAAAATAACATTAAATACTACACATTTAATGCACACAAATTTACCCTTTGAATTAGTCAAGATCTGAGAATAAATACGGCCATTTTTTTCATCTCAAAATGCTCATGACTATCACCACACCATTAAATATTGCCTGACCATGTTCTTGGTGTTATCAAACATGGAGACCAACCAGATAGACCTATAATGTGTCCCCCAAAATTAAGATATTTTTCCTCAATAAAACATCCAACATGGTTGTGGTGAGGTCACCTAAGCTATGGACAAAATGGTCCTTCCTCGAGAACCACTCCATGGCCATGCCTATTTCACCTCTTCTTATTTTACATCAGGGGCCACCATGGATTACACCATGACGTGGTGTTAAATATTTTGGGAAAAGAGTCTCCAAGCCCATTTTTAAACTTCCACAAGCTACTCAATGTCCACTAAGATTCACCCAAGAATGCATCATCTTGGATACTTATAATAAAAAGGATAGAGACATGGTTTTTACATGCATGAAACAAAATTTTGAGGCTTTACAAAATGAATCTTGGATATAATAAATTACTAGGAAGTGTTGAAGATTTATACATGGTATCATATTACTCACCCCTACGTGCACATCTCAATGTACATGAAGATGTAATTTATTTTGATATATGAAAGGGAAAAGCTACCATGTTTATCAGCGATGGATCATATGAGTTATTTTTATAGAGAGACATGTTAGTGTTTAATTTTAAATTGACTGAAAAATATGAATAGTAATTGGTGGATATGTGTGCATAAATTGATTTAGTTTTTTTATTTCATGTTATAATTTTTGTTATTATTATACACTATATTTTTTGTTATTCTGTTGACTTAAAAAAAGAAAATGAGGTCTTTATTTTTATGAATCTTTGAATTTTCATATCATATGGTTATAATTTTAAGGAAAAATCATTCACTAATGATTATATGGTATCCCTAAGTAGTAATTTTTAGCATCTGATGAAAAAGGGATATGTTTGAGGCCTTAAAGCATTCCAACATAGGTATTAAGGTGGTTATCCATGTCATTAAATTACAGTGATTATGTATAAAACACATTTTTTTGATCTTATCTACTCTTACTGATGAGTTAGGAGGCCCTGATGATAATACTAATGTTTACTTATGGTCTTTTATTTATGAAATACACTACTAAAGATTTTAGTTTTATCAATGGTCAAAATGAAATTTCTCAGTGCTTAAAAAGTGGTGTATTTTTTTAATAATAAAATGCGAGTAAGCATTATCAACTCAAAAAAACACCAATGAAGTGGTACCATTATCAGTGATTAGTTGGATCTAATAAAGGTTCCCCATTATTAGTGATCAATTTTAGTAATGATTAATGGTTTTCATTTATCGATTCTAATTTAAAGCATTAAAAAATTCCCACTTTGACGAGTATAGTATACTATAACAACTAAATAAACCAAAAATATTTAAAATATTTTGTAAGAAACTAGTTTAATTTCAAATTTTGAAAACAATAAATTATATAATAACAATTTTGAATGAAAAAAGTGTTTAATTATTGTTATATAAACTTAAAATAAAATGAAAATGTATTTGTTTATGTTTAATATCAAACAAAACATATATCAACATATAAAAATCAGATAAATAAGAGGGGAATAAATATTACAATAAACTAGGAAGCATCATATCAAATGATCAACCATCCCATAACTTTTTCCAAAGTAAATAATAAAGCATGTTTTAATAAATAAATAACAACAAATCAATTTTGTTTAATATTTAATAAAAAATACTCTAATCTATCATAAGTACCCACACATTCTTGGAAAATTACACTTTATCTTTACATGTGGTTTAGTATCATAGATAAAAAATTAATCAATGATCATTATCCAAAATTTTTATGATAATATGAGTTTTTATATTTAATTTTATCATTTGGTCCACATTTATATAACTTAAAAGAGTTATAATTGAAATTTGTATCCTTCCAAGCATATGGAATGTTGAATTGATGTGTGGTTTGTTCCTACATGTCATAAATTAAACAAAACAATTTACCTAAACTTTCATGATAATTCAATGTTTTTTTATTTTTTTTTCATTGCTTGATTCATGTTTCAAACATAAAAAAGAGTTATAAATTTAAAAATAATTGTTTAATCATTCTATTCACATAGCATGTTGGATTTACATGTGATTTATTTCTACAAATAAAAAATTAATTGATGATAATTATTCCAAATTTTCATGATAATTTGAACTTGTTTGCTCAATTTTTATCATGTGATGTATGTTTGTAACTTAACAAATATTTATATCTCAAAAAGAGAACTTTTGGTTATTTTGTGATCATACGACATTATATTGATGTTCAGTGTGCCCCTAAAAGTAAAACATTAATCTAAAATTATTGTACTAAATTTTAATGAATATTTTAGATTGTTTTTGTTATTTTTATCATTTGATGCAGTTTTGTAACTTAAAAAAGAGTTATAAGTAAAAATAAAAACATTCTAAATTTTTTGGAATATAACATGTCATATTGATGTGTGATTGGTTTCTACCAGTAATATATTAACCGATGGTCATTTTCCTAAATTTTAATGACAATGAAAACTCATTTTCTTATTTTTTATCATTTAATGCATGTTTGTAACTAAAAAATGAGTTATAATTATAAAAATATTCTTTAGACCCCTATAAGATTGTATAACATTGTATTGGTGTGTGACTTATTCTTAAATGTTAAAAATTAATTGAAAAATATTATCTTAAATTTTCATGACCATTCGAACGCATTTTTGGGGGGTTTGACCACATGATGCATGTTCATAATATAAAAAATATAATTTAGGTTATTCCTGGACTATCATACATCATATTAATATTTAGTTCATTATTAAAGGCCAAAAATTAATTGGTAATCATTTTCCAAAAAATTTATGATAATACAATTTTGTTTACCTAATTTTGATTATTTGATGAACATTTGTAACATAAAAAAGAGTTATAATTCTAAAAAACACTTTTGCATAATTTTAGGCATATAACATGTAAAATTGATGTGTAATTTATTCCTACATGTTACTGATTAATCAAATAATGTTATTCAAAATCTCTATGACAAACTAAGATTGTTTACTTAGTTTTGATCCTTTGATGCATGTTTGAAACATAAAAAAGACTTAAAATTTGTAAAATATACTTTGAGTCATTCCAATAACATGGAATTACATATCAAGGTATAATTTTTACACAAAGTTTAACAATTAATCAAAAATAATTTTCTAAAATTTCACAATTATTTGAGCATGTTTTCTCAGTTTGGATTGTTTGACACTTGTTTGTAACTTAAAAAGTATTCTAATTTGAAAAATATAGTCTGCATTATTATTAGAACATTTCTTGTATGATTTATGTGTGGTTTGATCCTATAAATAAAAAATAAATATCTAATCATTTTATTAATTTTTTTTATAACAATTCGTGTTCACATTCTCAATTTTGATCATCTAATACACACTTTTAACTTAAAAAGGAGTTATAATTAAAAAAAAAACACTTCAGATCATTTTAAGATTATAAAAAATTAAATTGATGTGATATTTTTTTAAATTTTTTAGAATAATAAAATAAATATTTTTTAATTTTTATTACTACCCAATCTTGTCTATTCATTTTTTATCATTTAATGCATGTTTTTATCTTAAAAGGAGTTATAATTTGAAAAGAGTGATTTGGGTCATTATAGATTGATGACCATTTTGTTAAATTTTCAAGACTTTTTGAGCATTTTTTATTGATATTGATCATTTGAAACATTTTGGTAACTTAAAAAAATTATAATTTAAAAAATATACTTTGGGTCATTTTGGAAACATTGTAAGTCAGATTGATGTGAAGTTTGTGTTGGGTTTCTAAGGGGATGGATAAAAATTATGCAAATAAGTGGTATAAAGTAGAAACTTCCCAAAACCCAAGACCATCCATGTACTTGAAATGAAAAGGTATAAATCATAAATAAAGAACATGACATTCCTCTATTGAAGCTGAGCCTCCTTATTCACATGAGTTGATAAAGATAAATAAAAAATAAAAGTATCCCCCCTTTAAGGATATTTATGGGATAACATGAATCACCTTGAATACTTCAAGTTATGTCCTCATTCCTAATCATGAATTTCTAGAACCTTTGGTTAAAGGTGAGATAAAACTAGAGCTTTGACTTTGAACTTCATCCTAGTGTGTTGAACACCCACATCTAAATTACCATCACTATGGTCTAAAATATATATATAATTCATGAGAACAATCCTATCATTACTTGAATTCGTTATACATGTTTGAGTAATGAATTTATATTGGAAAAATTTCAGAATGTTACAACCATTAATTCTTTAAATTTTTAACAAATGATTGAAACTCCTTTAAAATTACCAAATAATGTTTAAAAAATATATAAATGATAGAATTAATGGAAAAAATGATCAATCTATACAATACCATGCACATCATAAATTATGATTGCATAAATAATGGAATAAAGTATCCATATATTATATCATATCATATTCCCAAGCACACGACATACTATATGACTTATATCATTCCATATGATATGAATAAATATTACGATGTGATTTTAGTCATTAGTTAATATCTTCATAAATATTTTACTTACACTAAATACCCATGATATTTTATAAAATTTCACCTTATGTTATATCACACATGCAAAAAATTGTAAAATCACATCCAAAACACCTTTTGGATATCCTCCGAAACATATTTTGGATAAAATGTCATACATTTTCACTAAATATTATATATTTTTAATGACTTGTAAAAACTCATCCAAAAATATATTTATATATCCTCAAAAAACATTTTAATTCACACTTTATATTTTATAAAAATTTAGTCCTTATCTATGAAAAGTATCTTTATATCCCCAAGTTCCTCTATAATGTTGAAAACAACTATGAATTATCTAATTCATAATTATAATAAAATAGAAACCTCTAGAAAAACATTAATTCTACTCAAACTAAAAATGGATCTAGGGTGATCTCCATCAAAAACATGTATTTTAAAAATTGTGACTACCAGTTATATCATATACAATATGCATAATCAAATAATTTTTTTCTCTAAGACAATGAGTATCATGAACCACCCCAGGACAACCCCTGAATCGGCACCCGAGCTCGCCCACAACATACTTAAGGGGTGTTCTTGATCACCATAGTATAAAAACTAGCACCAAGTAATATAATGAGAGATCACCAGAATGAATTCAATTAATAAATAACAAATGATAAAGAGCTCCTGATAGGAATATCGACATGTCCATTCCATAATTTAGAGTCCATGAACAATAAGAATAATAGATACAAGACATAAAAAAACCAAATAAAACATAGGAAAAACAAATAACATAGCATCCCAATACAAATACAATAGTAGAGAAAAAGGATTAAAACCAAAATACATATGGTTATCATAGCCGATGCAACACTAAAAAAAGGAGAAACCCAAAACCACATGACACACTCTCCATGTGACCTCCTAGTCACCATCCATCCATAATAACCAACTTAATCCATGAGTGATCCCAAAATGATTCCCAAACTGACATAATAGACTCAAGTCTACTGACATCGAGTGGAATAAGTAAAGTGTGGGTACAATGGAGCTCGGTATGAAATCACAAGAGAGTCCATACATTTCATTTTCCAAAACAAACTTTTGATGCTCGTTATAAATACAGGTAGAAAATATGTTTTAATATTTTAATAAAAACCAATCATGGGCCTCTCAAAACAACCATATTTATAACTAGAAATATATTTTAAATAAAAAATCTCGTAAAAGCTTTATCAAACCATCCATTTTAAAATAAACATTTTTTAAATGATCTTTTAAACAAAAACTTTTAAACTATACCATGTAAACCATAAATGAAAAAATAAGTCCAAAAAAGGGAATAAGGAACATAATATTAAGGTGTAATCATAAATCGGTGAAGTAGTAATGTAACCATATACAATAATTAGGAAATAATAATTGATATATAATCATGGTAAATTCATAAACATCTCATGACGAGACTCTAGAGATACTCATGTTGGAATTATACTACAACCTAGTGATAATCCTAAGTCTATAACCACTAATCTTCTCTCAACTAGCCTCATCGGTGAAAAATACCCCAATGGTCTCTGATTCCATAGAACATTTAGTCCATCTCATCGGGGCTAGAAAGAAATGTATCTCATCCTTTACTATGATTCCTAGGATCCCAAGATAATAATAAGTGTGGTAGATGAGGTATCCAACACATAAAATGTATTAATCAAGAATCAATATAATCCAACCACAGTTACTCATTCCACCTTCCTATGCTCATCTATATGAAATATGACCCCCAATGTGGAGGGCCTCCATGGAGGTTCACACATTTAAAAAAAATGTTTCAATGTTCCAACTAGGCCTTAATAATTTTGAATTAATAGAATCATCCCAAAATTCCCTTGGAAAACCATTTATAATTCGATGTCATTTGAAAACTCCTTTAAAAGTGCCAAACAAGCCTAAGAAATAAATTTAGAAAGTCTTATTTTGGAAATCCATTTTAGATACCACTTTGAAAATGGAAAATTCATTTTAGAAACCCAAGTTTTGAAGAATGCCTCATATAGACTTATATATATATATATATATTTCTAACTTTACACATATATATTTATGCATTAGTATAAATATATACGCGCCTTTTCATAAGAAAATATATATATACATCAACATCCATAGGACATACCAGCAAAACCAATAAGAAAATGGATTTCAAACCATTCACCAAAACCAAATGAATTCAATAAAGTAAACCCACAAAAATATAAAAAATAGGAAAACCAAGAGAAACAACACTTCAATCCCATAACAAAATAACATGAAATTATTATAAATTCCAAAAATTAATAAAAAAATTAAAATCTACATGAAAACCCTTATCCTAGTTTTATCGATCACGTTGAATACACTTATATCCTTTAAAAATGATTTAATAAATGTAACCATTCATCAATCACTTTATAAACTCATTAAAAACCACTAAAACAACCACCATTTTAAAAATTCCCAATTTTAAAAAGCTCAACTACATATGGTGTGTAATGAAAAGGAAAAGTCATAGAACCAACTACCTTAAATAGAGTGTGGAAGCTATGAAACCTATAAAAACAAGAAGAGTAAGAATTGAGATACATCCCACACACCGTAACATCATGATAAATAATATATTAGGTTGAAATATCTTCTTATTGTCTATCCAATATAATTATAGGGAAAGGGAGGAAGAAAGAATAAGAAATAAAGGGGGAGGAGATGAAGAAATAACCATACCTCTTAAAGAATACTAAGAAATCGATGCGGAGAAGGAAAAATAAAAAGGATTATGATGAGAAATCCTTAAGGGACTCTCCCTAGGAGGCTTCTCATGTAGTGGGGGAGAAAGAACCCCTTTTTAGTTTTAGATTGGGAGGTAATTGTTTGCAAAACATGATTTTTGATGATTATGGATAAGTTTCATAGTTTGGATGCAAAATTTACCAAACCATGTGTCAAATGTGTTCCCCTAACTAGACATAAAAGGAACCCATATGATTTGGCCACACATTTCAAGAAACCATGTTACGTCTATGTGAAATTCCTCTGATAAAAATTTTAGACAGCTGTACACTTTTCACACTATTTATACTAACCATGTGCATCATTTTTCCAATACCCTTACACACCAAATATCTCATATATTTTCCCATGGATTTTATATTGTTTTAACCTAACCATGTTCTACCCATGTTTAAAAATTATAAATGAAGAATAATGAACTAAAAAAACCCCTGCGTGAAGGTGGAGTTATGGTTTCCCCTAAATTGTGCACACTAATTGTCCAAAAGAGATAAAAACTAGATGAAACTTAAAAAATCATTTTTTCATGTGAATTTGACCCAAAATTTATGGACAAGATAATAAATAAATAAATAAATAAAATAATAAGGAAAAATTAGGTCAAGGTGTGATATAACTCCTCACCATAACACTTTATTCCTCATAAACCCACAGAGTTTTGAAAAAAAGGGAAATAAGTCAAAGGATTTAACAAAAAAGAAAGGTATGCCTTACAAGATCTCTAAAACACCCATCACACCCGACTAATCCACCTAAGAGATCATGATTTGGAGACTCAAGGTGGGTATCCCCACAATTAAGGAATTAATTAACATGATGGACCGATACAACTAAAATGATGCACTACTCGTGGTCCTATCTCGGAATACATAAGGAACAAAACAAACCAAGGAAAATCAACAAATTTATAGAGAAAATGTAATCTCTAAGTTGTATCGAAACATAGAACATCATAAATTACATATCAAAGATTAAAAATCAATAATAGGAAAAAAGAAACATTTAAAAACACAAAAAAGAACTTTACAAAGACTTTTACGTCCATAAGGATTTATTTCCAAGATGATGTTTTCTCTTAAAAAAAATATAGAGATGTATTAACTGAAAAAAACAATGATAGTTCTTTGTAGCATTTAAATAGGAAAGATTAATGATCTTATACTGACCTCACTAGAAGAACATGAGAGGTGTATTCTTTTTAAAATAAGAGGAGTTAGAGAAATAAAACCCACCCAAAATAGGTTCCTCTGACTCCCGATCCCCACTAGATGGGGAACCTCTACCAACTTCGAAAGAGACACAACCACCACCCATCATTGGTTACCCTCTGGAATCCCACTGTTTTAATAAATCCTCACATAACAAATCATTAAATGTGGTTATTTGTGATAAAATAACTCTATAAATGAGATCCAAATTAAGATATTACACAAACAAGTGAGACTTATAGAATTCACTTGAAACTAACTCAAGAGAAAAAGGAATCAACATATTTAAGTGGTAAATATACTCCTTCACTATCTGTTGATCCTATTAGAGACTCATAAACTCCACTAATTTCTCTACCTTAAAATCTTCAAGAAGTAACCACTGAGAAAATGTGGTTTTAAAAAACTATAATTTTATTCCAAATTGAAATTGAGTTAGGACTATGGTCTTCCATTGATCCAAACTTTTATCTTCAAAAAACCCCTAAGAAACCTTCACTCTCATAGCCTAAAGAGTCCCTAAATATTTAAATACTTACTTAAATTTCTCAATTCACTCCATAGACTCTAAATAATCTAGATCACCACCAAATACCAGAAAACCTTGAGAAGAATCTAACTCCTCCACTATATGATGAGTTTGGATAGTTTCATAAATTGACCAAGAAACTATTGAACCCCTATGATTCTTTATAACTCTTCTAGGAGGCATGATTTAAATAAAAAAGTATAATGAAAATCTTATTAAAAAATAATTCAGACTTAATTCATACCTATCTAAAAACAAATCTCAATTCAAAAAAATGATTCTAAGAACTAATCAAAGTCACTATTTTTTTTGAAAATTCTCATTTCTAAACCATTTGAAAATTTCACATTTTCAATTTATAATTTTAAAAATTCACTTTAAAACCATTTTAATCTCTACACTTAATTCAAAACATTAATTTCCCATATAAAATCATTTTTGACACCACATAATTTCTTTATTTAAAACATGCATAGTTTCTTGACCTTAAACAATATACATTTCATTTTAAGGTACCCCATTAAATTTTCCAAAAACCAAACTTTTCCATTTGAAAACGAAGCTTAAAATTAAAAAAAAATATCATTAAAATTGAACAATTTTTCAATTAAACTCTATGACAGAACCTTTTAAACTACCCCAACTAACATCCATATACAATTTAGAAGAAACTGGATCAAAATTAGATCAACATGAAATTTTAGGTAATTATATTGGAAACACATGGTTTTCCCACATATCTTAGAGAACCATTAACCAAACATTAAAAAAACATTAGAAGGAAACAAATCTATTTTCATGGTCTTTGCATGGTTTTACAGACTATACAGGGTAACCATGTGCCTCTAATTCTTCTTTCTCATTCACCTCCAAAACATGAAAACCATCAAAACCAACCATAAAACTTCAATTCAACTCAAAATTCCATTTTTCCAAATAAAAATACACCAGGAATAAATAAATAAATTCCAAATTTCAAGACTTAACACATGAAAATCCCTGGAAACTTGAGGCTCGTTATGAGTAAGAGATCACGACACTATTTCCATACCCACCTCTCACGTTTTTAAATCCCTATTATCCAATATAATATAAATCCCAAATAAAATATGGTGATCTAATAACCTAGTTCTCTTAGAAAACAAGGATTTGATACCATTTTTTCATGAACCACCCTAGTCCAACTCATGAACCAAGAATTTGAGTCAATCAATGACATAACCAAGGGCCATTCCTAATCCCTAAAAGATGAAAACTAACCCCAGATCATCTAATAAGATATCATTGGAATTAATTATACAAATAAATAATAAAATACATATATATTACACCTGAAAGTACATCATGTCTATTCTATAGGTTAGAGTCTACGCACAATAAAAAAAAAATCAAGATATAAATAAAAACACACACATAGAAAACAAATATCCATAACAAATCAATATAATTTCAACAACAACGGAAAAGGACTATGAACAGAATAAATAGGTACATCATGGATATTATAACACTAAATAAAAAGGAGAAACCCAAAACCACTCAAAAATATCCATATGACCTCCTAGTCACCATCCATATATAATAACCATCCTGCACCATGAGTGATCCCAAAATGATATTTAAACCTACAAAACATACTTGGGCCTATTGATTCGAAGTGCCACAAGTAGGGTGTAAGAATAATAGATCTTCATAGGAAATCACAAAATATTACATGCATTTTATTTTCTAAAATAGACCATTGACATTATTTTGAAATATAGATAGAAAAAATATTTTAATATTTTAAGAAAAACTAATCCCGAGCCTTTCCAAATAACCATATTTAAAACTAAAAATTTGTTTTAATGAAAATCTTGGAATAAAATTTTCAAACCATATCTTTTAAAATAAACCATTATCAAACAAAGTTTAAAAAAATACTTTTAAACCATACTAAAGGAAACATTGATGAAGAAATAAACTTAAACAATGGTAGCAATAATATAATATAAAAGCAGAATCATAAAGTTGTAAATAAGTAATGTAACCAAATATAGTAAAAAGGAAACGATAAAGGATATAAAATCATGAGAAATTTATAAACATCCCATGGGGAGACCCTAGAAACACTCATTTTGGAATCATATTCTTACCTATTTAATGATCCTAAGTCTATAACCACCTATCTACTCTCAACTAGCTTCACCGGTGGTATAACACCTATGGTATTCAACACAATATAAGATCTATTATTTCTCAATGGAACAATATTAAAATGTCTCTCATCCATCACTAAGATACCTAAGATACCATTATAATAATAAAAATGTGAGGTGAGGTAGCCAACGCATGAAATGTCTTAATCAAGAATCAACCTAATCCAACAACGGTTACTCAACCCATATGAAATCCATCCCTATAGAAGAGGGATTACAAGGAGCTTCACAACTTTAAATAAAAAAATTTTAAGGTGCCAATAAGGCCTTAAACATTTGGAAGTAATATAGGCACCCCAGAATTCCCTTGGTAAACTATTTATAATTCAATGTCATTTGAAAAATCCTTTAAAATTTACAAATGAGCCTAAGAATTCTATTTAGAAATTCTTATTTTGGAAATCTATTTTGAATATTTATTTGAAAATAAAAAGTCATTTTAGAAACCCAAGATTATAAGAAGGCTTCCCATGGACTTCCATATATATATATATATATGTGTGTGTGTGTGTGTATGTCTTCATATACACATATATATGCATTCATGAGCATACATATATATGTTCCTTTCCATAATAATATAAATAAATAAATATATATATATATATATATATCAACATCCTTAGGACGTACCAATAAAACAAATAAGAATTTTGTTTTGATCCATTCACCAAAACAAAGGGAATTCAACAAACTTAACCCACAAAAATCCATAATAAATAGGAAAACCAAGAAAAACCACACTTCAATCCAATAACACATTTACATGGAAGTTTATAAATTCAAAAAGTCAATAAAAAAATTTAAAACCACATGAAAACCCTTTTTTATAATTTTTTTAAACATTTTGAATATGCTTATATCCTTTGAAAAAAAATTAATAAAATATTACCTTTCATCAATAAATTTATAAACACATCCAAAACAACTAAAAAAACCAAAATTTTAGGAGAATAAAATTTTAGAAATATCAAGAATATATAGTGTGTAATGAAAAGGAAAAGGCATAGAACCACTTACCTCAAATAGATCACCAATGCGATGAAACCTCTTGAAATGGGAATAACAATAACCAAGATACATTTTTCACACCCTGGTATCAAGATACGAATAAAATCAGGTTGAAATCCATCCTTAGGATTTGGACACCATGAAGCTAGGGAAAGGTAGGAAGAAAGAACAAGAAATAGAAGTGAGGAGAGGAAGAAATAACCTTACCTCTTGAAGAACTCCATGAAATCGAGGTGTAGAATACCAAATCCAAAGGAGGAAGAGAATAAATTATTAATGGAATCTTCCAATAAGGAATCACATGATGTAGGGTATAAATAAACCCTTATGGGGTTTTATATTTGGAGGGAATTTTTGGGAAAAAAATATTTTTAAATATTCTAGGTAAGTCTCATGGTTTGGATACATAGTTTTGGAAACCGTGTACTGACCATGCGAAAGAACTTTACTAATAATTTACGACATCTTTACACTTTTCACATAGTTTATAATAACTATGTTTAATATGTGAACCAATACAATTACACACTAAATCTTTCACATGGTTTCCCCTGGGTCTCACATTATTTGAACCTAACCATGCACTGCCCGTATAGAAAAATCGTGCATGAAGAAAAAAGAACTAAAAAACCCCCTATATAAATGTAATCACATGGTTCCCACTAAAATGTGCACACTTACCATGTGATAGAGTTAAAGACTACCAAAAAAAAATAAAAAATCAAAATTTTCATGGGAATTTAACCAGAAATTTGAGGACAAGAACAAACATAAGTAAGTATATAAAATATAAGGAAAAAAGGATCAAGGTTTGATATTAAGTAACTATGTGACACAAATTATGTCAATATAATATAATAATATCATATATTATTTATTATTTGATTATATATTGATGAAAAGGATGATCAAATCACACTTATTTCACCTAGATGAATGATTACATCACATTCCCCTATATTTCTAGTGTTTTTTTATATATTTAATCCTAAAATATCATAATGTTTATTCTAACAAGAACCCAATTTATGTGTTATTGATGTTTTATTTTAAGTGTGATAGGTTATACTAATTATTATTCTGAAGAGTTTCTTAATTATTGAAATTTATGAATTATAATACTTATTTTTTTAGTGAAGGAAAAAATTTATAAAGTGTTTCAATTGTTAAATAAATTTTGGATGAATTTAAGTTACTCTTACATAAGATTTATATTTTAAATTTTCATTTATGTAAGAAGGATCTCATTTACATGAAATATTTTTAATATTACATGAGGTATGAATTTATAAATTTATTATTTTGTAACATATAGATTTCTTAGTTAAATTTACATGGTGGTGGGTTTTCAGGTTGGTTCTTATGAAAAAGTTCAAGGTTTTCTTTATAGTTATGAAAGCCTCAATCTCAATTATGAAAGTCTCAGTTACACGGATTCATTCTTATGTTTGGTGAATAAATACCGATTCATTATTATATAACATAAGTGATTTCAAATTCCTTATTACACAAGTAATTATTCTTTGGGTTTAATTTTATGTGATACTAAATCATTTTGTTAGACTTACATAATTTATTTTATAATAAGACTAATCTTACATAAACTCAATTATCTACTATGGGGATATTTATTTTATTTAAACTAAATATATATTTTTTTAAATTTCAATTTGATTCTTATAAGATCTTTGACTGATATTATCAAGTTTATTTTTTATAAAATTTATTATAGACTATTATTGGAATTTATGTAGATCATTGGTGATATTTCTCTAAGATTTTTAAAAGGAAATTTTTGGTATTATTTTAAATTGTTTTTTTGAGAAGGGAATTATATTGGAGTTATGATAAAAAAATTTATAGAGATTGGTATGATTTTTTTAAGAAAAATTTCAAGATCTAAATAGTTTTTAATCATGATATATTGTATTTTTTTGTGATAAAATAAATGATTATCGACTAATTATAGGTCTGAATAAATTTTTTATTATATTTTGATTAGTTTTATCTCATTAGATTTTCAACCATCAATTGTTTTCTTACATGATTATATACTTCACTCAGTATTCTCAAATTCTTATTATTAATCTATTTTAATTTTTAATTCTTTTACTAAGTGTGGGATTAACAGATATAGAGGTATTTTTGTAAAATATATCAATTTAAATCTCTTAAAAATTTTAAAGTACTAAGTGTCAGGTGCTTACACTTAGTAGTGAAGATCTATAGATTAACGAGATATTAAAAAAAACCCAAATCTGCATTGGGTGTTAATAAATTAGAGTTTAATATTGTTCTTATTGATTCCAAAACACTATAAAATTATATTTTTCATACTAATTTTTTATTATTTATTTATTTTTCACTATGATTAAAAGATAAAAGGCACTCACATGATTAATTAAAATATGGAAGTTTTTGTGATGGACCGGGTAATGGAGAAAGTTATTTTGGGTATAAATTCATTTGGACCATGTGTAATTTAGTGTGTCTGATTGTTTGTAGAGGTTGATGAAGGACCAACGGCCAGTTTTGGGAATTTATTTCTGGTGTCATGGCCTTTTTCATGAATTCAGAAGCCACTAGGTACTCAGTGGACTAGTATTGGGTACCTGGTGTGCCTAGGTGGGATTTAGCTAGTTTTGTGAGGTTCACCAACCACATGGTAGACCTAGAATGGGTACTAGATATCTAACATATACCCTATGTGTAACACCCCAATCTAAACCATCAGGTCGAAGATGGAGATCCACACGACCTTATGTGCATCTCCCCATATGCAAGAGGCTTTCGACTAACAACAAGGGTCCGAAAACCATCTGTGGAGAGACTATACCCTCAGTATCATAGCCATACAATAAAATATTAATAAAATATAGATAAAATATAAAATAACTCAGTGTATCAAGGATAAAGATAAAAAAACATAATGAGATAAAGAATGAAACACATTTCATAAAAATTAATAATCTGATCTCCCAATGCAGCAAGAAAAATCAGAGTATAAAGTCTAAGAAGATAAACAAAGAAACATTATGGAATTATCCAAATTATGTCTCAGTACCACTACTACCCCCGTGCTCTGGATCTCAGTTGTCTTCCATTGGCCCCTTTCCCTAACCTGGATCCCTATATATGAAGTATGCATGCACATTGAGATTTCCATGTAGGGTGTGAGTAATAAAACCCAGTAGAACACCACCAATGCATCCTTAATAAGTGAGAAAATGTAAAATAGGCATATTCCATGATAAAAATAAATGAACAAAAATTATAAAATATCATACACTGAGTACACATGTGATAACCAAGCTACCATGAGCCCCAAACATACCTGATTTGAATTTATGACAAAAGGATAGTTAAAAAAGATGTTAGAATTGATTAAGATCTATCCAAAAGGATAATGAACATGTAACTTCACATCCACAAGGCATATTGGAAACATTACACTTAATATCCACAAGTCATCAAGAAAGCATGTCACTTGACATCCACAATGAATCGAGTGAACATGTCACTCCACATCCACAAGTCCCATGTTTCCATTTCACATTTCATGTTCACCCCCTAAGGGATAATCATATCCCAATGGTCCACTTATTCTAAGTAACAAGAAAATTTATCCAAAGGTATGGTAATAAATATAATTGGCCAGAGCATATAATGGCAATAAAAGGCATGTTATCATAAGAAATCAGTAGGAACGTACACAAAAATGTGGTCAATATTCGACAAGGTAACAAACTACACAAGCATAATCATGGAATAAATCATCATAAATGCATCTCATGGATACACCAACACTCACATGTGATCTCTATCAAGCAAGTTAAAACATGTAAATCCATAATAATAATCATACCAAGGAAACATGTGTATACAAGATCCACAAATGGTAAGGAACTTTTTACCTCAAGTTTGTCAATGTTAACATCATGTTTGTCAAGAGAATCATCACCCAAACCACATTTTCAAAACCATAGGGAAAATATAAAACAAAAATAACTCCTAGAACTGGTTCCAAACCAATATTATAATGGTTCTTGAGTAATGAGGAGGGGAAGGACAAGCCAATAGTGTAATCAACACTTACCCAATATTCAATTACCATCAATAGTAATCCCCCTGGGCTTGTAGCCTATTGGTTATGTTTTTGAGGTGTCTTGTGGGAGGTCTCGAGTTTGAGTCTCCCTGAGTACTTTTAGGTACCATAGATTTTCTATGTTTCTTTATATCCCCCTCCCCAAACTATTATAATAAATTACAATCAATAGAAATATTTCATTCTTATTGAGAAAGGAAAATATTTATCACTCATGGAACATGAAAAGTGAAGTTATTTGAGGATCCTATAATTCTGAATCAATGAGTACAACCTCATCCCATGATCATTAAAAAAAGAAAATAATAAATTCATAAAAACCAAGAAAGACTCACAAAAATTTCATTACCAAATCTCCCCAAACCAAAATCACTAGATAAGAAGGATGAAATGAGATCTTAGATCGATTGAAGGGAAGTTATGGTCAATCTACGCATGGAAGGAAACCAAAATTCGATGAAGGTCACACAAGGTTAAAAACTAGTTCTTTAATGTGTCTGGAAATATATATAAATATTAAGGAATCATAAAGGAAAATGAACTAATTTATTAATAGGGAAATATATTTGATTTAAAACAAATTTAAAGACTCAATTAAGGGAACACATGTTTTCCCCTTAGATATATTCAATATTTGATAGAAAAGGTGAAAATTTTGGGTGTTTAAAATATATTTTGGCCACCAAAACGGTGTCCAACATGGTTTATCCATGGTTGTGGTATTATTGAATAATTCAAGCTGAAATTTCCTAACCTACAATATGATTGCCAAAACTAATCCATTTTTACCTTCATCATTCCCTCCAAAATAGGTGTGGTGGGGTTGGCCAGGTCATTGATAACAGCAACCCCTCTCTTACACCGTGGCTTGGTCATTGCTTAGCCAAGATATTTCCCCCTTGATTTTTTTACATCAAGGAAAACCATATCCAAAATAACATGCACCATAGTGTGGTATTGGCTATTTTAGATGGTGTGATATCCAAAAAACAAAATAATCTCACAAAAGCATCACAAGTATCATCCAATCATTCCAAACCCAATATAAAACCATAACAAGGTTCAAAAAATCAATTAAGACAAGATAGTTCTTAGAAAAAAATAACCACCCAAAATGAGGGTGCTAAAATCAACCCTCTATGAAATTATCAACCCTGAGAAGTATCTCTAGAGCCGACCCATAATAACTGAGGTCATTTTATGAAAAAATCAGACTCTCTCTCCCATGTTTCCTCTTGGACTGTCCCGTGCTTTCATAAGATCTATAAAAGTTTAACCATCTTCACCCATAAAACTTTCTTACTCTAGTCTATAATTTTAACTATTTATTCCATGTAGAATTCATAAGGATCCATCTCAACATCCTCACAGTCTATTACATGTGTGGTATCAGGAATGTGCCTCTAGAGTAGAGACACATGAAATACATCTTGCATACCGTAGTAGTGAGAAGAAAGATCCAGATGGTTTTCCACTATTCTAATATACTCAACGATCTTGAAGGGTCAAAAATAATAGGTTGATAGCTTCCTTTAATTTCTTAAATGTTGTTGTACTAAATAAAGAGTTACTCTTAGAAAATATTGGTCACCTATAGTGAAATACAAAGGTCTCATCCTACGGTTGGAACAATATTTTCTCTTGCTCTGATCTGCAAACAACATCTTCTGAATTAGATGCACTCTATTAGAGGTATCCTGCACCATAATGGGACCCAAAAACATTTCCTCACCAACCTCATGACAAAAAAGTGGTGAAAAATATGGCCTACCATACAAATAATCATATGGTTCCATTATAATTGAATCCTAGAAACTATTTTTTATATGAACTCAGACAAATCTAGATGATTATCCCATACTCCACCAAATTCTAGGAAGAAAGACCTAATAATATCCTCTAAGATATGAATTATCCACTCTAACTATTTATTTACCTAGAGATGGTACACTTTGATCAATCATAGCTGAGTCCTTAAGGCCTCTTTCAATCCCTTATAAAACCAAATCATAAAACATGTGTCTCTATCATATACAATGATTAAGGGAACTCCATGAAACTGAACAATCTCATAGGAATGCATCTTTACTAGATAATATACTAAGTGAACCTCATGGATTGGTATGAAATTAGAAACTTTCATTAGATGATCAACAATCATGAAAACAAGATCATGTCTCCTAGGGGTCCTTAGTAAAATCATGACAAAGTCTATCATGACATCTTTCTAATTCCACATGAGAACATGAAGTGGCTGTAGTAAACTGCCAGGATACTAGTGCTTGACATTAATCCTCTGGAAGGGATGGAATTGGGAAATGAATACAGCAATTTCCCTCTTCATCCATGGCCACTAGAACTATCACATAACGTCATGGTGAATATTTATCATTTGAGGATGCACCATCCACTTTGAGGCATGAGAATCTATCAACATCTCTTCCTATTTAAAAGTATATACTATAACTCCCCCACATACTTAGATCACATCATTGTTATCCAATGACCACCCAGGTACCGACTCATCACCTACTAGCTATTCCTGCACCACAACACACTCTGGGTCAAATTCCAAACTTGGATTCACCAAGTCAACTAAAGAATATGTGATCACTAATGGGGAACATGTCATCAATATATGGTCCTCATAATCATACATCCTCTAATTATACAATAAGATTACCAAGAATGACTATTCATTTGAAATCCATTCACCAAGATCCTAAACTACCTGTATCTTACTGCTAAGAGCATATGCAGTGACATTAACTTTACTTAGTGAATAGTCCATGTCCAATTTTAATGTCTTCTGGTAATCTTCCCAGTTCCTCTAACTCAAATTTAGGTCACTCTATTTGAAGATATGATAGAGGATATTTTGGTTTGTGTAGACAATAAACCTTTACCAAAGAGATATTGTCACCAAAAATTCAATGTTTGGACCATGAATGCTAACTCCAAGTCATGGGTAGGATATAACCACTCATGGGGTCATAGATGATGTGACACATAAACTACTACCTAGCCCATTTGAATAAAAAATTCCCCCAAAACAATGCCTGATGTATTGAAAAATATGACATATCCAATTCCTAACTCAATAAGAATCAACATTGGAGTTACATTTAGCCTTATATCTAACTCAAGATAATCCTCCTTACACTGGTTTGACAATTAAAAATTTACCCCTTTCTTCCTTAGCACTATCATGAGTGTTGATAAGTGAGAGAAATCCTAAAAAAACCTATATCACCTAACTAAACCAAGAAAAATCTGGATCTCGAAAACATTCTGGGGAAATGTTTATATTGACCTAGAATTCTCACACATAGATATTGCATATTTTTATATGAATATTCAATACATTACATAAACACATGCCTGATGATCATAATAGTTTATTCCCTTTGGATACAAGGTATACAATATTCTAATTTGGTGAAATATTTTCAATGTCTCCCATAAATATATCCCCCTTTAGTAGTCTTCAAAAACATACCTAACTTAAAACCTTTTTCATAACTTGAGTAAAGGAAACATAATAAAGGGTGAGATAAAATGTTCAGTAATGGTAAAAAAGGGAGATAGATAAGTATAACATGAATATAAGGGTATGAGAACATGAGCATAAATTTTTTAAACCATAACCTCAATTTAAAAGATCATAATATTGAGTCATGAAATAAATATTAGAAGTTCATAAGAAATTAATCATAAGGGAATAAAATAACATGAGACAGGATATCATAACATTGTCATAAGACATAGATTTGCAGCATAAACACCATATTATAACATTGTGAACATGTATATATAGAGACAAGTTTACTATTTAAGTTGAGGAAATGAAAATAGGCCCTCGTATAAACTTATGGACATACAACCAGGTCTGCACATAAAATTATGGACATGAAAAATAGGTTCATGGATAACACTATAAACATGTAATCAGATTTAGGCATAACATTGTGAATATGTAATCAAGTGCACGCATAGAATTTTAAACATGTAATTAGGTTCACACATAACATTATGAACATGTAATAAGGTTTATATGTACCATATTTACTTATGAGTTATCCATATTTACCCAATACATTGAAGGGAGATATAGGCCCTACTCATTACATAATAAAAATCATACATATGTGTGACACAAGATCATAAAATATTCATCATATCATAACCCGTGAAATGAAATGGGTTTGATAAAAATTTAATCATATCATAACCAATGGAAAATCAATAAGTTTCATAATCATTTCACCATTTCATCATAGAAAAAATCATAGAAAAATAAGTGGGTTTTATAATAATTTTATCATAATATAACCCATGGAAGAGAAAGAGGTTTCATAAGAACATTTTTCATCATTAACCATTTAGAGAAAGAATAAGAATGAAATCCTTGGTTATTATCCCCAAAAAATCATAAGTTATATCAAAGGATGTCATATTATACGGAAAATGATTTTTAAAGATAAATCACTTGGAATGTTTCATGAAGAAGATAACTTTCCTTCAATTCTTTTTTGAAAAAATCATAAAATATTTTGGAAATCCTTTTTTTATGAAAATAAACTTGAAAACTTATAAAGGAATCTTTAAAAACAATTTAAAACATTTCTTGAGGAAAATATATTTTTTTCTTTGAAAATACTTTTTAAAATATTTTGGAAATAATTTTATTTTTAAATAAACTTGAAAACTTATAAATGAATCTTTAAAAATCATTTAAAAAATTTCTTGAGGAAAATTTTCTTTTCAAATTGAAAAAATTGTAATTTTTTTCAAAATCCTTATTTAATTTGAAATAAATTATTTAAAATCTAAAAATTTCCCAAAATATTAAGGAAAAAATTTTATTTGAAAAAATGTAAGGGAATATTGAAATATTTGAGTGTTTATGTTAGTAGTAAATATTATTCATGATGTGCATGTTAAAAACAAATATTCTTTTCACATTTTCGTTAAAATCCAAACAAGCATTGTTTATAAAACTACATGAATATTCCTTTAAAACAATTTGTAAAAAATAAAACATGGGTAAAAATTTATTTAATAAATCATTTGAATAATGTTAAAAAAAATTTGATA
Source organism: Viscum album (assembly GCA_963277665.1). NCBI lineage: Eukaryota > Viridiplantae > Streptophyta > Magnoliopsida > Santalales > Viscaceae > Viscum > Viscum album. The sequence continues at coordinate 2,007,775,258 of OY728159.1, read as the reverse complement.
ACATTTTTAGAAAACATCGTTTTGGAAGAAAAACGGTTTTTGACCGAAGAGAGAAATAAAGACATTTTTTTCTTAAAAACATTCATTTGAATGATTGAGTACATAAAGATAGGAAAATGATGGGAAAACATGTATTCTCATGAAATAACTGGAGGATAATAAAATTCATGGATTTCTTGAGAGATAGATCATAATATTTCATCATTTGAAGCATAATCATAAACAATCCCTATAAACGATGAGATTATATCCTAAAATCATCACCGCATTGGTAACATTGAACCATAAGTCCCATGAAAGAATAATATTAAATAAAAAATATAATATCATGAGAATAAATAAATTCATGAAATTACATGTCAAATGGTATTTATATACACCTTATAAAAGAAGATAGATGCATAACATAACATATGTATCAAAGAAATCAAATTAAGACAAAAATCCATTACCTCTTTGGTAAATTTTTGAACCACAAACATCATGAAAGAGAGGTCCTAAAATGGATATAAAAATCACAATAATTTTTAGGATAATAATCATGAAATACATTCATGGTTATTATATACACCACATAAAATAAATAGGTGGTAAATATGGCATGTGTCTCACATAAGTAAAAAGTGAGATGAAAATCCCTCACCTAAAGTCTCAAATTCTTTCGTAAATGTTAGAACCTCTTATATCATAAATATATGTTTATTATAAATCTATTAAAAAACCATAATTATATATATTATACAATATATGATTTACTTATGACCATTTATTACACATTTATTAGCAATTCCTTGTTAAAATCATGTTTTAGGTAATAACTACTTTGTATTTTATATATGTTTTTATTTTTTATTTTTGGATATATTAATTTTATCACAGTTCCATCATCTATATAATAATAACAATTACATAATTATAATATTTATACATAAATTATAATTTTAATACCAATAATGAAAGATGAGTTTCAGACATGAAGTACATTACAATAATGGAGACTGTAGGTCGTATGTATGCATGAATAACGTTTCCATTTTTCAATGATCATTATAGAAAGGAGGTAAGTAGTATTTTATATTTCCAAAATTATCATAGTATCATAAATAAAATATTATTTATTTAAATGTACTAATACATATAATCCATGTAGTGTGGTGATGAAAATAGAGAGTAAAATTGCTTTTTTAAGGCGGTAGTCCATACGTACATGAATAACGTTATCATATTTCAGTAACTGGAAAGGTAAGAGATAAAATGATATATTATCTTTTCATATTGATAAATATGTCATGAATATTATATTTATGTCATATATAAAACATATATTCATTAAATTTATCTTTATTATCTTAAATGGAAAGCATTAGTGAAGAAAGAATCACATCGCTTTACGAGGAGATAGTCCACCGTACATATGAGCTATGTTATCCTATCAACTAAATAATAGAAAGTAAAAAAGGTATTGTAAAAAATGGGCCCCAATTGCCACACAACCACCCTGACATAACATAGTCACCGGTCTTGGCCCGCCAAGTACCACCAGTTTCCCTGTAGACACATGGTCCCATCCCTATGGCTCATCCACATGCCCAAATGGTTTATCAGACTAATGAATGTCCCCACAAGACAAAACATTTTCATTCTAGTGTTCTCTTTCCTCACTCTCACACACCCTAGGAAACTTCTCAGAGGTCACCCATCATGGTCACTACTCCAATAAAATTACGCTTAACTGTGGTGTTCTAATAAGATAGGATTCTTAAAATAATGTTACACCTTATTGACATGAGTCATATCATTTAGTCATTAAACCCTTTATCATTATGGAATGTTACATTTACCTCCCATTTAGAAAAAAAAACATCCTATATTTGGACCCTACCTCTAATCCCAGTAAGCTCCACTGCACTTAAGGCTGGGTTTTACCTCTGATACCAATATAACAATTGGACCCTACTGACAGCATAGACACCCCATGTTAGCATGGTCATTAGGTCTTGGACTTCTAGGTTCTACAATTTTCCCTACAGACATGTGGTCTCCTACCTAGGGCCCACCCACATGTCTGAACGGGTAATCAGACTAATGAATATCCCAATAGGCCAACACATGTTCTTTTAGTGTTCTTTTTCCTCACTCACACACACCCCAAGAAATATTATAGAAGGTCACCCATCCTAATCACTATTCAAGGAAAATCACACTTAACTGTGGAGTTATAATTAGGTAAGCTCTAAAAAAGAAAGGTCGACCTTGTAGAACTTGGGCTGTATGAATTTTGGTAGATAAATAGTTTTGGACAATATTTTTGTATGACATATAATTTCCAAACATAAGATAAAATTTTATTTTTATAAAAAAATCAAACCAAATTTGTTTTGAAACTTTCATTCAAGGGTCCTTTTAAAATACCATATGTATGAATAGTAATAATATTAGTTAAAACAAAATATAAATAGATTGAATGAGGGTCTCATTCAATGGAATCTATTTTGAAATCATAATATGCTTCTAAGTCATGTGATTGGGGAAAATATTTGAAAATTCCTTATTGATATTTACCTTTTTTGGAAATATAGGAATATTGGAAAACTAAGATTTGATTAAAAACAATCCATGAACCATGGTGGTATCGAGGTATATAAAAGGTATTTAATATTTAATAAAATTGTTTTTAGGAGAGTTTTATGTTAGAAAATGTTTTAAAATCATAAGGAAATGTCTTTTCAATAATTATTGCAAATAAGTATTCAAAAAGAGTTTGAAATTTTGTTTAAGATCCTCCTCCTTCCTTTTTGTAACTGATTTTCCTTGATCTGAAAAATTTACAAAACAAGTATTTTACTAAAATAATATACATTGAAACTGAACCTATGTTTAACTAAAAATCATATTATCTAAAGTTTTCTAAATGCTAAATTGACACCAACTATAAGGACCCAACCTTAAACATTACATATTATAGTAATTTTAAACTAGAATTCTATTTTTTTCATTTAAAAATATCTTTTAGGTTAAGAGTTTTAGAAAAATAGGAAAAACTTTTACATAGTAAATCCATACATTATAAGTGGAAACTTATGACGATTATCTATTTATTTACTAAACAAATATTTTTAAAATAAAACATGGTTTCGTTTCATGATCGATCTTCACAATTTTCATCTTGAACCCATCCTCATCCCTAATCTTCCTTAAACCCTATGAGAAACATTTTAAAACTTGGAATGAGCACAAAAATCTCAGTAAGAGACATAAAACGAGTAAATTCATTAGTCTAGTGAAAAAATGAAAGCCCATGAATTATTTACCTTTATCTTAATATTCTTTGAGAAAATAAAATAATTCATTTTTATATGAAATAAAACACACTTTTAACTCAAATAAAAATAATTTAAAACCATAACAAGAAAAAGAAAACCCTTTTTGGAGACTTAGAGAATCACATTTAGAAAGCCCTTTCAAAACCCTTTTAATTGGAATAACCATATGGTCAAATTCCAATATAATTATTACCTGTTATATTGGAGAGCTATAATGAGGCTCACCCTTTGTATAAGTTATATCGGGCTCACCTATGATCTATAATGGGGATTAACCCTTTGTATAATCTATATCTATCTCACCCATTTTTCATGAGCTATAATGGGGTTCAACACTTTGTATAATCTATATCGGGCTCACCCATGAGCTATAATGGGGCTCACCCCTTCGTATAAATGGAATAACTAATATGGTAAACTTCAATATCTAGAGTACCCAATGAATTGGATGTTATAACGTAACCACCCATCCTTGGTTTATCATGAAACGACCCATCTTTAGTTAATAACATAACTACCCATCCTTGGTTTATCACGGAACCAATATTCATTTGTTAATAAAATAACCATCCATCTGTGGTTTATCATGGAACCACCTTTCATTGGTTAATAATGTAACCACCCATCCTTGATTTATCATGGAACCACCCATTATTATAAACAATTTCCATGAACCATATCATAAACATACATTTTTGTAAACATTCATTATAAAAACATTCTTTGAAGAAAATAATCTTTTGATTTTGAAATCACTCATTTTGAGAAATTTTACACATACAATGGAAATTTTTTTATTTGAATGTAACCATATCAACATGTAAAGTAAGATAAAAAATATTAAGGCAACATGAAAAATATAAATTTCTTTCATTCCATATATATTATAAAAAATATTCCTTTTGAATTTTGTAAGAAGAAACTTTAAAAGAATATTTTTTTAAAGAATGTACCTTACTTAAAACCATAAAAATATTCCGTTTTGAAAGTATTTGAGAGAAATTAAATAATTAGATTTTTAAAACATTCTTGTTCATATAAATACATTTATAAAATTCATTTTAAAAACATGTTCATAAAAGAGAAAGATTTATAAAAGAAATCTTTATAACATTTAAACGTAGGTTTTTTGTTAATGAGACTATTAACTTGTGTATCAATGTTATTTACTTTCTCTTAATGTCCTATTGAATAAATGTAACAAATGGGCCCCACTGAATGAATAACCTCCCTACCTTTACATGGCCATCGGGTCCTGGCCCGCCAGGTACCACCATTTTCTTTGAAGATACAAGGTCGCCTCCCTAGGGCCACCCACATTCCTGAACAGGTCATTAGACTAATGAATGTCCCCATATGACAAAAAATGTTTTTTACAGTGTGTTTTTTCCTCACTCGTACACACCATGAGAAACTTACCAAAGGTCACCCATCTTAATAACTACTCTAGGCCAAGCACGCTTAATTATGGAGTTCTAATCTAGTAGGCTCCTGAAAAGAAAGGTTCAACTTGTTAACATGATTCATATCATTTAGTAATTTAGCCCTTTATCATTATGGGGTGTTACATTCCCTTCCCCCTTTAGAGTACAACGTCCTCATTGTGGACCCTACCCTATATCTCAACATTGGAAGTACTACCACACTTAAGGATGGGTTCTACCTTTGATACCAATGTAACAATTAGGCCTCGCTGATAGCATAGACACCCGACCTTATCATTTTTGTCGGTTCCTATCCCTATAGGGACCACCAATTTCCTCATAGACACATGGTCCCCTCCCTAGGGCCCACCCATGTGCCCGAACTGGTCATCAGACTAATGATTCTCCCCACAGACCAATACATGTTATTTATAGTGTTATTTTTCCTCACTCGCACCACCCTAGGAAAATTCCCATAGGTAACCCATCATGATCACTACTCTAGAACAAGAATGGTTAACTGTCGAGTTCTAATTCAGCAGGCTCCCTAAAAGAAAAGTGCACCTTGTCGACACGAGTCATAACATTTAGTAATTTAACCCTTTATCATTGTAGGGTGTTACAAGTATATATGATATAATGACTCAAGTGGTATAATTATGTTATAAATTTCATATATATAACTTATATCCATCTTCATACCCAGTAGTAAGTGGTGGTAATGGAAACAATGAATGACATCAGTTTACGAGATGATAGTCCACCGTACATATGACTGATGATTTCCTAACCCATTTGATAGAAGTGGGGATGGTTGTATGTTATTACCATAACATAAAAGGTCTAATTATACTTAATATACTTATTTTATGATATATTCATGTTATAAGAATAATTTAATGAGGTGTAAGAAGAAACAAAATAAAAATTCTCATTCAAAAACATTACCTCTTCTTCAAGTAACCTCCTTAGGTTTGCACCAAAAGGCTTATTAGGTTGGATTTATGCCCAAAATAAGGCTTCTAGGATAAGATGAAGTAATACATGGATTTATTTCGTTAGGTATTGTCCAAAACCAAAAGGGTTTTAATTTTTTAAGAGGAGAGGATATGGGGTGACCTTTTATAAGCGAGGTGAGTGGTACACTTGTAATTTTTGAAAAGAAAAAGGTGTACCCGTATTTTTCACATTTCAAAAGGGTCAAAAATAGTGTATTATAGATACTTAGACATTATTGGGTATAAATATGACCTTAAAGTATATTTTGGACAAGTGTTTAGGCCATTTAACCCTTTTCTTTTCAGTTTAACCCCTAATAAACCCATTTTTACTTTAACTGCGGAAAACATTTTTTATTTTTTTTACTATTAATTATTGTAAAAAATTATGTTTAAATTATTATATAATAAAAATTATTCTAATTAAAATTATTTAATGTATTTTTCCAAATTCTATTCACATAAGTGGAAAATTTTAATTTAAAATTAATCTCGTAGACGCGACGAGAAAGAAGGTTTTCAAAGAGAAAATGTTCAAAAGTTTACAAGGTTTTTATATCAAAATTAAATATGAAAATGAATAAAATGACATAAATTATATTAATATACATATAATTTAACTAATTTTAATTTAAAATCAATTTAAAATATAATTTAACTTTATAAATAATTTAAACAAAAAGGCAGTTTTCAATTAAAATTCAGTATTTTTCACTATTTTTTTAAAAAATTAACTTTTTAGAAAATTCCCAAAATTTAACCCTATTTTAATTTTGAAATGATGATTTAAAAAAATAAATTTATTTTATCAAATAAAGTTTCTAAAAGTCTCAAAAATTATTTTTAAAATAAGTGTGCAAAACGGCAGCACAACTTTTTTTCTAAAAAATATAGTTTTTAAGTGTAAAATTGGATTTATTCTTATATATTATCTAGAATGAAGATAAGATGAATGTCCAAAATTTTATATAATATATACTATATAAATTTAAATAAAATAAATCAATAAATTAAACACATTATGGGGGAATGCATATAGTGACCTGGGCTTCTCATACATAGACTTTACATATTTTTATAAGAATATTCAATACATTACACAAAATTTTTTTAGGACCATAATATATTAGTGCCTTTGGATACTTGGTACAAAATATTCTAATTTAGTGAAATATCTTCAACATATCCCATAAATATATCCCCCTTTAGTACTATTCACAAACATACCCTACTTAAAACCTTTCTTTATAACCTGGGGAAATGAAACATAATAAAGGGTGAGATCAGATGCTTAATAAGGGTAAAAAAGGGAGATAAATAAATATAAAATGAATATAAGGTTATGAGAACATGATCATAACATTTAAAAACCATAAACTGCACATCAAAGATCATAATATTGGGTTATGGAATAAATATTCAAAGTTCATAAGACATGAATCATAAGGGAATAAAAGAACAAGATCCATGAGAGCATAACATTGGTATAAGACATAGATGTGTGACTTACACATCAGATCCTAAAATTGTGAACATGTATAAATAGATACATGTTCACTCATTAAGTTAAGGACATGAAATAAGGCCCTCACATAAACTTATGGGCATGCAACCCAGTCCACACATAATATTATGTATATGAAAGAATGGTCCATGCATAACATTGTGAACATGTAATTAGGTTCACACATAACATTGTGAACATATAATCAGGTTTAATCATAATATTGTGAACATGTTATCAGGTTCATGTATAACATTATGAAGATGTAATTAGGTTCACACATAACATATTTACTCATGAGTTATCTATCTTTACTCATTGAATTGGAGGTATATATAGGTACCATCCATCAGATAATGAAAATCATACATATCTATTCCAAAAGTTCACAAAACATTAATCATATCATAACCCATGAAATGAAATGGGTTTCATAAAAATTTCATCATATCATAACCTATGGAAAAGATACAGGTTTCATAATAATTTCATTATTTCATCATAACATAACTTGTAGAAAAATAAGTGGGTTTTATAAGAATTTTATCATGGTATAACCTGTGGAAGAGAAATGGGTTTCATAAACACCTTTTTAGAATATACCATTTAGATAAATAATAATAACGGTATCCTTGGTTTATATCCTAAAAAAAGAAAAAGTTATATAAAAGGATATCATATTTGGTGGATAATGATTTTTAAAGATAAATCACATAGAAAGTTTGTTGAAGAAGATAAATTTTATTTGAAAATATATATTTAAAAATTCATAAAATATTTTGGAAATATTTTTCATTGAAAATAAACTTGAAAACTTACAATGGAAGCTTTAAAACCCATTCAAAATATTTCTTAAGAAAATATCCTTTGTGTCTTAAAAAAACTTTTTAAAATAGTTTATAAATCATTTTCTTTGAAAATAAAATTGAAAAATTATAAATTAAGATATAAAAATAATTTAAAACATTTCATGAGGAAAACACCATTTCCACAATGACAAAAACTTTTTAAAACATTTTCAAAATCCTTATTTAATTTAAAATCATTTATTTAAAAACTAAAAATTCCTTAAATATTAAGGAAAACATTTTCTTTGAAAATAACTTTGAAAAATTGTAAGGGAATATTTATATATTTGAGTATTCATGTAAAGACCCATAATTTTCCATGTATATATTTTTAAATTATATGGAAATATTACGAGTGTGTGAAAATTGAAGGTGCGTGATTTTGAGGCCTGGAGTACCCAAAATAAATTTCTGAACTTTTTCTAGGTACGTTCAGTAAACACGTGAGAGGCATTTTGTAACTTTTGAACCGGTGCTTGGAATTGAAATCTGAGGACACCGTTGAACTCACAGCACCGATATTCGCTTAAGTAGACCTTTACCTTGACCGTAGTAGGTCGAGGGTAGAAGTTAGTTTTTCATATTTTCGTGGGAGAGTTAAAAGGAAAATAAAAAAAATAAAAAAATAAACTTTATTTTTATTTGAAACCTCTTTTTTGAATCTTGGTGGTGGGGACCACTCAAACCCCTCTTTTAATTGGAGGAAACTCTTGGTTCTCCCCCAATTTAATGAGCCAACTTTATTTGTTTAATTAATAAACTTAATTTATTAAGTTGGCTCCTCACCTTTAATGAGGTTGGGGGGAAATCTTTGGCAAAGGAGAGCCCTGGAGAAATATTCTCCAAATAAAGAACCTATCCAATGAAGAACATTATACAGATCAAGAACGTGGAACTGGACTTGGAGCGAGTTGCGGGAGAAACGGGCGTCGATGTCTTCATCATCATCATCTTCTACCTCACGACACCTCCGATGGATGATCGAGGTAGGGGTGTGTTTATGTTGTTCTTCATGGTTTTATGTTGAAACCTTCTCCTTGAAGCCGCATGATATCGGTCTAATGCGTAGTGTGAGGACCAAAAAAACATGTCCAAATCCATCTACATCTTTAATGTTGATGTGTTCTTTATGCACCGCGATGACGGTAGCGGCACAACCATGCCGCTGAAGGTGACCGCGGCCCGTTGGCCACGATGGAGAAAGGTGGAGGCCGACATCCAGCTAGCTATGTGGAGCTGGGGTGGCACATTTGTGCTGTCGGTAGAGAAGGAGGTCGCGGCCTGTCGGCCGCGATAGTGGTAAGTCAGCGGTCGGAACCTCAGCCGACCACATGGAGGTAGGGTGGCGTGCGTCCACGCCACCTGTTGAGTGGGAGGTCATGACCCATTGGCCGCAGCGAAGCAGGGTGGGGGCCAGTATGCCGGCCGATCGTGTGGCAAAGCAGCGACGCATGCCCGTGCCTCCGGATCTGGAGACCGTGGCTGCTTGGCCATGGAGGAGGTCAGAGGGTGGCCGACATCCGACCGACTATGGTGGAGTAGCAGCGCGCATCCGTGCCACTGGAAGGAGGGCCCACTGTTTTGGTCGGCCGTGTCACGCCGAGCCGGACCCCTCCGACGGGTCCTGCATGCCAGCCAGTGGCGCCTCGTCGTTGACCAAAACCGAATGGACAATAGGCCGTTCAGGTGACTTGGGGGGAGTGCCTCCCCTCCCGGGTGGTGGCTAGGGCGGACCCCACCACGAGGGGCAACCCCGGCTGCGTGTTGCACCTTGGGTCGGGCCGGATGATGGCCTAGTGGGCCTGGACTGCCGTAGCCTAGGCCCATCCAGGCCGGACCCAGACCGAGTCGAGTTGGCCCAGGCCGGGTCAGGCCGGATCGGTCTGAACGGGTCGGGCCAGACTCAGGCCCATCTAGACCCAAATACCCCTTTTTGGACATATCTTGAGAACCGAACATCCGTTTGAAAAACCTTTTACGGTGCCAAAATCCTTGGATCGAGACAGTACTTTTGGTATACTCCACTTGAGTTTTGGATAAAGCTAGAGTATGGTCGGGTTGAATCGAACCCGAATCCAACTGGGCCCCTGGGACTAGAAAGGCTTATAACTTACAGACCGGACGTCCAATTGACGCGCCGTCTGTTTCATTGGATCCCTTATGATGTGATAGACATTCATGATACTTCTTTATGGGAATTCGGGACAGTTGAAGTATCGACCAATGGATTGAGGAGAAATACCTCCCATAATCAAGCACACTTAGTGCAGAAACCCAATGGCTGGCTGTACTTGAAGAATCTTCAGATCTTTTGTGGGTCAGCGCACGAAGATCCTCTGTAGGTCAGCGCATAATGATTCTTTGTGGGTCAGGTCTCAATGATCTTGTGTGGGTCAGTGCATACCGATCCTGTGTGGGTCATCTTCAGATCCTGTGTGGGTCATCTTCAGATCCTGTGTGGGTCATCTTCGATCCTGTGTGGGTCAATAACAGAGCTTCTCGATGAAGTAAGATGATCTAGCTTACGAATAATCATCTATACTTTAATACTTAAGTTATACCTGTTGTGAGAATTGTCTTTACCTTTGTGGTACACTTCTGTGTGGTGATAACTTCATGATATTTTTCTGTGTGGCGTTACCTTTGTGGTACACTTTTGTATGGTGATACCTTCGTGGTATTATTCTATGTGGTGTTACCTTTTTGATACTTACCTTCATGGTGTTACCTATGTGGTACTTCTATCTTTGTGGTGTTACATGTGTGGTACTTCTACCTTCGTGGTGTTACCTTTGTGGTATTATTCTCTCATGTGTGAGATGAGTATATATTGATAACTTGGGTATATGTATGGGAATATACCTAAGTAGTGTTGATGACTATTCCTTCATGCTTTGATATTGAGGTCTTGCTTCGTGGTTTATCCTTTGTGGATTCTGAGAGACCTTTGGGGGTCTCAGGGTCCCTACTGAGTATTGTTATACTCATCCCTGCATGGGCTATGCCCGTACCTTGTTGTGTCTTGTGCAGACGACGAACAACATTGATCGAGGCTAAGGGTGCCAGGACTAGAGGCTACTTGGAGGTGGACCATTAGAAGAGAAGTACCATAGATATGACCGTTCAAGAGCTGTAACTAACCTTCAGGTTGGATCCTTGGAAGGTGTTCAAAGGATCTATTCTCAGTTTTACTTGTACTTTCCAATTGGTCTTGTATTCTGGACCCTTTAATTACTGTATACACTCTGTTTACTGTATATTTTTATTTGTTCTTGTGTCTTTTTGTGTGATTGGTCTGTATTAGTTTATAGGTTTAAAGGAAATGCCTTAACAGTTTTAGGGATATGCCTTTTCGGTGCTAGTCTCTAGCCCCTGGCCTATAGATGGTAGGCTTGGGGTAGTCACCACATGGGCCCCAGGGGACAGGTCATGAAAAATTGGTATAAGAGGATTCGGTTCTACCAAAGAACTTGGACTATGATCTTTTAATCAGCAATAGTGTTAAGTGTTATGAGTGTGGTTATCAGTTTGGGGAATCCGGTGTTGGTGTGGTGGCTAACATATCCATACACCAGGACCCCGATTTCTAATTTCTGAATTAGTGCACAAAAACACTGGTTGCGTGTATGTTTTTGAAAAGTTTTCTTTGTGATCACTTTGAGTCAGCTCACTGGGTATAACTTAAAGTCTGTAGTGCACCTGTTTCTTTTCAAGATGACTCCACTCAGACAGCCATCTAGTTTTCCAGGTAGAGTACGTGAGGACATCCCACCCAGCATCAAGGCTTCGGTGCAACCCTTTCGGAAGTTGTACCATCGGGTGGTGTACCAACAGCACCACTACTCGTTGGGAAGCCGATGCCACCAGCCCCATAAGCAGAGGGTGCACACCTCTTGAGTGTGTTGCATGAGTTTTAGTGCTAGAGGCCACTAAGGTTCTGGGGTGAGATAGATCCATAGGCGGCTGAGGATTGGATGAAGGCCATGGTTAGAGTTTTTTTACTAGTAGAGACACTAGATGATCTCATGGTGATCCTTTCTGCTAGCCTTCTTCTGGCAGCATCGGGCAGATGGTGGAGCTTGATGCTCCAGGTTCACGATGAGATCATTCTCATTTGGGCGGACTTCGAGAGCCTTTTCAGGACAGATTTCATCCCAGTGACCTTACGCTCAGTGTGTATACATGATCTTCTCCACTTGCAGAAGGGTAGTATGACCGTGGATCAGTAATCGGCAAGGTTCACTGACCTCTCACGCTACTCCACTGACATGGTGTGAGACCCTTTCTTTAGGGACCAAACCTTCGGCTAGGGGATCATATGGGAGATTAGAGCCTCAATGATTTCTCTCAGCATCCCGACGCAAGTGAGGGTGTTAGAGTGAGCAGTCATAGTGGAGAGTTTCTTTGATGAGCAGTCACCGACAGTGAGACCCACCACCAGACGTCACATAGCAGAGTCATCTGCAGCTGGAAGCAAACAGATGACGCATAGGTTCAAGAGGTCTAGACCTACAGGTGGACGATCGCAGGATACATGGTCAGTTGTGAGAGGTTCTCAAGACATAGCAGGATAGGTGAGGAGCAGGTAGTATTACTTGTATGGTGGGTAGGGTCACATGGCTCATGACTGCTCAACCCGCCGTAAAGACGAACAGAAGATGGTCGAAGGACCACCTGGGTAGAGGTGAAGATTCGATCGATGAGGTCTGCAGGTAGGAGGCAGACGTGGAAAAGGAGATGGCTATGTAGTAGGCAGTTCGCAGCGATACGAGGTTCTACCACCACCACCTCCAGGTGGTCCACCCCTATCATAGAGAGCAGGTGGACAGGGATGAGCTCAACACCAGGTAGCTGAGGCCTACGCCCACGACACTCCGGAGATGATACAAGGTACGATCTGTGTGTACTCCACCTTAGCTGCAGTACTTATAGACACATGTTCCAATCACTCTTTCATTGCCATGGCCCTCATTCGGAGCTTTGAGATATTGGTGGAGCCGTTGGCTCGATCCTTGTAGCTAGAGACTCCCACAAGAGAGAATTCAATGATTACACAATGGTTCCAGCAGTGTGAGATTAATCTAGGAGGCGAGAGCTTCAACGAGGATCTTGTAGTAGCGGCGTCGAGGCCTTACGACATCATCTTGGGGATGGACTGGTTATCTACAGTCCATGCTAAGATCGATTGTATTTGGCACAAAGTGTGGTGTGTTCGCGAGGATGAGACCAGGTTTTCCTTCACCAACGAGAAGGGAACCTTTGCAGTGTAGGATGGACTTACCTGGAGGAGGGTGCAGCCGATCACACATCAGTTGGCTAGCCTTACCCTCAGAGTAGTTGATGTTGAGAGTTTGAGCTCTCCTGTAGTGGTGGAAAAGTACACTGATGTTTTTTCTGATTATGTTCCAAGTGTACCTTCTCACAGAGAGGTGGAATTTTATATTGACTTGTACCCTGGGATGACACTGATCTCTACACCAGCATATTATATGGATTTTTCAGAGCATCGAGAGATGCGAGTACAGTTAGAGGACTTGCAGAGAAAGGGGTTCATTATGCCTGGTGTTTCTCCTTGGGCAGCCTCGATTTTGTTCGCCAAGAAGGCAGATGGGAGTTTAAGACTCTGTGCGGACTATCGGAGCCTAAACTAGGTGACCATGAAGAACAAGTACTCACCCCCGAGGATTGACAATCTTGTTGATCTGATGAAGGGAGAACGATGGTTTTTGAAGATATACCTTAGATCAGGCTATCACCAGCTTAGGGTACGAGACTAGGATGTGCATAAGACGACCTTCAGATGTTGGTATGGACATTATGAGTTCTTGGTTATTCCATTTGGTGTGACTAAATCCCTAGCAGTATTCATGGGACTCATGAAAAAGATCTTCCAGCCATACCTCGATCAATTTTTGGTAGTCTTCATCGATGACATTCTGATATACTCAGCTACAGAGGAAGAGTACGCCTATCATCTACAGATAGTTCTGAACACCCTACAAGAGCACCAAATTTATGCTAGGATCTCGAAGTTCCAGTTCTAGATTCGAGAGGTTCACTTCGTGGGACATGTTATATCATAGGTTGGAGTTTCAGTGGATCCAGTGAAGATTTAGGTTGTGCTTGCTTGGGATCCACCCAAGAGTTTTATAGAAGTGCAGAGTTTCCTAGGTTTGGTCGGTTACTACCGAAGGTTTGTGCCCGGCTTTTTTAGAGTAGCAACACCCTTATCAGCTTTGAAAAAGAAAGGGAAACCCTTTATGTGGTAAGAAAGATGCCAAATGAGTTTCCAAGAGCTGAGGCAGAGACTGAAGAGTGCCCCCATCTTAAGGCTACCGAAGGAGGGCGTTGGATACGTAGTCTACTGAAACATGTCATGGACCGGGCTTGGATGTGTCTTGATGCAGAAGCAAGAAGTGATCATGTATGGTTCTCAACATCTGAGAAAAAATGAGAAGAACAACACTACCCATGACCTGGAGTTATAAGTAGTGGTCTTCACCGTGAAGATGTGGAGACATTACTTTATGGGCGAACGTTTTATAGTCTAATCTGATCATAAGAGTCTCATGTATATCTTCTCTCAGAAAGACCTGAACTTGAGATAGTGGTTATGGCTAGAGTTCCTTTAGGACTATGAATTTGTGATAGTATATACTCTTGGGAAGGGGAATGTAGTAGCAGATGTACTCAGTAGAAGATATGGTATGCAGTTTTTGAGTGAGGTGACAAAGCAGCTAGCCGCTTTGCGGATATCCTACGTGGATCGAGATGGAGCAACTTATATTCAGTCTCTAATAGTAACTCCCCACTTCTTTAGCAAGTTAGAGAGGTGCAACTTGGGGACACTAATTGCGAGGCATGACGTGCTCAAATATCCATAGGACAGACACCTGATTGATTTTATGAAGGTGGAGAGCACGTCATCCTATTCAGAGGGCGTACTATGGTACTGGTGGTGCTATGAGAGGAAGTGTTGAGGGAGTTCTATACATCTTCTCTTATGGTACATCTAGGAGTGTAAAAGATGTAATAGGACCTCCGACATTAGTACTGGTGGTCGGGAATAAAGAAAGTTGTAGCAGAGTTTATATCTTGGTGCCTCACTTGTCAACAAGTGACGTCAGAGCATCAGGTTCCAGCTGGCATAGTTCATCCACCATAGGTGCTAGAGTGGAAGTGGGATGGAATCTCCATGGAATTTTTGACAGTGCTTCCACACACATCCAAGGGGAATGATTCCATTTGGGTGATCGTTGACCGACTCACCAAATCGGCCCACTTCCTACCTATTAGAGAGTAGGGACAATTAGAGGTCTTAGGATGCCTCTACATGTAGAAGATTGTGTGGCTTCAGGGGGTTCCATCTACGATTGTCTCTGATCGTGATGCACGTTTTAATTACCAGCTATGGAAGGGATTGTAGGAGGCATTCAGGACTCAGATTTTATTGAGCACCGCCTTCCATCCTCAAATGGATGGTCAGATAGAGCAAACCATTCAGACCCTCAAGGACATGCTACGTGCTTTTTCCCTTGATTTCGGCCGCAGCTGGGAAGATCACTTTCCCTTGGTGGAGTTCACGTACAACAATCGCTACCACTCCCCCATTGGTATGAAACCATTCAAGGTATTGTACGGTCAATCTTTAAGATCACCTCTGTGATGGACTGACCTAGGGGAGTCATCGTTCATGGGACCAAAGATGGTACGGGATACCACAGAGAACGTGAGGATCATCCAGGGGTGGATGAAGACTGCACAGAGCAAGTAGAAGTCCTATGCTGATAGGAGACAGAGACCTCTTGAGTTCTAGGATGGTGACCATGTCTTTCTATGGGTCCCACCTCGATGTGGTTTACAAAGATTTAGCCGGGGTGACAAGTTATATTTGAGGTTAATCGGACCCTTTCAGGTCCTCAACAGAGTTGGCGAGGTGACATACCGCCTAGATCCTCCCCCTCAGTTTCATCAGATGCATGAAGTTTTCCATGTATCCTAGCTGAGGAGATACATGCACAAACCATCTCACGCCATGGACCACAACAAGTTGGACTTAGACGATGGGGTGAAGTTTTCGAAGGATCTAGTAGAGATTGAGGATCGACAGGAGAGAGTCCTACATGGGCGATCGATACCTATGGTGAATGTTCATTGGCATCTTGGGAACCTCCAGGAGAGAACTTGGGAGTGAGAGGCTCAAATTTGGGCTCAGTACCCCCAATTATTTCCCTAGTTTGTGTTGTGACTTTTGGGGAAGCAAATCCCTGAGGTGGGGAGAATATAAAGATCCGAAATTTTAAATGTAATATTTTTTTAATTATATGAAAATATTACGAGTCCGGAAAAATTGAAGGCGCGTGATTCTGAGGCCCGGAGTGCCCAGAATGAATTTTAGAACTTTTTTTAGGTACGTTCAGTAAACATGTGAGCAGCATTTTGTAACTTTTGTACCGGTTCTTGGGATTAAAATCTGAGGACACTATTGAACTCGCAGCACTAATATTTACTTAAGGAGACCTTCACCTCGATTGCAGTAGGTCGAGGGTAGAAGTCAGTTTTTCAGATTTTCGTTGGAGAGTTAAAAGTAAAATAATAAAAATAAAACAATAACTTTTATTTTTATATGAAACCTCATTTTTTAATATTGGCAGTGGGGACCACCTGAACCCCTCTTAATGGGAGGAAACTTCTGTTTCTCCCCTAATTTAATGATCCAACTTTAATTGTTTAGTTAATAAACTTAATTTATTAAGTTGGCTCCTCACCTTTATTGAGGTTGGGGGGAAATCGTTCGAAAAGGAGAGACTTGGAGAAATATGCTCCAAATGAAGAACCTCTCCAATGAAGAACATTATCCGGATCAAGAATGTAGAACCGACCTTGCAGTGAGTTGCGGGAGCAACGGGCGCCAACGTCTTCATCATCATAATATTATTCCTCATGACACTTCCAATGGATGATCGAGGTAGGGGTGTGTTTATGTCTTTCTTCATGGTTTTATGTTGAAACCTTCTCCTCGAATCCACATACTATCTATCTAACGCGGTGGGTGTGGTCCAAACAAACATGTCCCGATTCCTCTGCATATTTAATGTTGACGTGTTATTTGCACACCATGATGACGGTAGTAGCACAACAACACCGCCGAAGGAGACCAAAACCCGTCGGCCGCGGCGGAGAAAGGTGGCGGCCGACACCGAGATGGAGCATGGAACTGGGGCGGTGCATTCGCACCGCCGATAGAGAAGGAGGCCACGGTCCGTCGGCCGCGATGGTGGGAAGTCAGCGGCTGACACATCAGCCAACTGTGTGGAGGTAGGGAGGTGCACGTTCGTGCCACCGGTTGAGTTGGAGTTCGTGGCCCATCGGCCGCAGTGGAGTAGGGTGGCGGCCGGCACGCCGACCGACCGCGTGGTAAAGCGGAGGTGTGTGTATCCTCTGCCAGAGCTGGAGACCGCGACAGCTTGGCCATGGCGGAGGTCGGAGGGCGGCCAGCATCCGGCCGACTACGGTGGATTAGTGGCACATGTCCACGCCACTGGAAGGAGGGTCGACCGTTTCGGCTGTCCGCGCCACACCGAGCGGGATCCCTCTGGTGGGTCCCGCGTACCAGCCGACGACGCCATGTGGCATCCCCTGGTTGGCCATAACAGAATGAACAACGGGCCATTGGGTTGACCTAGGGGGATCACCTCCCCTCCCAGATGGCAGCTAGGGCGGACCCCACCACGAGGAGCCCACCTCGGCTGTGGGCTGCCCAGTGGGCTGGGCCGGGCCTCCCCCTTCACAGGCCGGGCCAGACCATGGCCCAATGGGCCAGGCCAGCCATATCCTAGGCCCATCTAGGCTAGACCCGGACCGGGTCGGGTTGGCCCAGGATGGGTCAGGCCGTGTCGGACTAGACCTGGGCCCATCTAGACCCAGATACACCTTTTTGGCCATATCTTGAGAACTAGACATCCATTTGTCGAACTTTCTAGGGTGCCAGAATCCTTGGATTGAGACAGTCCTTTTGGTATAATCCACATGAGTTTTGGATAAAGCTGGAGTATGGTCGATTTGGATTTAACTCGAATCCAACCGGGCCCTTAGGAGTAAAAGGCTAATAACTTATAGACCGGGTGTCCGATTGACGCATCGTCTATTGCATTGGGTCCCTTATGACATTACAGACCTTTGTGATACTTATTCATGGGACTTCGTGGCAGTTGAAGTATCAACTGATGTCTTGAGGAGCAGTACCTCCTGGAATCAAGTGCACTTAGTGCGGAAACCTAGTGTCTTGATGTACTTGAAGAATCTTCAGATCCTGTGTTGATCAGCGCTCGACAATCTTGTGTACGTCAGTGCATACCGATACCATGTGGGTTAGTGCTCAATGATCCTGTGTG
Source organism: Viscum album (assembly GCA_963277665.1). Taxonomy (NCBI): domain Eukaryota; kingdom Viridiplantae; phylum Streptophyta; class Magnoliopsida; order Santalales; family Viscaceae; genus Viscum; species Viscum album. Next base: position 2,007,756,767 of record OY728159.1, on the reverse strand, counting down.
GGTTAGCATATACCAATCTTGTGTGGTCCATCTCCAGATCATGTGTGGGTCATCTTCAGATCCTGTGTGGGTCATATTCGATCCTGTGTAGGTCAACAACAGAGCTTCTAGATGAAGTAAGATGATCTAGCTTACGACTAATCATTTATACTTTCATACTTAATTTATACCTAGTGTGAGCTGAGTCTTTACCTTTGTGGTACACTTCTATGTGGTGATACCTTCGTGGTATTCTTCTATGTGGCGTTACTTTTGTGGTACTTACCTTCGTGGTGTTACCTGTGTGGTACTTCTATCTTCGTGGTGTTACATGTGTGGTACTTCTACCTTCGTGGGGTTAAATTTTTGGTATTCTTCCCTCACATATGAGATGAGTATATATTGATAACTTAGGTATATGTATGGGAATATACCAAAGTAGTGATGATGACAATTGCTTTGTGCTTTGAGATTGAGGTCTTTCTTTGTGGTTTATCCTTTGTGGATTCTGAGAGACCTTTGGGGGTCTTGGGGTCCCTATTAAGTATTGTTATACTCACCCCTGCATGAGTTACACCCACACCTTGCTGTGTCTTGTGCAGACGACATACAACATTAATCGAGGCTGAGGTGACAGGACTGGCGGTGGCTCGGATGTGGACCATTAGACAAGACATACCACTGAGACAACCATTCGAGATATATACCTACCCTTCAGGTTAGATCCTTGGTGGGTGTTTATAGGAGCTATTCTCAGTTTTACTTGTACTTTCTAGTTGGGCTTGTATTCTGGCCCCTTTACTTACTATATACACCCTATTTACTATATAGTTTACTTTGTTCTTATGTCTTGTTGTGTGCTAGGTTTGTGTGAGTTTACAGGTTTAAAGGAAATGCCTTACCGGTTTTAGGGATATGGATTTCCAGTGCTAGTCACCAGCCCCTGGCCTATGGAAGGTGGTCTTGGGGTAGTCACGGCATCGGCCCCAGGGGACGGGTCACGAAAAGTCATGATAACAGTTAATATTGTTCATGTTTTTCATGTTAAAAACAATGATTCTTTTCACATATTTGGTAAAATCCAAACAAGAATTGTTTGAAAAACAACATGAAGATTACTTTAAAAAAAAATTTTAATTCAAAAATGGGTAAAAATTTACTTAATAAATAATTTTAAGAATGTTAAAAAAAATTGAAAACTTTTTTAGAAAACATGGTTTTGGAAGAAAAAGGGTTTCGACTGAAGTTAGAAATAAAGATGTTTTTTCCTTAAAAATAATATTTCAAACTCTTGAGTACATAAAGAGAGGAAAATAAAGGGAAACATGTATTATCATGACATAACTAGAGGTGAAGATAATTAATTAGTTTCCTGAGATATAGATCATAATATTTTATCATTTGTAGAATAATCATAAACAATCTTGATAAATGCCGAGATTGTATCGCAAAACCATTACCACTTTGGTAACATTTAATCGTAATCCCCATAAATTATAACATTAAATGAAACTTATAATATCATGAGAATAAATTAATTCATGATATTACATGTCTTAGGGGATTTATATACACCTCATAAAATAATACAAGTGTATAACATAACATATGTCTCAAAGAAGGAAAATTGAGACAAAAATCCATTACCACTTTGGTAGATTTTGAACCTTAAGCCTCATGAAATAGAGGTCATAAAAAGGACATGTAAATCAAAATAATTTTCATTAAAATAATCATAAAATACATTCATGTTCAATATAAACAACACATAAAATAAATGGGTGGTGAATATGGAATGTGTCTCAAAGAAGTAAAAAGTGAGATGGAAATCCCTTACCTTAAGTCTCTAATTCCTTCGTACACGTTCGAAACTCCGGTATAGTAAATATATGTTTATTATTAATATATTATTGAACCATAATTATATATATTATACCATCTATTATTTACTTATGACCATTTATTACCCTTTTATTACCAATTCCTTATTAAAATCACATTTCAGGTAACAACAACTTTGTTTTTCGTATATGTTTTGATATGTTATTTTTGGTCCTCTTAATTTGATCATGGTTGCATAATATATAGAATAATAATAATTAAATAATTATAATATTTATACATTAATTATAATTTTAATACCAATCATGAAATATGGTTTTGAGTAATGAAGTATGTTACAATCATGGAGATAGTAGGTCATACGTATGCATGAGTAACATTTTCATTTTTCAACAATCATTATAGAAAGGTGGTAACTAATATTTTATATTTAAATAATTATAATAATATAATAAATAAAATATTTTTTCTCTAAATATACTTATAGATATCATTAATTTTATTTTGTGGTGAAAATAGATTGTCACATCACTTTGTGAAGGAGGTAGTCTACACATACATGAATGACATTATCATCTTTCAATGAGTAAAAAGTTAAGAGATAAACTGATATATTATATTTTAATAATGATAAATATGTACTTAATATCATATTTATTTCATATATATCAAATATATTCTTTAAATTTATCCTTATTATCTTCCATGTAAAGCGTTAGTGAAAAATGAATCACATCGCTTAGTGAGGCGGTAGTCTGCCATACACACGAGCGACGTTATCATATCCCCTATAGAATTTAAATTTAAAAGGTATATATTATATAATGACTCAATAGGTACAATTATGTTATATATGTAATATATATACTTTTTATCCATCATCATACCCAATCGTGAGTGGTGGTAATGAAAAAATGAATGACATCCGTTTACGAGGCGGTAGTTCGCTATACACATGAATGATGATTTAATAGCCCATTTAATATAATTGGGGATGGTTTTAGGTCATTACCTTAACATAAAAACATAAAAATATATGTAAGATAATTATTTTATTATATAAACATGTTTTAACAATAATTTAATAGTGTGTAGGAATAAATAAAATAAAAACGCTCGTTGAAGAATGTTATGTCTTCTTTGGGAAACCTCTTCAGGTTTACCCCAAAAGCCTTACAAGGTTGGATTTATGCATAAAATATTGGATTATGGGATGATATTATGGAATTTAGGAATCTATTTTTTCTGGTATTTTCTAAAATAAAAGGTATTTCTGGTGTAAAGAGGATAGGATAGGTGATGACATTTTATAAGTGATGTGAGTGGCACACTTGTAATTTTTAAAATAAAAAGGTGTAGCAACATTTTTAACATGAAAAAATGGTAAAAAATAGAGTATTATCAAGACTTAGATATTATAGGGTCTAAATATATCCATAAAATATATATATAATATATTTTTAGTTCATTTTAACCATTATCTTTTTAGTTTATCTCTCATGTAAACCCATTTTTCCTTAACCATAGTAAATAAGTTTTACTGTTTTTTTTCTATTAATTATCATAAAAAATTAATCTAACCTTATTAGATAATATAAATTATTATTATTAAAAATATTAAATCCATTTTTCTAAATTCCATTCATATAATTATCAAAATCTAATTTAAAATTTGTCCCATACACACGATGAGAGAGCGAGTTTTCAATGAGAAAATGTTCAAAAATTTACAAGGTTTTTATATAAAAACTCAATATGAAAATGATTCAAATGAAATAAATTGGATTAATAAACATATAATTTAACTAATTTATTTTTTTAAATTAAATATAATTTAAAATTATAAACAATTTAATTAAAAATGTATTTTTCAATTAAAATTTGGTATTTTTCATTATTCATCAAAAAATTATTTTTTTTAGAAAATTCCAAAAAATTCACCATAATCTAATTTTTACATAATGGTTTCAAAAATTAACTTAATTTTATCAAATAAAATTTCTAAAATAATCAAAAAATATTTTTCAAATAATTGCGCAAAAAGGTGACAATTTTTTCTAGAAAAATATAGTTTTTAAGCATATAATTTGATTATTCTTATCTCTTGCCTGAAAAACACATAAGATTAATGTTAAATAGTTGGTTGAATATATACTATATATATATATATATTTCAATAAAATTATTCACAAAATTTTTTTATTTAATTTATTGAGGTAAACATGTTTTTGTCATAAAAATAGGTTTTTTGAAAAAGATTCCCTTTATTTTTAAATAGTCATTATTTTAATGTTTAATTAATTGCTCACTAATGAATTAAATTTATATAATTGTGTAAACCATATATTTTTATAATTTAGTTAATCCTATTCTTACCCACCATTATAGTGTCTAGGTGATAACTATCATATTATATAATAATTTCTTAATAGTAATTGACATTTCATTTAAAATCGATGATGTTTTTAACAAAAACTACACCCAGTGTTGCATGTAATGCAAGGTAAACATTGTGCTACATGTAATGCAAGATAAAATCAGTTTTTAGTGTAATGAAAAATATATAAAATATTAAATTTATTGGAAAAATAATATTTCACAAAATCTCAGAGTGTTACAGTGTCCAGGACATCAACACATCTACTTTCTCCAGGCCCACTGATATAATAGTCTCAGAAACCACATGGCCTAAAAATTTCAACTCCTAAATCCAAAAGTGACACTTCAATATCTTGGCATAACACTGATGGGCTCAAAATGTACACATGACTATATCAAGATATATATCATGTTAATCAAGATTTGGTAAGTAATGAGGATGTCTTCAATTAACACCATAATAAGTGAGTTAAGGTATCATTGTAAGATCTTGTTCATGAGATCCATGAAAACTATTGGTACATTCGTTATTCCAAATAACATCATAGTGTAATCATATATCCCTTACCTCCTCCTAAAATCCATATTCTGAATTTCCTCCTCTCTAACCCATAACTAGTGATATCCTGATCAGAGATCATTATTGGAGAACCACTAGGAACTCCAAAACTAATCAAAGTGATCATCAATACTAAGAAAATGGTACCTATTTTTCATGATCACCTAATTTAGCTTTTAGTAATCGATGCAAAGTTAAAGACTATTATCCACCTTCTTTGAGAAAAAAATAGCTTCACCCCATGATGATGCACTCAGACCGATAAATTCATTTGTTTCTAAGTCCTCAAGATGTGTTTTGAGATCCTTTAACTTGGTTGGTGCCATAAAATAAGAGGGGATCAAAATATACTGCACACCTAGCATGAGTTCTATCTTGAATTCAACTTCTCTATCAGGGGTAGGACCTATGAATTTATCTGGTAATATGTCCTGATAGAGACCCAAAACTTAAAGAAAATTTGAGGGGGACACCACTGATCCTACAAAAAGATCCATGCTTGAAATCTATACCATAACCATTCTAAGTTTACTCATTCCTAGACCCACTCTACCTTCTCCAAACTCCCATTCACAGATCAAAATGTACTTCTCACCCTTGGGTGATGTAAATAATTACCATCACCAATAGAAAAAAACATGGACTCTAAATTTAGTCAATAAACCCATGATAAGAATCACATTAAATATATTTATCTCCAAAATCATGAAGTCCCACAGATATCCATAGCTGAAAACGACTACAGGACACTTCAGGCATTATTGAAGAAGATCCACTTTCACACCTAATGGTGTATCAAGGGAAAGAAAATTAGAAGATAACTTGACTGGTAAGTAAATTCTTTAATAATTTGTGTAGATATAAAGTGAAGAAATGTTATCAAACAAAGAATTACATAGTGTAGAAGTGATCAAGGTTGTACCTAGAATAGTGGATGTTCCCTCACCATAATTTTTTGTAGTCTAATCCACTACATATACTTGGCCTGCCTCATCTATGTGAGACTATCCCTAAGGCATATGACCCACTTGAATCATTTTACCCTGATCCTACTACTGAGGACCCTAGTCGGATACCTAGGTCATAGTTTTCATTGGTCATGAACCCCTTTGAAAGCTCAACCTTTAAGTTCAAGAGAATAATTGTTGTAGATGCCTCATCTTTCCACACTATCGACACTCACCTGGAGATGTTTTGTAAATTTTTTCATAATGTCCCACCTTCCCATAGTTGAATCAATATAGAATTCCTCCTAAGTGGTTTGAAGAATCCACACTTTACTAAACCTTCTTAAAAATACTCAGCTACATATCCTCATCCTCCATCTTTTAGCTACCAAAGGTTACACTCATTGTAGTAGTAGGATGTATACCTTCCTGAGTACTAAAGGGTGAAAGAATACCAATTCATGTATCCTCCTCTAGAACCTTCTCAGTAATAAAATAATTGTATAGAAACACCATGTATGTCATTTTTTTCAAAACTCGTAACCTAAAATATGACATTAGGATTAATACCAATCTCAAATTTCATGTCCTTATGTGCCTTGTTCCCAGATAGAAGTGGGTTAAGTAGAGTATCTCTATGAAATGCACAGATTATGCGAACACCATCATGGATCCCTATTGTAAATCCATGAAATCATGTGCTTAGTCAAAATTTAGATTATAGGTTGAAAATTCCTTGAAGAACGAGTCCCTAAAGGCATCATCGGTGATAACCTCATGCTTATCAACCTATCCCATCACTCCCCACCATCTATTGGTGGGTCCCTATAACGTAAATTTTTCCAACTTCACCTTTTTGTCTTCAAGTGTCTCAATGTGGTCAAAGATACTATTGATGACATCTATCCAGTATTTTTCATCCTGTGGTCCTCCTACTCCCTGAAGGGCTGGTGGATGTTGGATATAGAAGTTTCTATTGTAATCAACTATAGACCATAGTGCCCCTCTACCTTGGGCATGTACAAGAGGAAAGACTCTCGATTGAGGTGGTCCCACTTCCTATACTACCAGATCAAGTGCATGAGTGTTCTCCACTGAACCCTCTTATAAAATTAGTGGTGGGATGGGGATAACCTCTATGATAGGATAATACCAACCCACATCAACTAGTGTTCCCATTAGTCTCCTTTGAGGTTCCATCTTTCTAAAATGCCAAATGGACCTTTAAAAAAACTGAGTCCATTAAGATAGATCCTAATTAGTCTATGGGATCACACAAAGGTTATCCTAAGAGGCCACCTATAACCTAATGTATGTCCATCCTAGAACTACCCATGGTCCTTTATATCTATATTTTAGTCACAACCATATATATATGAATTATAATATTATATTCAAGTTTAACTAATTAATTCCAAAATAAGTATACTATATTAGATGAAAAAAAATATATCACTCAATAGAGAATGAAATTCTATCCCAAACAGATAGTAAAAATCAAGGTATTTAATTTAAAAACTACTATGAAACACTAAACATGTATATATATGGCATTTGATCCTACGTGACTAATCACGATACATGAACACATCTAAATTAAAAAATATTGTAATGAGAATACCTTCAATAAAAACTCAGCGGTCCATTACACATGAGCTATCCAGGTATATGGAAACTCCCCTACCCAAGTCTAACATAGCATATCTACTTTCAACCTTGTCCAAGTATAACCAAGAAGTAATGAAAAAAAACTATTTTAATACCATTTTGTACCCCCAACCTAAACCACCAGGTCCAAGTTAGAGATCCACATGACCTCATGAAAACTTCCCCATATGCAAGAGGTTTTTGACTAGAAGTGAGGGTTATAATTCTATTTTTGGAGAGATTATACCCTCGGTTTCATATCCATACACCAAAATATGAATAAAATATAAATAAAATATAAAATAATTCAGAATATTAAGGCAGAAGATAAAATATCATAATGTGATGACAGATTGAACACATTTCATACAAATAAATAATTTGGGTTTCTAGTGTGGAAATCCAAACCAAAGTATAAAGTGAAATAAGGTAAATAAATAAACACTATAAAATTATCTAGAGTCTATACTAGTATTTCTATTATCCCCATTCTCTTCGGCTCAACCATGTTCCCAGACCCCCTTTCCCTTACCTGGATCCCTATAAACAAATTATGCACACACATATAGATTCCCATATAGGGTGTGAGTAATAAAACCTAGTAGGAAACCAATAATTCATCCTTAACATGTTTGAAAAGGTATATCATGTGTATTCCATGATAATAATAAATTCACAAGTAATCATAAATAGTCATACATTAAGCCCCATGTGCTAACAAAGCCACTATGAGCTATGGCTATACCTGCTTCATCTTCATACTGGAAGGATATTCAAAACAAATGTCAGAAGCAATCAAGATCTATCGAAAATTATAAAGAACATGTCACCCATCATCCAAAAGGAATCAGGACAACATTATACTTGGAATTCACAAGGCATCGAGGCAATATGTCACTCTGCATCGACAATGCATCGAGTGAACATGTCACTCGACATCCAAAAGTCTAATGTCACCGTCGTAACATGTTATTTTCACTACCCCTTAAAGAGATAATCATTTAATGATGGTCCACCTATTCCAAGTACTAAGAAAATGCCTCCCAAGTCATGGTAATAAATACAATAGGTCAGTGCATTTAAAGGCAACACAGGGCATGTCTTAATAAGAAATTAATAGTAACATATATAAACATATGATCAACATCCATCATGGTAAAAATATATATAAGTATATATGTGGAATTAAGCATCATAAACAGGTCTCATGGTTACACACACACCCATATGCGATATCTATCAAGTATGGTCAAATAATAAATTCCAAGATAATAATCATACCAAGGAAACATGTGTATACAAGAGACCCAAATGGTAAGGAACTTCCCACATCATGTTTTTTGATGGAAATGTTATGATTTTCAATAGAATTTTCACCTAAACCACATTATGACACCCATCAAAACAAGATCACATGAAAAGAACTCCTATAATTGGTTCCAAACCAACATGAAAGGGTTATTGAGTAAGGTAGAGAAGAAAAAAAATAAAAGGGTAGAATAAACAATTACCCAATGTTCAATTACCTTAAATAGTAATCTTCAAGTCCATTTCAGAAAGATGAATCTTCATTGGTTATGGAAATTGACAAGTGCAGATATTTAAGGGTCATACAAGTCTAAATCCAAGATAAAAAACCTCACCCCATGACCATTCAAGAAGGAAAAGAATAAATTCATCCAAACCAAGAAATAATCATCGAAGTTCTTCACTGAATTTTATCAAACAATAATCACTAGTAAATGTTGATAAATCGAGACCTTAAATCAATCAAGTGGAAGTTAGGATCAAGATAATCAATAAAGAAGATTGATCTCAAATGAAGGTTACACAAGGTTAGTAACTAGTTTATATGTGGGTCAGGAAATACATCAGAATAATGATGAATCATTAAGGAGGATGAATCTATTGATTAATAAGAGAATAAATTAAATTTAAAATTCATTTAATACCTTTATTAAAGTTACACTTGGTTTTCCCATTTGAATTATTCAAGATCCATGGGAAAATCTAACAACCCCAACTATAGTAACCCAAAGCTAGTGTCTACTTTATTATATTGAAATAAGATATAAGGGATATTATCCTAAAGGACCAATCAATTTAGTAGTCTTGAATATATAGACAAATATATAATTCCCATTTTAGATTGGAAATAAAATTTAAATCATTAAAAAAGAAAATGTTCATAATCCTTGAAATTGATTCAAATATTTCTTCTTTATATCTTAGGGAAAGGAAACAATTATAGGTTAGTTTAAATGATCAGTAAGGGTTAAGTAAAATGAAATTTATTATGAGTTAATAAGGCACAAAAAACATGGAAAGATAAATAACTAAAAATTCATGTCATTTAATCAATAACATGAGCACAAAATGCATTCTTGGATAATATCAAATGAAATATTCTCATGGATAATAATAACTGAATTCTCAATGAAGTAAATGCATAATGTTTAACATCATGATCTCATACATCATGATATCTTTACCACCAAGGCCTTATGCCAAGATAGTTTAAACTATGGGTAGGAATACACTAAAAACTCATTTAATAAGGCTAGCCAACAATTTTGTCGCAAGAGACCCATCAATGCATTAAGGGGATATATAATTCTATCCCCACCCATAATTGCATGTCCAATTCATTCTTCATATATTGAAAGATCAATTTAACTCATGAATAAACGAATTATCAAAAAATATCCTTATTGAGTAAATAATATAGAATATCAATATTTAACTAATATATCAAATAAATTTCATAGTAAAATATTATATGTATAATGGGTGTATGGTTTAATAAATAATCAAATCCATGATAATAATATATTAATTTTAGAGAAATGTAATTTCCAATGAAATATGATCATAATAAAGTTAATGTTCCAAGGGAAAGTTAATGATTATAAAATTAATCAAGATATGAGGGATAAACATCAATTAATCATAAAATTAGATTTTGTAGTAAATTCAATTATTTTAAAGAATAACAAAATTAAGAGTAAAATTTAAAATAATTTTTCATAAAGAGTTTTCTTTTTAAAATCATTGCAATCTTATAGAATAAGATAAGGAGTGTTAAATGGTTATGGTGATGGTAAAGTCTATTAATAACATATATGTTAAAAAGAAAACATTATTTTTAAATTTTTATAAAGAAATAAAATAATTAACCTTTCAAAAAAATTTAGAAATATTAATTTCATTCAATTTAAAAAGTCAAGGAAAACTTAAAATATCCCTAATAAATTATTTTATTAACAAAAAATGAGGGTTTCAACATTACCCATTAGAAAAAATTCCAGAGAGAGGAAAATTTAGAATAAAATATAGAAACTCCATAAATATATATAGGATTATAATTTTTTTTATCTTATTAAGGATATATTATAATATCCCTTCAATGATAATATAATAAACCCCAAAAGAAATTGAGATTGTAAAATTAATTCTTAACACTTAGGTAACTTTAAAATTGTAACCCATTGAAAGAGTAACCTTGAATACAAAGTTTAATCATCATGAACAAATAGGTATTCATGTTAAATATATAAAATTGTTATTATAAACATGAAAAAATTAAATAGGTTCATAATACCAAATATGTCTCAATAGAGTGGATATTAAGACAAAATATTTTACCTTACATTTCCCCACAGTGAAACAATATTTAAACTCACATATAGTGGTTTTTAACATTTTATTAATTTATAAAAAACAATATTCATATTCATAATATCATATATGATCCTATTATAAAATATTATCACCCATTCGTTAAAAATATTTCATTATTATCATTTTTCTGGTTTTAACTGATTTATTTTTTCATGCTTGTTTTTTCATGGAAGTTTAAGTACATGTACTTTTATTAGGGTTACATCATCTCCATAATTTTAATCATGATATAAATATCATATATATTTATTATATATATATATATATATTTATAGTCTTCCATAAAATTTATAGGTAGAAAAATGAATTACTCATTTTATGGAGACGACAGGCTATACGTACACATGAACGTTGTTTTAACTTTTTCGATGGTTGGAATGAAAGAAAGTTAAATAATAATTTCCAATTTATAGAATAATTTTATATCATAAATATATAATATTAATTAATTATATCCTTATTACAATCCATATAAAGAAGAAATGAAAAATGGTTCACATCGCTTCATGGAAGTGGTAGTTCACACGTACACATGAGCGACATAATCATTTTTCAATGGATTAGAAGGTAATAATATGGATATGATTTTATAATTACATAAGAATAAATTAGAAATAAATATAATATATAAAAATTAGTTCCATAATTATAATTATCCATGTAAAAGGGTGAAGAAAAATGAATTACTCCGCTACATGGTGACGATAATCCGTACATACACATGAGTGATGTTTTCTCTTTACATAGGATGGAAAAGAGGTGGAAAATGGTTGTATCATAATCATAATAACATCTAAATATATTTATAATACTTTATTAATTATTTTATAATGGATACCACATATTTAGAAGAGGTATTAGAAGAAGTAAAATTAAAAATACTCAGTTAAGAGTTATACCTCTTCGTTGGGAAACCAATTTTGGCTTATACCTTAAGCCTTAAAGGGATGGTCTTTTGGAAATACTAGAATCAATAGGTTGAGGTGAAGTAAATTGGAAAGTTATTATGGTAGGTATTTTCCAAGATATAAGGCTCAAAATGTGTAAGTATGAGAATAGAAGAGGTGACCTTTTACAAGTGAGGGGAGGGACACTCTTGAAATTACATAAAGCATTAAATTAAAATAAATTAATTTTCATGAAAAAATGGGTCCAAATTGATATAATTATAATATTATATTATTAGGAGTCAAAATAATATCTTCCAATAAAATCTGGATAAGTTTTGGTATTGTCTTCACCCTCATCGCTTAGTTCTAACCCCCACCCCGCTAACCCTTTTGACAATTACCACAATATAAATTTTTCTACCCTTTAAGGGTAAAAAATGCTATCATAAAACAATATATAGCCATAAGTGGACTATTATTGATATTATCAACCGTATCCCATTCACTTGGATGAATATATGGTTTTTATGAATTTTAAATCATTTAATAAAATATTATTTATTACAAAATATGATTAATGTCATTTTTAAAACTATTCATTTAATTTGAATTTTAAAAAAATATGATAGTAAATTAATTAAAATATAAAACATTGTGAAATTTATAATATTTTTTCTTTATCTATAAATTTTTTGATACACTATATGCCACTAAAAAACAGTTTTAGATTTTTTAAAATCATTTACTTGATTTTTTTACCTCTTTCACAATCATTTTGTTAGGGTTTCATGAGAATTTAAGTTAATTATTCAATCAATAAAAATTAAAAATAAATTAACATGTTGAAAAAAATTAATTACTATTTAAAATAAATATCTAAAACCAAACATAACCACTTTTTATCCCTATTTCAAAATATTAGAGATTTTAAAGTCAAAAGAGTGACATTTTGTATTTATTCTTTTCTAAAAATAATATAATTGTCAATATAAAAGAAAAATGGCACAAAGTGTCTATATTTTCAATACATGAATTATAATGGTCTAAATACACTCATAAAATAGGATAAATTCAAGTTTTAAATAATTTTTTAAGCCTTATCCCAAAGTTTTAACCCTATTTTACTCATTTTACCCTAACCGAGGTGACAAACTTTATCACGGTTACTATTTAAAATGCCTAAAAAATAGACCTATTTACCAAATTTTTTTCTCATGATTCCAAATATGGAATTAATTTTATAAAATTCAATTCATATAATTTTCAAATTTTAATTTAAAAATGAAACCAAAAAATGTGATGAAAAACAAATTTTCAAGCAATTGATTTTTTCAAGAATAAGATGATCTTACCTTAACTATATGACTAGTAATCATTATTATGAGGATTTAAATTCATATATTTTTATATAAAATCCATAAATTTAATTTAAATAATTAATTATTAATTATTATTTTAATTAATTAAAATTGAAAACATTATGAACTTAAAAAAAAAATTCTGAAAAATATACCCCTTTTACCTCCAAATAATATTGTATTTATTTATATAAAATTCATAATAAAATATACATGGTTAATTATAAATATTTTAACACGTTATTATAAATAAAATTAATAATAGTTAAATTCTATATTTTCAATTATTCATTAAAGCTTATTTCTAAGGGGAAATTAAAAGAATTTATTCTAGGCTTATTTAGACCTAGTAAGTTCAAAATTAGTATTCATCATATAAAATTAAAATTTTAATTCCATGTTCATTGTATTAAATATAATTTCCACTTACTATAATTAAATCTTAGGTGTTACATTCTTATCTCCTTCAAAAATTTCATCCATAGATTTTTATGCATATTAATTTCCAAAAAAATGAGGGCAATTAATATTTATAACATCATCAGTTTCCCACATTGCTTCCTCAATTTAATAATTTCTGTAAAGTTCCTTTACCATTAAAGTCAAACAATTTTTTAACACTTATTCTTTAGTGTTAATAATCTGGATAAATTCTTCACAGTAAGATATATCAGGTTCCAATTATATTTATTCAGAGGTGTGCACCTGAAATGGATTTGGATTGTACTTCCTTAACAATGAATGCATCTATTACCTTACTTGATTACCATGTGTTTTAGTGCTTTGATAAATCATAATCCTTGAGCAGCATGGGTAATTTAATTTACATCATATTGATAAATTTCTATGAAAATATTTATTTTAGGATATTATGGTCCGTGTATATATAAAATATTTTTTCCATAGAGATAATTTATCCATATATTCAAAGAAAATATTACATATTACAACTTAGGATCACGAGTTAGATAGTTTTATTCATGAGTCTTTAACTACCTTGATGCATAGACAGTAACTTCAACCTTCTCGATAAGGAAAAAACCAAGTACTTTATTTGATACATCATTATATATCAAAAATACATAATTTCCCAATGGTATATTCCAAATCAGTTCATTCACGAATCTCCTCTTTAATTATTCAAAAATTTATTCACATTCCTTTATTCATGTGATCTTAACCCCTTTATGTATAATATTAGATAATTTTTTATCCAATCATGAATTTTTTTCAAATTACTTTATCCTTGTGATCTTAACTTGAAGATCCAATGAAACTACATACCTTAGTTATATTATCTTGTGTAGGACATTATTTTATTTCCTTTTTCTTTATATGATCAAATGAGATTTCATCTGTGGAGACAATATAGCCAAGAAAAGAAAATTTCTGAAGCCATAATTCACACTTACTAAAATTCGCATATAAACCCTTTTCACTAAGATACTTAAAAATTTACCAAAAGTGATTCTCGTGGTCCTCATAGCTTTTATAGTACACCAAGATATCATCAATAAATACCACAAAAAAATTATCAAGATATTCCTTGAATACTTTTGTCATTAAATCCATAAAAAACTTAGGATGAGTAACTCAATCCAAATGGAATTAATGTAAACTCATAATTTCCATACCTCGTACGAAATGATGTCTTTGGAATATCTTCCTTTATAATTGATAATACCCAGAATAAATGTCAATCTTTGAAAAATATTTAGCTCTATGAAGTTGATCGAACAAGTAACCATATGAGGAAGTGTATGCTTGTTCTTTATATTAATAACATTGATTTCCCAATAATCAATTTACATAATCATATATCCATATTTATTATTAATTAAAAGAATAGGGGATCCCCATGGTAAAACACTAGGGTTTATAAATCCATTATCACAAAACTCCTATAGTTTTTTCTTTAACTCTACTAGTTCCATAGTGAAAATTCTATAGGGAGACTTCTGTATTGGTCTTTCATCGAGGATTAAATTAATGGAAAACCCAACTTCGTGTTCTATTTGATGTCCATGTAATCCCTCAAGAAATAAATCAATTTATTCTTATACAATTGATACATCCTCAATTGAAGATTACATTTTCCATTCGCATATTGTGTCTGCTCTTATTCTTAAAGAATCTCATTCATAATAGCTACTAGAGGTGTATTTAGAAATGATTCAGATGATAAAGTTTTCCCTATAAAGATAAGGAATAATATATCCTCATCTTTAATTATAATTTTATTTGATTAGAAATAATTTTTTCATTATATTGTGAAAGAGAATTGATTCCAAGTATTATATAAAAATAAAACGAAGGTATAATAACCAATTATACAAATAGGGAACGTTTATGTGTCATACTAGGAACTAACTGAAACATCCTTGATTTGGTGATATTTCCATTAGTAGTTTTGACTGATAACTCCCTTCTATGGTGATAGAGAAATATCTAATTTTATTGGAAAACATGGAAGATATAAAAGACTGAAAAGATCTAAAATTAAATAAATCATTAGCT
The DNA here is from genome assembly GCA_963277665.1 of Viscum album. NCBI lineage: Eukaryota > Viridiplantae > Streptophyta > Magnoliopsida > Santalales > Viscaceae > Viscum > Viscum album. Next base: position 2,007,740,968 of record OY728159.1, on the reverse strand, counting down.
AAATTTGAGGCTATGATTAAAGTACATGCCACCATATCTTTAAAAACTTTAACCATGGCTATATTTATCATATAAGCTTTTACTTCTCCCCTTATCCTCTTTTGTGGTAGGTTCCCATGATTCTTGGGACATTGGTGTGAATAATTACCTATTTACCTATAGTAATCACGTGATAACATTAGTTTATTTATCCCCCTTGTAGTCATTATCTAAATAATCATTATCTCCAAACTTGTAATAAACTCCCATTCCATTCAAGCATTTTCAAGGATGTTTATTTCTATAATTTTTACATGATGGAGATTACTTTATTCTCTAATTATTATTTGATACTATAATTTTTTATTGGTGCTCATCCAATATCTTCTTGTCTAGATTTCCCTTGAAGATATATGACCTAGAAAATTACTTCTCTATTTTTATGGCACATAATACTATTTCATCATATGATTAAAAAGTTTGAGAATCTAGTTCCCTTTGGAGGCTCAGACTAAGGCCTCCAAATAAATGGCCAGTCTTACTCTATGGATTATATATGTAATATATAGAATACTTCTCTAGTCTTGAATGGTATCCTTATACTCCAAAAAATTTCCTTTTACTTTTTATTTAATCTGAGGAACTTTCCCTTCATTTCATTCTATTTATAATGAGGTAAATGTTTATTGAATAATGTTAATTTAAAAAGACCTATATTTCATATGGTCCATTTCTTATTCCTCCCTAGTATTCTAGATCAATGACTACCATTTATTATAATCACCTATAATATAATACACTTCCATAAGAATCTTTTTGTTTTCATTGCATCCCAAGGCCATAAATATTTCTTCAAGAGACTTAATCCATTTCTTAAATACCACTATATTAGTAGTTACATTAAAATATAGAGGCTTATGTCGCATAAAACAATCCAACATGGGTGTATCATGCCATGGAACATCATGTTTCTTTATATATGAAATCTTAATAGTCATAATATGATTCAACTTCCCTAATATTTCCATGATCTACTCAACTCCAACACTAGTTTTATTGTCTTTCACAATAGGGAAATCTTGACATTAACTACAAGTATTGATTCCCTTTCTTCTATTAGGTTCCATTACTAGATTATGGCTCACACTATATAAGATCATAATCATCATGAATATTGATCCATAAAATAAAAATACCTATAATGGTATAATTTACCAAATACTATAGGGGATTATCATAATTCTCATGTTAACTATGATCATTAAAAATCAAGTTCTCAAGGTTTCTACTAAGATTCCTCTAATACCAATAATAACAAATCAAACTCTAGAAACCCATAGTTAATGTCTACTTTATTACACTAGCATAAGATACAAGATATCTCATCCTAAATAAATGACCAGTTTATTAGTCTTGAAGAACAAGATACATACATGATTCCATTTTTACATTATAAATAAAATATAAAACGTAAAAAAGGAAATGTTTGGAGTCCCTGAAAAACATTCGGAGATTTATTCTTTATATCATGGGGAAAGAAAGAAAAATAAAGGTGAGCTAAATGATCAGTAAGGGATAAGTGTAATGAAATATCATATGAGTAAATAAGACATAATCAATATGGAAAGGTAAATAACTAAAAACACATGCCACTTAATCAATAACTTGAGAAATAAATGCATCCATGGATAATATCAAATGAAATAATATCATGGATAATAATAATTAAATTCTCAATGATGGAAATACAAAATATTGGATGTCATGATCTAAAAAATCTTGCATGAATATAGTTTAAACAATGGGTATACATACTCCAAAATGAATTTAATAAGGCTATCTGACTGTTTTTTCTCATGATACATGTAGATGCATCAAGGGGATATATAATTGTGCGACCCACCCGTCACTGCATCTATAATGTGTTCCTCATATATTGAATGATAAATTTAATTTATGAACAATATTCATTATCAATAAATATCCATGTTGAGTAAAGAATACAAGATATCAATATTTTCGTAGTCAACCAAATAATATTCATAGTAAAACATCATATATAGAAATGATATATGGTTTTGGAAATAAAAATATCCATGATATGAAGAATATGGATATTTAAGAGAAATATAATTACCAATGAAATATTATCACAAGAAATTGTGTAACAACCCAATTAATGTTAAGATAAATCATTTTTATATTTTTATTAATTATATTTTATACATTTATATTCATTATAGGAACACTAGGTATTTTAATTGTCAAAATCAAAACACTTTATTTCTAACCAAATTTGGTTTTTCATGTATTATATGGTATTATTTAAAATTTTTATTTAAAAATTATAGAATTTTATTTTTACAAAATAAATTTTATTTTTGAGTTCAACATGTCGAAATTATATTAGGATGAATTTTTGAGATTTCTCTAAAAAGTTGTATTTTTCAATGAATAGTAAAGAATACTTATTATTATTGAAAACTATATTTTATTTTAAAGTATTTAGAAGTTAAATTATATTAATAATTATTTTTAAAATTTCATTTGTAACACCCCAAGGTTTTAAAAATAATGCATGAAACACTATGTATCTAAGAAGCAGCACTTTGTTTTAAGGAGATATTTATAAACTAGCCATTAAACATAATTTTTCCATTTCTATATTTTGAATTTCAAAAATCTGACATACACGGTTGCAATCAATATATTATTTGGATTCTGATAGAAAAAACTTAATTTTTGGTGAATTGTAACCTACCCTTATGAATAGTTGTATGATCATTATGAATAGTGAATCAACCAAATTAATGGTGACCTCACCAATGAATTTATAATAAAAATGCATCTTATAAGTAACAATATGACAATAGTATAAGTGTTCGTATTTTTGTAATTCATAAATATTTAATTACACTTTTTTGATTAATTTAATATTTTAATTGAAAATTTATTTTCATAAAATGAAGTAGTAAATTATAATTTTGTTGTCTTATGGTTATAGGATAATTTTATGAGACCTTGATTGTTTTTTCAAGGTGTTATAAAATCAGTTATAGTTTTCAAATTCTTATTGATCAAATAAATTATAATTTTATTTAAAAATTAAATTTCTCATATTTAGAAATTTATTTTGATAAAATTGAGTTAATTTTTGAATTCTAAAAATTGAAAAATAGTTGGGGTGATTTTTGGGGTTTCTTCTGAAATACATGAATTTTTGGTGAATAGTTAAATTCAATAATTTAAGAAATGTGATAAATAAATAAATTTATGCATCATGCTTGAGTCATGGATGATGTAAATGGTAGTTGGTTCGAACTCACATGCACTTATTACTATTTTTGGTCACAAGAATGAAGACTATTCATAGTCTTGAGAAAAAATAATAAACTAATGATTAAAATAATGTAAAACCACTCCTCTCCCCCACTATAAATACCACCCTCACCCCCTCTTCCTCACACACCTATCAAGATTTGATAACTATCTAGATTCTACCCAATACTCTTCCCAAGGCTCTTCCCCACGTCCAAGACCTAATGGTCTCACCAAAAGGCCAAAACAAAATTCCCTAAGGTGTATCACAAGGAGAAGAGATCAAGAGGTAAAAATCCACTTTCATTTCATTTTAATTTCATTTATTTTATTTTATTTTTCTTAAACTCTCTTCACCCCCTTATCCAAGAGACATGTAATCTCTAGTATCTCTCTCATATACTTGATTTTTATCATGTTTTTGGAAAATTTCATTATAACAACCCTTCTCTTTATTACATATTTTAACATGATTTATCAAATAAACTTGAACTTAAGACGACTATGAGGATCTAGAGGTCTAGTGTATTTGGAAATTAGGAACATTACATGAAACTTAAGACATAAAATACAACATCTTTATTGAAAACTTCCTTTACATGACTACAAAATTCATTCGTACTTAGCATTGCATGTGATAACATGAGGACATACATATAAAAAGGTGAGCTATAAAGCCTAGTAAGGGATTAAAAAAGGCATAAAATGAAGAATAAAATACATGTTAGGAAATAGGAATATCAATGGAGTATAAGAGAAACAACAATATAAAGACATGATATAACATGATTATCATAACATGGAGATGTGGCAACAACATTAAACATGATATTAGTATGGTCCAAGGATCATTGCACATGAAGCATGAGTAAACCCTCATTGAACTTGAATTAGCAAGATTAAACCCCCATTTCACATGAATTATCATTATACTAACTTTTACCCAATGCATTGGAGCACTATCAGAGCGCACCCTTCTTAATCATTTCATTTAATGTATAAGTGTGCCCCATAGATCATACTACATTAATTCATTAAAATCATAATTAATTACAAGAATAAGATATTTGGAATACATAAATGTAATCCCTCAATCAACATGTACATGTTAATAAAGGTGAATACCCTTGATAGATAAATGGGTATGGTATTCACTTACATGATGATTTTGGCATGGGAAATTTTGGTGTAACTTCGGCAACATAACGACGTCAAAATAGAAATTATAAAATGGATTGATGAGAGATAAATCCATCTCTCATAATTTATAAATGAAATGGATAATAAGTAGTGTTATGTAACATAATATCCCAACATATGTAATATAATTTAGATGCATAATATAAAAAAATTACTTGAATGTAAATGAGGAGAGATAAATCGCTTACGGAATTTTGACATGGTAACATGTGTACATGGAAGGAATTAATGAGAACGAAATGGATCTCTAGTCATTAAAACATAATTAGGGTAGTAAATTGGAGGTGCTAAATCATACCCCAACATTTTTAATTGAAAATAAAAGGGGCATAACAATATAAGGAAACTTGGACATAAATAAGGAAGGAAGGAAAGTGAGGACCCCTTACTTGAGTGTGTGACTGCAAGAGCTTGAGGATGGGATTATTGAGATCTTGGGGAACCTTGAGAGGATTATAGAGATATTAGGGAAGAGTAGGGATGTTATCCAAGGGTTTTTAGTGAAGATAAGTGAGATCTTGGGTGGGTTTATGTAGGAAAATATAGGAGAATTCTTTAATATTTCACAAACTTAGGTTTTGGAATCTTTATAATTAAATATTCAAAAACTAAAAACCAAAAAATGATTTTTTCCAATGGTTTTTTCAAAATGGGAGTGGGAAAAATTATTTTTTAAGGCCAATGTACGAAATTATTAAAATATTAGGCTTGCTTAAGTAGAGGTGAGTCACACTCTGAAGGAAATCATTTTAAAAAGCTAATTTTTTTTATAAGTCTTAGAGGGTCCACTATGGAACCATAAAATTAATAAAACAAATCTAAAATCACATTATTTTAAATTTAAAATATATATTTTCCAAATAACACTTTTATAGTATTTTATTACATCACTATTGGGTCATTATTATGTCATAAACACATTATATATTTAAACGGTATTTAATTTTACCCAAAAACTCGACTATCTCAGAAAATTATGATAAATTCACTGTTATATAATTTTGACATCATAAATCCAAAAAAAATATTAACTTTATCTAAATAATTTTATAAATATGTTTTTTTTTATTTTTAAAATAAAAATCGACATTTATCAAAAATTCAGGGGTTTTTACAAAAATAGCTTTCAAACCTTAATAAAAATTACAATTGTATTCATAAAAATTATACAATCATTTATATTTAATAAAAATTAATTTAGTAATAATATTTTATTGAAATATTATTTAATTCAAAAATCAATTAATTCATCAAAATAGATTTCTTAATTGAATTTAAATATTAACTAAAAATTCTATTTGTGCTTTAAAAACCATTTACAAAGTAACAATAATAAAATGAATGTATGTTCTTTATACAAAAATAATGCACATAATCATAGTGCTAGATTATTTTTACATAACCCCTTATAACACCTGCATAAGACATAAGGGTAAGGTGTGTGGCGATGACAGACTCTTGGGGCGACTCAGATGACAACACTCAGGTGGTAATCTCTATTAACTTCCACTTCTCCTATAGGCAGTTCTATTCAAGAATAATGTGTTGAAGCTCAGCTTGGGATTGGTCAAGAGAGAAACCCATTAATGCTACCGCCTTCTCAAGCTCTGACAAATGGGCTTCATATGGAGAAATTCTACTGGATGAGGCCATTGCTTCCTTTGTCTGAGTAATTTGGATTTGTTAAAGCCCTATATTTATACTAATCATGTGATCACTATTCAAAAGATATAATATCAATGGTAATAATTCTTAATGGAATTTTAAAATACAAAGACATAAAACCAAGGAAGTGAATATGTTTTATATAACCATTTTACATAATAATACATTTAATCAGATCAAGATGAATTTTCATTAATAAAAGTTTCGGTCGTTACAATATTCCCCCCTTAAGAAATTTCACCCTAGAAATTTCCTTTTACCACACTAAAATAGATGATGGTAACTTGGCTTCATAACTTCCTCTAATTCCCACATCACCTCTTCAAACTTTTGGTTTCTCCAAAACACCTTGACGAGGGGCATTGTCTTATTTCATAGAACTTTTTCCCTACGATCTAAGATCTTCACTGGATTATTTTCATAGGAGAGGTCATTCTCCAATGGTACCACCTCTGGATTGAGTAAATGTGATGGTTTAGGTATTTACTTTCTCAATAGTGATACATGAAATATATCATGTACTTGAGATATGTTTGGTGGGAGTGCAAGTCAATAGGCCACTGCTCCAATGCGATCAAGGATCTCAAAAGGGCCGATGTACATTGGACTAAGATTTCCCTTCTTCCCAAATCTCATAACTCTATTCCATTATGATAAGCAGAGGAATAACATATCTCCAACATCAAACTCTAGGTCTCATCAATAATTATCAGTATAGCTTTTTTTTGGACTCCAGGTAGCTTTAATGTGCTGCTAGAGGGTCTTAACCTTCTCCACCATTTCTTCGACCATTTTTAGACTTAGAAGTTTTCAATACCCAACTTCATCCCAACATGCCAGTGTTCTACACCTCTTATCGTAAATGGTTTTATAAGGATCCATTTGGATGCTTGAGTGGAAACTATTATTGTAAGAGAACTCAAACAGAGGAAAACATTGATACCATCCTCCTTTGTAGTTTATTGAGCATGCTATAAACATGTCATCATGTTTTGGGATAGTCCATTCATATTTTCCATCAGTTTGAGGATAACAAGTTGTAATGAAGTTCAGATCAGTATTCAGAGCATGTCGGAGACTCTTCCAGAACTTAGAGGTGAATCTTGGATCTTTATCGGATACAATAGATAGTGGTACTCCATACATCCTTACCAATTATTTGATGTATATCTGTGCCAGTTGATCCAATAAGAAATCCTCACGAATTGTAATGAACTGTGCAATCTTTGTAAGATGATCCACAACAACCCAAATATCATTGTTTTCTTTGGAAGTCTTCAGAAGTCCAGTGACAAAGTCCATGATGATGTTCTCCCATTTTAATGTTGGTATGGGTAATGGTGGTAACATCCCCTTAGAATTATGCCTCTCAGCCTTCACTTGTTGACATAACAATCACTTTGATTTATACTCATTGATCTCCTTCTTCATGTTATCCCACCAATAATGTTCTCAGAGATCTCAATACATCTTTGTGTTTCTTGAGTGAATTTAGAAATTCAAACTATGTACATCATCCAAAAGTTCTTTCTTTAACTCCAGATTTGATGGAACACATTGTCTTGAACCAATTCTCAAAATTCCTTCTTCATTAACATTTAACTCCAAGTAATTCCATTTTCTAATAGTTTCCACTTTCTTTTGAATTCCCACATTATCATTTTGAGTATCCATTAACCTTTCCAAACAAGATGGTTAAGAAATAATTTGTGAAAGGATTTATGATGTTCCCTTATGTATGATTCTAATGCCCATATTCATCAAATATTAGAATATTGGATCCTTTTCAATTCTCATCAATGATAGAATCACTGGGTCCTTTTTACTTAGAGAATCTATCACCTTGTTCATTTTCCCCAGATGGGACTGAATTGAGTAGTCATAGTCTTTGATTAGCTCTAACAATCTTTATTGGCGCATATTCATCTCTTTATGTGTGAATATTTACTTGTAGATTTTGTGATCTGTATATATTTTACACTTATCCCCAAAGAGGTAATATCATGAAATTTTTAAAGAAAAGATTACTACAACAAACTCCATATCATGTGTTGGATAGTTTTTTTCATAAACTTTCAATTTCATTTAAGCATAATCAATGACTTTGTCAATTTTCATCAACACACTTCCCATTACCTTCTTCAAATCATCACTTAATAGCATAAAAAGTTCTCCACTTGTGGGTAGTATTAGAACAAGCGTAGTGATAAGACACCTTTTCAACTCCTTGAAGCTATATTACCATTCATAACTCTAAGAAAACATGAATCCCTTCTAAGTTATCTTGATAAGAGGGTTTGACAATCATGAGAAATTTCTCACAAATCGGCGATAATATCAATATAACCCTAGGAAGCTACGGTTATCTGTCATTGATGTTGGGCTCATCCATCCCTCAATTGCATTTGTCTTGGAGGGATCCATATATATCCAATTTCTTGCGATGATATGACCCAAGAATGAGACTTCCTTCAACTATAACTCACACTTACTGTACTTTTCATAGAGTTTCTCCTTTCACAAGGTCTCTAGTACAGTGATTAGATGCTCCTCATACTCCTCCTTGATTTTTGAGTATATTAGAATATCTTCTATGAAGACTACCACAAATTTGTCAAGATAATCTCTAAAGAATATATTCCTCAAGTCCATTAATATTTATGGAGCATTAGTGAGTCCTAAAATCATTACTATGAATTCATAGTGCCCATACCTTGTATGAAAAGCAGTCTTGGGGATATCCTCCTTCACCCTTACTTGGTAATATCCTAACCATAGATCCACCTTGGAGAAGTATTTTTCTCCACATAACTGATCAAAAAATTCATCAATTCATGGAAGAGGAAACTTATTCTTTATCGTGATTTTTTTGAGCTCACTATAATCAATAAAAAGGTGGATTAACCTATCATTCTTCTTGACGAAGAGGACTGGTGCACCCCATGGTGAAGCACTTGGGCATATAAACTCTTTATCTAGATTCTCCTTTAGTTTCTTTCTTTAGCTCTTCAAGTTCCACAACAACCATTCTATACGAAGTCTTGATTATTAGAAACAATCCAGTTATAAGAACAAATGAGAATTCAACATCTCTTCTAGGAGGAAGACTAGGTAATTCCTCAGGAAGCACTTCAGTGAATTCCCTCACAATGGAATGTCTTCAATGATGGTTTCTTCCTTAGACTCAATCATCTAAGAAAGATATGCATGCTCATAGGGAAGTAATGTCCATGCTTGAGATGATGATGCTAAAGAATATTCATCCTCCTCCTTGCACTTGTACAGAATTTGGGGTGAATTCACCATATGGAGAGTGATTTCCCTCTCAAAAAAATTTATGTTAGCTTTATATAGGGAAATAAAATACATGCCATGAATTACATCAAATTCCACCAGGGGGAGTGTAAAGACCTGGATTATCCATGTATTTTTTTTAATTATATGGGATTATTATGAGTCTGCGAAAATTGACGGTGCATGATTCTGAGGCCCTGAATGAATTTCTAAACTTTTTTAAGGCACGTTCAATAAACGCGTGAGCAACATTTTATAACTTTTGGACCGGTGCTCAGTTTAAAAATCTGAGAGCACTGTTGAATCCAAATTTCCAGTATTTTCTTAAGGAAGGATTCACTTTGACTGTAGTAGGTCAGGAGAAAAAGATATATTTTGGACAATTAAAAGAATAATAAAATAAAAAAGTTATTTTATTTCTCTTTTTCTTTTTCTCCAATGGAGGAGCGGCGGTGGTGGGACCAATGATAATTCAATCCATTAATTGGCATGACTCCTCAATATTTTTAACTGTTATATTGGAATTAGGAAGGTTCATTATTAAATGAACCTCATAAATTACCAATGGTGTTACCCACCTCTTCCCCATCCTATTTATATGGAGCTTGGGGAGGGTTGTTGGCACAAATTCACCAAGCGATGAAGTTCTGATAAAGTACCATGGTGCCAACCACATGGTGGACGAGATTGGTTCCAGTGGGCGGTGAAGAATTCCACTGAATCACGAACTGATGAACATCGAATCTTCCCCAAATGCCTATGTTCTCCAATGATCTTGAGGTAGGGTTTATTTCTTGTATAATTTCAAGAATTTTTGAATCATTATACTACCCTCTCGCTATCAAGCTAACATGGAGGGAGTAGGCCAAACGAACAAGGCCCAGACCCTCTACCTATTTTTGAAATTTGATGTGTTCTTCCCGAGAAACTTATTTGGGTTGGACAAAACCCAGAACAGAGGGCCAAGCGGCGAAGAGGGCATACCAGGGAGGCCGTTGATACCTTCAGATGGAATAATGGGCCACCCGAGCTCACTCGGTGACCCACAGAAGACCACCGATGTGACAATGACACATTATCACTAGAGACCGGCATCGGTGGGTGATGGCAGTGGCCGACAATGGCTGGCCGTGGAGGAGAAGGCGGTGCGCCGTCATGCACCACTGGCGGAGAAGGCCACAACCATATCAACGGTGAGTGAAGAAGGTGGTGGCTCCGGCTGGCTGCGAAGGAGGTGGAGGCATGCCATCGCGCACTGCCGAAGAAGAGGGTTGTGACATAAAGTCGTGGTAGACAGTGGTGGCAGGCATTGGTTGACCTTGGATGGATACGATCGGTGCGCTGTCACGTGCCACTGAAGGTGGTCGCGACTCGAAAGCCGCGACAGAGGGTCGGGACCCGCAGCGGGTCCTGCGGGCGATCTGGCAGTGCTAAGAGGTGCTGCTGCTCCACCTTCCTAATGGGGGAAACCGCCCCCCCCCAATGCCATCTAGGGCATACCCCGCTCCAGTAGGCCGTGCGACCAAAACAGGTCGCACCCCTATGTGGGCCGGGCTGCGCCAGCACGACGGGCTGCACCGCCCAGGAGGGCTGGGCTGGTCCGTGGCTTAGTGGGCCAAGCCTGCCACAACCCATCCCTACCATGTCGGGTCGACCCGAACTGGGTCGTTCCGGGTTGGTCCTACCGGGTCGGACCAGACCCAGACCCTTCCAGGCCCAGTTTCGCTATAATAGCCATAACTTGTGAACCAGGCATCCATTTGATGAACCGTCTGCAGAACTCGGATACTTGGAGCAATTCAGTTCTTTTGGTATACTGCACCTGGGTTTTGGAGAAAGTTGAAGTATATATTGGTTGGATCGAACCCAAATCCAACCGGGCCCTCGGTATAAAAATGCATATAAGTGACAGACCTGGTGACCGATTGACGGGCCGTCTGTCGTGTTGGAACCCTTACGACTTGGCAGTCCCTTGGGATACTTCTTCGTGGAACTTTGTGGCGGTTGAGTTATGACCGATGTCTTGAGGAGTGGATCCTCCTGGAATCAAGCGTTCTTAGTGCAGGAATCTAGTGGATGGATGTAATGTGAAGAAAGAACACCGATCCTATGTGGGTCAGCATCTATCTATCCTATGTGGGTCAGCACCTAGCGATCCTATGTGGGTAAGCATATGTCGATCCTGTGTGGGTCATCACCTAGTGATCCTATGTGGGTCAGCATCTATTAATCCTATGTGGGTCAATAGCAGAGCCTCTCAACAGAATAATATGATCCAATGATATGTCTAATCATCTGTACTTCTATTCTTATGTTATACCTGGTGTGAAATGATTCCTTAACTTTGTGTTACTTTTACCTTCATGGTGTTACCTTTGTGGTACTTTTACCTTCATTGTGTTACCTTTATGGTGTTACCTTCGTTGTGTTACATTTGTGGTACATTTACCTTTGTGGTGTTACCTTCATAGTTTTACCTTTGTGGTATTCTTACCTCATGGATCAATTGTGAAAATGGCTTAAAGGTTGGAGACTTATGTTTACTCATGTATGAGATGAGTATATTTTGATAACTTAGGTATATGTATGGGAATATACCTAATTATGGTTTATGACTGCTTCGTGCATTGTGATTGAGGTCTTTCTTTTTGGATTTCGTTTGAGGAAATCTGGGATACCTTCGAGGGTCTCGGGGTCCCTATTGAGTATTGTTATACTCACCCCTACACGGGTTATGCCCACACCTTGATGTGTCTTGTGTAGATGACGTACAACGTTGATCGAGGATGAGGGGGTCAGGACTAGACGGTGCTCATAGGTGGACCATTTGACGTGACGTGATGAAGTGACTACTGATCGTGAGTTGTACCTACCCTTTAGGTAGGTTCTGCGGTGGATGATCCAAGAGGTATTTCCTCTTTTCTTTTGTACTTTTACTTTTCAGTTGGGCTTGTATTCTGACCCCTTTACTTCCAGCACACTTTTTACTACAATAACTTACTTCATGGTTGCTTCTTTTTGTGTTCTTAGATTATGTTTGGACAGGTTTAAAGGGAATCCATTACCATTATAGGGATATACCTTTTTGGTGCTAGTCAGAAACCCTTGGCCTATGGAAGGCAAGCTTGGGTAGTCATAGTGTGGGCCCTGAGGAACGGGTCGTGACAAAGTGGTATCAAAGGAGTCGGTTCTACTGAAGAACTAGGACTCTGATCTTTTCAATGTGGCAATAGTGTTAAGTGTTATGAGTGTGGTTTTCAGTTTGGGGAATCCAGTGTTGGTGTGGTGGCCAATGTATCCATACACCAGGACCCTAAATTCTGATTTCTGAATCAGCACATGAAAACATTGATTGCGTGTGTTTTTGATTTTTTTTCTTTTGATCTCTTTGAGTGAGCTCACTAGGTATAACTTTTTGACCGTGGCACACCTGTTTTATTTTAGGATTCCGCCACATAGACAGCCATCTAGGATTCCTGAGAGAGTACACGATGATGGACCACCAAGCGATGAGGCCTCGGTGCTAGACCCTCTTACAGCATTAGCACCATCAGGTGGTGTACCAGCATCACCACTACCCGTTGGGTAGCCATTGCCACCATCCCCACCCAAAGATGGTGCATGCCAGCTGAGCACATTGCACGATTTTTAGTGGTAGAGGCCTCCGAGGTTTCGAGGAGAGACAGATCTGTAGGCGGATGAGGACTGCCTGGGGTTGTGGCTAGATTTTTTCACTTAGTTGGGACACCAACTCATCTGATGGTGATCCTAGATGCCAGTATCATCTAGGGAGTAGCTGGGAGATGGTGGACTCTGACACTCTAGATACACGATGAGGCGACCCTCACCTAGGTTTACTTCGAGATCCTTTTCAGGGCAGAGTTCATTTCAGAGACTTTACAATCAGTGCGTACACAGGAGATGCTGCACTTACAGCAGGGTAGCATGAACGTGGAATAGTACTCGATGAGGTTCACTGATCTCTCCCACTACTCCACCAATATGGTACGTGACCCTTTCTTTAGGGCCCAAACCTTTGAGCAGTGCCTTCGATGGGAGACCAGAGCATCAATGATATCACTCAACATTCTGACATAGATTGGGGTGCTAGAGAGAGGACTTTTGGTGGAGAGCTTCCTAGATGAGCAGGCAATGATAGCGAGAGCCACCACTAGACATCAGGTAGCAGAGTCATCTGCAGCAGGTGGTAGACGGATGACGCAAGGGCCCAAGCAGGCCAAAACGTTGGGTGGATTACCTCAGGATACAGGGTTGGTGGTGCGGGGCTCACGGGGCAGAGGAGGAAATATGAGGAGCAGGCAGTGCTACTTGTGAGGTGAACAGGGTCACATGGCTCGTGATTACCCGACCCGTTGTACGAACGACCAAAATAATATTGAGGGACCGATGAGGCAAAGGAATAGATTCGATCGAGGAGTTCCTTATGTAGAAGGTGGATGTGGAAGAGGAGCTATCTGTGCAGTAGGAGGTGGGCGGAGATTCGAGGTTCTACTACCACCACCTCTAGGTGGTCCACCCTGACCACAAGGAGCAAGAGAACATGGATGAGCTCAGCTCCAGGAAGCTGGGGCCTATGACCATGACACTCCAGATATGATTATAGGTACGATCTATGTCTATTCCACCGTATCTGCATTACCTATAGACACATGTTCTAGTCACTCTTTTATTGCCATGTCCCTCATTCGGAGCTCAGAGATTACGATGGAGCCATTGGCTTGATCCTTACAGCTATATACTTTTATAGCAGGGGATTCGATGATTACACATTGGTTCCGGAAGTGTGAGATTACTCTAGGATGCAATAGATTTGGCTGGGATCTTCTAGTAGCAGCGTCAAGGCCTTACTATTTCATTTTGGGTATGGAATGGTTATCTATAGTCCATTCTCATATTGACTTTATTAGGCACAAAGTGTGGCGTGTCTGCGAGGATGGGACCAAGTTTTCCTTCACCAGAGAGAAGGGAACCTTTACAGCACAGGATGGACTTACCCAAAAGAGGGTGTAGCCGATCACACATTAGTTGGCTAGCCTTACCCTCAGAGAAATTGATGTTGAGAGTCCGAGATATCCTACAGTAGTGGACCAATATGCCAATGTCTTACTTGATGATGTTTCGGGACTACCTCCACATAGAGAGGTAGAATTTTACATCGAATTGTTCCCTGAGACGGAACCAATATCTACACCAGCATATCAAATGGATCTCATGTATCTTTGTGATTTACGGGTAAAGTTGGAGGACTTGCAGAGAAATGGGTTCATAAGGCCTAGTGTTTCTCCATTGGTAGCCCCGATTTTGTTCACCAAGAAGGCATATGGGATTTTGAGAATATGTGTGGACTATCGACACCTAAACCAAGTGACCATGAAGAACAAGTATCCATTTCTAAGGATTAATGATCTTTTCTATTAGCTAAAGGGATATCATTGGTTTTTGAAGATAGACCTCAAATCAGGCTATCATCAGCTCAGGATATGAAATGAGGATGTATAAAAGATAGCTTTCAGATGTCGGTATGGCCACTATGAGTTCTTGGTTATGCCATTCGGTGTGACCAATGCCCCAGTAGAGTTCATGGGACATATGAACTCGATCTTCCATCCATACCTCGATCTCTTTGTGTTGGTATTCATTGACGATATCTTGATATATTCGGTGTCGGAGGAGGATCATGCCTATCATCTGTAGTTAGTTCTGGATACACTCTGAGAGCACCTGCATTATGGTAAGCTCTCGAAGTGCCAATTATGGATATGAGAGGTCCACTTTTTGGGACACGTTATCACAGAGTCTAGAGTTGTAGTGGATCCAGTGAAGATAGATGTTGTGCTTTCTTGGGAGCCACCCAGAAGTGTGACAGAGGTGTGGAGTTTCCTAGGATAGGCTGGATACTACTGGAGATTTATACCCAACTTTTTCAGAGTTGCGACACCCTTTTCAGCATTGACGAAGAAGGGAAAACCCTTCATATGGATGGAGAGATTCCAACAAAGTTTTCAGGAGTTAAATCAGAGACTGACGAGTGCCCCCATCTTGACACTACCAGAAGAAGGAGTTGGGTATGTAGTCTACTGCGACACATTAGGGGCCAGACATGGATGTGTCCTGATGCGGGAGAGAGCAGTGATTGCTTAAGGTTCATGACAACTGATACAACATGAGAAGAACTACACTACCCATGAACTCAAGATAGCAGCAATAGTATTTTCCTTGAAGATGTGGTGATACTACTGGATGGGTGAAAAATTTACTGTTTACTCTGATCACAAGAGTCTCAGGTATATCTTCTCATAGAAGGAATTGAACCTGAGATAGTGGCGATGGAAAGAGTTCCTCCAGGACTATGACTTCGAGATAGTATACAATCCTAGAAATGAGAATGTAGTAGCCGACACACTCAGTAGGAGGTCCAGTATACAGTTGTTGAGTGAGGTGACAGAGCAGCTAGCAGCGTTGCAGATATCCTTTGTGGATAGATAAGAATCATCTTACCTCCAGTCTATGACAGTCACTCCCCCACTTCTTCAGTGAGTTCAGGAGGTACAACTTGGGTACATTTACTACGAGTCTAGACGTGCTTAGATATCTTCATGATAGGCACCTAATGGATTTTATGAAGGTGGGGAGAATGTCATCCACTTTAGAGGATGCACCATGGTACCTGTGGCACTATGGGAGGAGGTGTTGAGGGAGTTCCATATGTCCCCTCTGGCGGTACATCCTGGTGTGAAAAAGATCTACTAGGACCTCCAATGTTAGAACTGGTGTCCAGGGATGAAAAAGGCAGCGGAAGATGTTTTTTCATGATGCCTCACTTGTTAGCAAGTGAAGGCCAAGCATCAGGTTCTAGTAAGCTTAGCACAACCATTAGAAGTGCCAAAGTGGAAGTGGGATGGTGTCTCCATATACTTTGTGACAGGGATTCCACGTATGTCCATGGGACATGATTCCATCTGGGTGATCATTGACCATCTCACCATGTCATCCCACTTCCTACCCATCCAAGAGTAGGGATCAGTAGAGGGATTTGAACACCTCTATGTACAAGATATTGTATGACTTCATGGGGTGCCATCGACGATCATCTCTGACCATGACACACATTTTACATCCCGGTTGTGTAAGGGAATACAGGAGGTGTTTGAGACTCATATATGTTTGAGAACCGTGTTTCATCCACAGACAGATGGCCAGACATAGCGGACCATTAAAATAGTGGATTACATGATTCGTGCTTGTATCCTATATTTTGGCCATAGTTGGGAGGATCACTTGCCCTTGGTGGAGTTCGGAAACAACAAAAACTATCACTCCAACATTGATATGACACCATTTGAGTCCTTTTATGACCAACCTTTCAGATCACCTCTACGCTGGACAGACCCAAGGGAGTCAACACTTTTGGGCCCAGAGTTGGTACAGGATACCACTGAGAAGGTGCAGATCATCCAGGAGTGGATAAAGACTGCACAGAGAAGGCGTAAGACTTATGCTGACAAGAGATAGAGATCACTAGAGTTCCAAGAGGGGGACTATGTATTCTTGAGAGTCTCCCCTCGATGGGGACTATGGAGATTTGGACGAGGTGGAAAAATCTCACTGAGGTTTATTATACATTTTATGGTACTTCAGAGGATTGGTGAGGTGGAATACCGATTGGAACTTCCACTGTAGTTGGAGAGAGTTCATGACATATTCCACATATCCTAGCTGAGGAGATACGTGCATGACCCATATCATGTCATCGACCATGGCGAGCTGGAATTTGATGATGAGGAAACATTTATGGAGGTTCTAGTGGAGATTGAGGATCGACAGGAGCGGGTCCTTTGTGGACGATCGATACCTCTGGTGCGCATTCGATGGGAGCACGAGAACCTCCTGAAGATCACATGGGAGAGGGAGGCTCAGATTCGTGCTCTTTACCCCCATTTGTTTCCTTAGTCTATGTTGTGGCATTCAGGGATGAAAATCCCTAAGGTGGGGAGAATGTAAATACATATATTTTCTAGGTAATTTTTTTAATTATATGGGATTATTATGAGTTTGTGAAAATTGAAGGCACATGATTCCAAGGCTTGGTGTTCCTAGAATGAATTTATGAACTTTTTTTAAGGTATGTTCAGTAAACTCAATGAGCGGTTTTTTCTAACTTTCGGACCGATACTCAGATTAAAAATCCAAGAGCACCATTGAATCCACAATGCCGATATTCACTTAAGTAAGGCTTCAATTTTAACATATAAGGTTGGAAGAAAAAGATAGATTTTGGAAATTTAAAATAATAATAAAATAACAAAGTTATTTTATTTCTCTTTTTTTCTCCAACGGACAAGCGGCAGTGGCGAGACCAACGACATGTCAATCCATTAATTTTATTGACTCCTAAATATTTGTAACTATACCATTAGAATTATTAAGGTTCATTATTAAATGAACTTTATAAATTCCCAACAACATTAACCAACTCTTTCCCCTTCTATTTATATGAAGATATGGGAGGGGTGTTGGCACAACTTCACCAAGCGACGAAGTTCTAATAAAGTACCGCGACACCAACCACTTGGAGGAAGAGACCGGTTTTAGCGAGCAGTGATAGACACCACCAAATCAAAAACCTACGTACATAGACTGTTCCTCAAATGCAGACGTTCTCCAAAGATCTTGAGGTAGGGTTCATTTCGTGTCTAATTTCAAGAGTTGCTGAATCATTATACTACCCTCTTGCTATCAAGCTAACACAGAGGGTGATGTCCAAACAAACAAGGCCCAAATCCTCTATATTTTGTTGAAATTTGACATTTTCTTCATAAGAAACTTATTCAGGTTTTACGAAACCCGAAATGGAGGGTCAAGCGGTGAAGAGGGAATCCCGGGGAGGCTGTTGATACCTTCAGATGAAAAAACGGGTCACTGTAACTCACCCAGTGACCCGCGGAAGACTGTCGGTGCAAAACCGGCATGGTAGCACCGGAGACTGGCACCGGAGGGTGACAGTGGTGGCTAGAAATAGCCGGTCGTGGAGGAGACAGTGGTGCGACATCGCGTGCCGCCAACGGAGAAGGCTGCGGCCGTAGCCACGGTGGGTGAAGAAGGCGTCCCGATCTGGCCGGCCGTAAAGGAGGTGGAGGCATGCCACTAGAGAAAGGGTCCATGGCATACATGCATGGTGGACAGCGGCAGTCATCATCGGCTGATGACGAATGGAGGCGAGTGGCACGCCATCACATTCCGCTGAAGGTGGCCACGACTCGAAAGCCACGACGGAGAGCCGGTTCCCACGGGCGACCTGGCATCGCCAAGAGGCACCACCACTCTGCATTACAAATGGGGGAAACTGTTCCCCCATGCCAGCTATGGTGGGCCCCACTCCAGCGTGCCACGCGAGCCCAGCAGGACACCCCCTTCGTCGGTCGGGCCATAGCAGCCCAGCGGGCCGCACCGCCATGGCAGGCTGGGCCATTTAATGACCCAACAGGCTGAGACCATTGCGGCCCGGCCCAATCGGGCTGGCCTAGGATGGTTTGGGCCATGCCGGGGAAGACTCGGACAGGGTCGGGTCGGCCGAGACCAGGTAAGACTAGACCCGGACCCTTCCAGGCCCAATATCTCTTTAAGAGCCATAACTTGTGAACCAGACGTCCGTTTGAGGAACCATCTGCAGTGCTGGGATCCTTGGAGTGAGATAGTCATTTTGGTATAATCCACTTGAGTTTTGGATAAAGTTGGAGTATGGATGGGTTGGATCGAACCTGAATCCAACCGGGCCCCCGGTACTGAAACGCTTATAAGTCACAGACCAGACGACCGATTGACGCTCTGTCTATCGTGTTAGAACCCTTAAGGCATGGAGGTCCCTTGGGATAATTTTTAGTGGAACTTATTGATAGTTTAGGTATGACCGATGGATTGAGGAGCAGATCCTCCCAGAATTAGGCGTTCTTAGTACGTGGATCTAGTGGATGACTGTAACACGAAGAAAGAACAATGATCCTATGTGGGTCAACATCTATCGATCTGGTGTGGGTTAGCGTGTATCAATCCTATGTGGGTAAGTATATGTTGATTCTGTGTGGGTCAGTGCCTAGTGATCCTTTGTGGGTCAGCATCTATCGATCCTATGTGGGTCAGCAGTAGAGCCTCTTGACAGAATAAGACAATCCAACGATACGTCTAACCATCTATACTCATGTACTTAAGTTATACATGGTGTGAGATGAGTCCTTATCTTTGTGGTACTTTTAACTTCGTGGTGTTATCTTCATGGTGTTACCTTTTTGGTACTTTTACCACTATGGTGTTACCTTCGTGGTGTTACCTTCATGGTGTTACCTTTGTGGTACTTTTACCTTCGTGGTGTCACCTTTGTGGTATTCTTACCTCATGGATCAATTATGAAAATTGATTAAAGGTTGGAGCCTTATGTTTCCTCATGTATGAGATGAATATATTTTGATAACTTAGTTATATGTATGGGAATATACCTAAGTAGAGTTTATGACTACTTCGTGCTTTGTGATTGAGGTCTTTCTTTTTGGATTTCCTTTGTGGAACTCTGGGTGATGTTCATGGGTCTCAGGGTCCCTACTGAGTATTATTATACTCACTCCTGCATGGGCTACACCCACACCTTGTTGTGTCTTGTGTAGTTGACGTAAATCATTGATCAAGACTGAGGGATCCAGGACTGGACGATACTCAGAGGTGGACCATTTGACGTGACTTGATGTAGTGACTACTGATCGTGAGTTGTACATACCATTTAGGTAGGATCTGCGGTGGACGATCCAGGAGATGTTTCCCCTTTTCTGTTGTACTTTTACTTTTCAGTTGGGCTTGTATTCTATCCCCTTTACTTCCAACACACTTTTTACTATAGCAGTTTACTTCATGGTTGCTTCTTGTTGTGTTCTTGGATTGCATTTACACGGGTTTAAAGGCAATGCCTTCCCGTTATTGGGATATGCCTTTTCGGTGCTAGTCACCAACCCCTGGACTATTGAAGGTGTGCTTAGGGTAGTCACGGTGTGGGCCCCGGGGGACGAGTCATGATAGGGAGTATGACGAGGTTCACTGAGAAGTTAAATCCACAAATTTTTGTAGGGGAGGAGTTATATTCATGGGATGCAATGATTACCCCATTTTATTTTCTCACTGAAATATCCACTTCCATGATTTGTGGTGGTGATTGGATTTTTCTACTAAACTTTTGGGATATAAAAGAATGCGTAGAACCAGAATCAAAAAGTAAGTTCTCTATTCTTGAATGAATAACTAGCATACCTATCACCACCTCATTTTTGGGTTTGCTTCGGCAATAGTGATGGAAAAAGCTCACCCTTGCTGCCTTAGAGGTTGTTGGTTGCCTCCTAAAACCCTTGGCTTAGGGAACTGGTTTGTGAAGTTCCCTAGATCTATGTAGTTGAAGCAATGAATAATGAGTTGAGGTTTAAATAGAGAATTTTTCTCCTTTGTCGTAGTAGCGGGTTTTTCTTACCGACAGTTAATAGCTAGGTGCCCTTATCTTCCAAACCTAAAGCATTTCCTCATCGCCTTCAGGAAATTTTCAGGGTGATTCTTTTCTCACATTTGGAAAGTATGGTGATGGAATTTCTTAGTACCGTTGGATTTATCCATCAGACCTCTAGAATTAAAGTCCACTTTCCTCTTATTATCCCCATTTTACCCATGAGATTCTCTTATCTCTATTTCATCTTTGAGGGTACATCAGACAATTTCCTCATAGCCATCGGAGTCATGAATATTTAGGGATTTCCATAGGCTAGGTTTTATCCCACCAAAGAAGCGGTCAACCTTGCATTCTGGGGTAACGAAAAAGTTGGAGGCATATCGTGCAAGACTTTTCAAGTTTTCCTGGTATTCTCTGATGGATTTGTCATCTTTTTTATTTAGGTAAAAAAATTCCCTTTCCATCTTAAGTTAGAGGGTGCGAGGAAAATATTTATCAGAATTTTTTTTTCTAAAAATCCTTATATTCCAACTCCTCGATCATTTCCTTAGGCTTTGTATTTTTGATCAATGTCCACCATTGATCATCTTTACCATCCATATGATAAGCAACAAGAAGAACCTTCTCTTGTTCAGAACTTTTAAGTATGTACAAGATCTTCTCAATGGATTCGATCCATTGTTCGGTGATTGAGGGATCACATGATCAATTGAAAGTAAGAGGCATTTGTCTCATGAAGCTCTCATTTGCAGATTGTTTTTTCTTGGGGAGGGGGGGGGGGTGTACAATCCTCTTGACACATGTTTCTATTAAAAAATTGAGTTAACTGAGATAGTATCAAGAAAAAGTTTATGATTCTTACTCCCATTGGATTGGCCATATCATTAGAACAGTCACCACATCGATCTTTAGATATTTTGTTATCCTTAGTCCTCCTATTACCAGTCATTGGCTGGAATAAAAGGAAAGTTATGTTTAACACATAAAGAATAATCCAATGAGAGAAACAGATAACTTATAGATTAAATTTATTTCCTTAACTTATGAATTTGTTGGCTTCAATCTATGTTATCCATGATCTACTTACAAACATATTTTATTAGGGGAATTTTTTATTTCCTTAATAATGGTTAATACTAAGTTTATGAGTTTACCCAAGCATATCCCCTGGGAGTTTCAAACCAAGAGTGTATCAAGGCCTATTGTCGTGCACCAGTTCCCATTCGAGTCTAGCTCAAAGTAGTGTTTTTGGGTTTTATCCCTAGATACATCTGTGCCAGAGCCACCTCAACTTGTTTATATACAGACAGGGATGTATTTTATTGATAAACCACATACTCTATACTCACTAAAAATTAAGGATATCTTTCTTAAACTTAGTCTTATCCTTAAGGATTTCACTAGGGTTTTCTAATCTGAATCCCAAAAATAACTAAACCTATACTCTCATACCAACTAGAACAAACCTACTCTTTATTAAATATTTATACATGATTTATTACATAAAATTTCACTTAATATGACTCTGAGGATCGAGAGGTCTAGTGCCTTGAGAAATTAGGAACATTACAAGAAAAATTAAGGCATAAAATACAACATCTTTATTGAAAACTTTTTTTACATGTCCACAACATTCCTTCATACTTAGAATTGCATGGGATAACCTGAGGACATACATAAAAAAAGGGTGAGCTATAAATCCCAACAAGGGAGTAAACAAGGAATAACATGAAAAATACAATAAATTTTAGGAAATAATAATATCAATGAATAATAATAGAAACATGAATATAATGTCATGATATATCATGATTATCATAACATGGAGATGTAATAACAACATTTAACATGATATTAGCAGGAGCCAAGGCTCATTACACATGGAGCATGATTAAACCCTCATTGAACTTGAATTATCATGATTAAACTCTCATTACACATGATGTATCATGATACTAATCTTTACCCAATGTATTGGAGCGCTATTAGAGAACACCCTTCTTAATCATTTCATTTCATGGATAAGTGTGCTGCATAGATCATACAACATGAATTCATTAAAAATCATAATTTATTCCACGAATAGAATATGTGGAATAAATAAATTTAAGTCCTAAATCAAAAATTATATGTGTAGAAAGGTGAATACACTTGATAGAGAAATGGGTATGGTATTCACTTACATGATGATTTTGGCATGGGAAATTTTGGTGTAACTTTGAGAGTATAACGACGTCAAATAGAAATCGTAAAGTGGGTTGATGAGAGAGAAAGAGTTATCTCATCATTTATACATGAAATGCACAGTAATTGGGGTTATGGAATATAATATAAAAACATATGTAATGGAATTTATATTCATAATATAAAATAATTTCTTAATTGTAAATGAGGATAGATAAATCCTTTACAGAATTTCGGCATGGTAACTAGTGTACATGGGAGGCATTAATGAGGGAGAAAGGGGTATCTCATAATTAAAACATAAGGATGGATGTATAGGAGAGGTGATAAATTATACCACAAAATTTTTAATTTAAAATAAAAAGGGTATAACAATATAAGGAAACTTGGACATAAATAAGGAAGGAAAGTGAGGATCCCTTACTTGAGTGTGTGACTTCAAGAGCTTGAGGAGGGGCTTATTGAGAGCTTGGGGAACTTTGGAAGGATTATAGAGAGAGGAGGGTATAGTATGGATGTTATAAAAGGGTTTTTATTGAATAGAAGTGGGATCTTGGGTGGGTTTATATAGGAAAAGAGAGGTGGATTCTTTAATATTTCACAAACATAGGTTTTGGAATCTATATAATTAAATATTTAAAACCACAAAGCAAGCCATGGTTTTTGCCCATTGTTTTTTCATAATGGGACTGGAAAAAATTATTTTTTTAGGACAATGTCCGAACTTATTAAAATATTAGGCTTTCTTATGTGGAGGTGAGTCACACTCTCAAGGAAATCATTTTAAAAAGTTAAAATATTTTATAAGTCTTGGAGGGTCCACTAAGGAACCATAAAATTAGTCAAACAAATATAAAATCACATTATTTTAAAATTAAAAAATATATTGGATGAATATAACTTTTATAGTATTTTATTACATATCTATTGGGTCATTATAATGTCATAAAACACATTATATATTTAAATGGCATTTAATTTTTACCCAAAAATTCAAATGTATCAGAAAATTATGAAAAATTCACCAATAGATAATTTAGACATCCTAAATCCAAAAATAATATTCATTTTATCTAAATAATTTTCTAAATATGTGAATTTTTACTTTTAAAATAAAAACTGACATTTATAAAAAATTCATGGGTTTTGACAAAAACAACTTTCAGAAAATAATAAAAATTAAAATTGTATTCATAAAAATTATAAGATAATTTGTATTTAATAAAAAATAATTTAGTAATAATATCTTATTAAAATATCATTTAATTAAAAAATCCATTAATTCATCAAAGTATATTTCTTAATTGAATATAAATATTTACTAAAAATACTATTTTCAATTTAAAACCATTAATAAAGTAACAATAATAAAATGGATGTATATTATTTATACAAAAATATTGCACATAATCATAATGATAGGGTCTTATTACATAACCCCTTATAACACCGGCACAAGACATAATGGTAAGGTGTGCGATGGTGACCGACTCTTGGGGAAGATCAGATTACATTGCTCATGTGGTATTCTATATTAACTTCCACTTCTCCCGTCGGTGGTTCCGTTCAAGATTAAAATGTTGTAGATCAAATTGGGCTTGATTAAGAGCGTAGCCCAGTGACTCTACCTCCTTTCCATGCGCTAAAAAATGGGATTTGTATGGAGCAATTTTACTAAATAAGGTCATCACTTCCTTTGTCTGAGTAAATTGGATTTGTTAAAGCCCTATATTTATACTAATCATGTGATCACTGTTCAAAGACTATAATAACAATGGTAACAATTCCTAAAGGTATTTTAAAATTCAAAAAACATAAAACCAAGGAAGTGAATATGTTTTATATAACCATTTTACATAATAAGAAATTTAATCAGATCAAGAGTAATTTTTATTAATAAAAGTTCGGGTCGTTACATTCATCATAATACTTATTCTTCTCTCCCTATTATTATAAAAATAAAAACAACGTCTGTGATGTGTTGATTTACTAATATCGTGGATGATGTGTCTTCAATTTCCTTTACTTCCTTCAAAGCAGGTTGTAATACCATTTTAATGGTCAGAATATATTTTAAATTGTATTATATGACCTCTATTATGTTATGTAATTAACTTATATGAATAATATAAAAGGAATATGATAAAAAATTCATGATTATTAAAGAACCACCAAAATGATTGAAAAAAATATCATTAATGTTTTTAACTAATAAACCGTCATCATATCAGAAAAAATAAAAATGATAAATGGTATAATTTAAGGTTTTGAAAATATATAAATACCATCTCATTTCACTTCTAGAGTTTTACTTCCATTAAATAGGGATATCCTTTACGAATCCACCATGGACAACATATAAATAACGCACTCAAAACAATGTAAATAACAAAATATTACAAATTAATGGGTTGAATGATGTTATAAAACGATCATGTAAGTTGTTATAAAAATGAATATGTTTATGTAAAATATTAATAACACTATTTTAACCATTACACATGAGGTTTAAACTTTTTTGAAGTAATATGGACCCGAGGTAAGGGAATTTTTCACCTAATTTCCATTATTTGGGTTCAACTTCTACTTTATTCATTATGTGGTATTGAGATTATTTATGTGGTGATTTTTTATTATGTTTTATTATGTGTATTTATAGTTTATACACATATCCATTCCATTCTATTAATTTGCACTCCAATTATATTTGTAAGGTACTTTCCTTTTAAAATCCTTTTAAAAGTCTCTTTAATGAAATTAAAAAACATTGTTTTTTTATATATTGCATGAGTGTTTTCTCCTGATTTCATGATTCTTTATTACGGGTGAGCCCCATTATTTCTCAAGATATGATAGGTGAGCTCCATTATAGCTCTCAAATTCATTGGGTACTCCAGAGATGGAAGTTGACCAAATGGTTATTCTTTGTGTAAGGGTTATTGTAAGAGTGATTTGGTAAATATGTCCCAAGGATACTACATGATGTTTCTATGCATATTAATAAGTTTTTATGTGATGGTTTTTATTGTTTTTTGTGTTATCACTTGACTAACAATTTCTTTATATCCCTTACTGATATCTTTCTTCCCATCCCAAGTTTTTAAAATTTTTTCACAGGTTATAAGGATGTGTAAGAGAAAAAATGAATACAATTAAAATGTTATGTAGAGTTGTCAATGAAATTATTTTTTATTTGAAAAGTTTTATATTTTTTAAAATGTGGATACTATTTTAGTAGTATCCTCATGTATGATTATGGGATGTTATGTATGTTTTATGTCCTAATTATCTAAAAATATAAACCTGAATAGATCCTCAATGTGTAATAATGCATGTTCATGTCTAAAAATAAAGAGTAGGTAATGTTTTAAGGAAGAGTCCTTATAGTTTGTATCATAGGATGGTTTAGATAACTTTAGTCGTTAGGATGATGTCAATAGAATACCATAAATGATTTTTTACTTTATGGTTAATTTAAAATGATATAGAATTTAAATATTGTCATGTTGCTTCATCTAAGATATTTATGTTTAGAATGGTCTTCCATAGATGAAATAGGGAAGTTGAGGTAGGAATGAACCAAGAGGTTGACATCTGTCCTAATCTACATCCAAGAATGGTGGGAATCAGAACCAAGTAGTTTGTGATGGCAATGGATCATTTGACTTAGGTGATAAATGGTGGTGGAATATATGCTTGAGAGGAATCTGATCTACCATGAAGAAACATGTCTTTTTTGGAGCATTTTATGAGGCAACGTCCTCTAGAATTCAGGGGAACCACAAATCTAGTGATAGATGAAGGATTGATCAATGCTCTAGAAAATAAATTTGATTTAATGGGATATTTAGAACATAAAAAGGTAATATTATACATTTATCATTTTTAAGGTGAAGCCGATTAATGGTGGTCACTTGTTAAGAATACAAGATAAAGATATGATCTTGATTATCTGGAATGGGATGATTTTAAGAGTCTTTTTTAGGAAAAATATTTTCCTAAAACTGTTCAACTCAGAATGGAGAAAAAATTCATGGAACTGAAGTAGAAAGATGATGATTCTACGGTAGCATATGGAGCCAATTTTTCAAGACTATCCAGGTACGTACCGAATTTTACTCAAGATTTTTATAGTAAAATTAATATATTTTACTCTGGTTTGAAACCATTTTTATGATGAGATTTGGATTTTTGAGAGTTTAAAATCTTTGAGAAACTTGTTCATTGTGCGGAAGAAAGATAAGATTGATTTTGATGACATGTATGTGCCTCATGATGACAATAATAAGAAGCAGTCATGTTTTTAGGCTTTGGGGAAGAATGTATCAAAGAAATATGGAGGTAATAAAATCAATTTCCCGTCTTGTGAAAAGTATAATAAAAATAATCATGGAGAATGTCTTGTAAATTATAGAAAATTCTAGTGATGTGTAATGTTTGGGAACATGTCTTGAGAGTGCAAGGAAAATTATCTGAAAATTAATGAGAATCCAATAGTGAGATGCTTCATCTATAAGGAATTGAATCATTTTACTAATGTGTGTCTGAAGCTAGTCAATCAGGCCAAAAATCAGCAAGATTGGAAGAATATGTGTGTGGAAAAATGATTTGAAAAAACATCGGAAGATTTTGAGCTATACAATGAGGTGGTATCATGTAAATTTCCTATTTTTACATATTTTTTCAAATGTGTTGTCTAATTAGGGGTCTACAAATTTCTTCATTTCTAAGAAATTTTCTGCAAAATTAGGAATTCCACCTCATGAAATGAAACCAAAACTCATGGTAAAAACACCTAGAGGAAATATTGTGTTAAAAATAAATTATAAGAATTTACCTATCTTTGTCTCTTGAAACAGTTTACCTACAAACCTTATTGTATTTCCTATAGTAGAGTTTGATGTTATTCTAGGTATAGACTGGAATTATTTTTATCACGCTAAGATAGATTGTAGAGAAAAAGAAGTTGTTTTCTAGAAATAGTTTTAGTTTTTGTACAAGAATGAAACCATACCATTGATAACATATCAGGAAGTTAAGAAACTGTTAAAATATGGAAATGAATTTTATCTTTCAGACATTTTTGAAAATAAGGGAACAATTTAGATTTATGATTTTTCAGTGGTAAATGAATATCTTGATGTATTTCCAGATGATTTTCCTATTGTTAGTCATGATCAGGAGGTTGAGTTTACTATTGACTTAGTTCTTGATGATAAGACAATTTCTAAACCCCCTTATCGAAGGGATAAAATGGAACTTTAGGAATTGAAAAATAATTTGTAGGTATTATTAGAGAAAGGCTTCATCTAACCTAGCACTTCACCATGGTACGATCCTGTCTTGTTTGTTAAAAAGAAAGATAGTTCAATGAGTCTTTTCATTGATTATAGAGCCTATAATAACATCATTGTTAAAAACAAGTATGCTTTGCCTCATATCGATGATTTGTTTGATAATATCTAGTGAGAACAATATTTTTGGAAGGTTGACCTGAGGTCGGGGCACCATCAGTTGAAAGTAAATTAAGCAGACATACCGAAGACTGCATTCTGTACTAGATATGGGCATTATAAATTTGTTGTTATGATGTCTGGGTTAACTAATGAACCAATTGTATTCATGGATCTTATGAATATAATATTTCATGAGTTCTTGGATAAGTTTTTTGTTGTGTTTATTGATGACATTATGGTATATTCTAAAAGTAAATAAGATCATGAAAAATATCTAAGTGTTGTTTTGTAAACCTTGAAAGAAAAGAAACTGTATGGAAAATTTAGCAAGTGTAAATGTTGGTTGCAACAAATCTCTTTCCTTGGTCACATTTTTTCTAAATATGTCATAAATATTGATTCTTCTAAAATAAAAGTTATTGAAGAATGGCTGAGACCCACAAATATAACTGATATTCTAAGTTATCTTTGTTTGGAAGGCTATTACTGAAGGTTTTTTTGGAAACTTTGAACAATTATCTAGCCCACTTACTAAGTTACCTCAAAAATGGGTTAATTTTTTTGGACAAAATAGTGTGATGATTTTTTTCAAGAATTGAAAAGAATATTGGTGAATGCTTCAGTTCTGAACCTCCCTTCTATAAGTGGTGAGTTTTTCATCTATAATGATGATTATTTGAAGGGACTTGGTTATGTTCTAATGCAGAATGATCAGGTAATTGCTTATGCTTCACATCAGATGAAACCTCATGAGTCGAATTACCCTACACATGATTTGGAATTAGTTGTTGTTGTTTTTGCATTAAAAATTTGGAGGCATCATTTTTTTAGAGTAAATTTTGAAATATATACTGATTATAAAATTTTGAAGTATATATTTAATCAAATAGAATTGAACATGATACAGAGAAGATGGATGAAACTAATCAAGGATTATGATTGTATGATCCATTACCATATTGGAAATGTAAACAGAGTGGCTAATTCCTTGAGTCAGAAAAATAATGTTACATTAACCATGACACATTTTGAATGTGAACCTATGGTTAATGATTTGATGAATTTTGGCTAGGAAGTTGTTGGTGCAGGAAATACATCTGTTTTGTTTCAGGTTTCAGTGTATTCATCTTTGTCAGATAGAATTAAGAAAGTGCAGAAAGAATAAGACGAGTTATAGAAAAATGTATAATTGGTTTAAATTGGTATGTTTCCTAAATTTAACCTTGATATGGAATGTGTTTTTTGGTTTGGGAAGAGATTATGTGTTCCATTTGATTCTCAGTTGAAGAAAGAATTGTTATGTGAATCCCAAAGTTCTCTATTTTCTATTCATCCTGGCTGCACAAATAAGTACAGTGATCTTCGAGAGTATTACTAGTGGGATGGAACAAAAAGATATATTTCTGATTATACTATGAAATGTTGGACATGTCAAATGGTTAAAGAAGAGCGGAATATACCGAAGGGGATGCTTCAACCTTTACCAGTTCCAGAGTGGAAATAGGAAAATATATCCATGGACTTCATTGTGGGACTACTAAAGACATATCAATGTAACAATGAAATCTTGGTTATTATTGACCGACTGACTAAATATGCTCATTTCCTTCATATTCGAGATAATATGTCTTCATATTAGCTTTCTCGACTATACCTAAAAGAGATTTTTAGGTTACATGGAGTTCCACTTTCCATTGTATCTGACCGTGATCTCAGGTTCACTTTTAACTTTTGGAAATCCCTTAAAAAGTATTTGGGTACATAATTAAATTTCAGCACTACTTTCATCCTCAATATGATGGATATATTGAGAGAAAAATTCAAACATTTTAGGATATTCTTCAAGTGTGTTCAATGGACTACCAGGGAAGTTGGGATCAACATCTTTCTTTAGTTGAGTTTTCTTATAATAATAGTTTTTATTCCAGTATACAGATGACACATTTCGAGGCATTTTATGGAAAGCACTATCAAACTCTAGAATTTTGGGATGATGTTGGGGAAAGGAAGTCGATGAGACTAGAATTAGTATAGGAAGTGGCATAAAAATTTCGTATGATTCTGAAACACATGTGGACATCTCAGAGTAGGTCTAAAAGTTATGCAGATAACTGGAGGAAAGACATTTTATTTGTGATAAGTGATCATGTTTTCTTTAAAATATATCTTTGGAAAAGTGTTATGCATTTTGGTAAAAAATTAAAGTTAATTCCACTATTCATTTGACCTTATGAAATCCTAGAGAAAGTTAGACCAGTCGCATACTGAGTAGCTTTGCCTCCAAGTTTATCTCAGGTACATAATGTTTTTCGCATTTCGATGTTGAGAAAAGTATGTACCAGATTCATCTCATGTTTTGACCCCAGAAGCAGTTCAGTTGAAAGATAACCTTTCTTATAAAGATAGAATTATTCAGATTTATATCATAGAGATCAAGTATTTATAAATAAGGTAATCCATCAAGTAAAGTTTTTTTTGAGAAGCCACATGGTTGAAGAAGCAACAAGGGAATCTGAAAATGCTATGAGGGAAAGGTACCTTAAATTGTATTATAAGTAAATAAAAATTGCGAGGACACAATTTACAGAATGTGGGGAGAATGTAACACCCCAAATTTTTACAAATAATGAATGAAACACTATGTCTATATGAAGAAAAACTTTTTTTAATGAGATAGTTATAAACTATCCATTAAAAATAATTTTTTTATTTATGTATTTTTAATTTCAAAAATCTGACATACACGGTTGTAATCATTAAGTTATTTAGACTATGATTGGACAAGTATATATTTTTTGGGAATATTAACCTACCCTTATGAATAGTAGTATGAACCTTATGAATAGTGAGTCATCCAAATAAATGGTGACCTCACCAATGAATGTATAATAAGAAGGCATCTTATAAGTAACAATATGACCATAATATAAGTGTAGATATTTTTTCAATTCATAAATATTTTACTACACATTTGTGATTAATTTAATAATTTAAATGAAAATATATTTTCATAAAATGTATTCATAAATTATGATTTCATTGTATTATTGTTCTAGGATAATTTTATGAGACCTTGATTAATTTTTCAAGGTGTTATAACATTAGTTATAGTTTTAAAATTCTTATTTATAGAATTAATTAGTATTTTATTTAAAAATTAAATTTATCATATTTATAAATTTATTTTGATAAAATAGAGTTCATATTTTAATTATAAATGTTAAAAAATGGTTGGGGTTTATTTTTGGTTTTTTTAATATGTTATTTTTTTTGTGAATAGTGAAATTTTCTAATTTAAGAAATGTGCTAAATAAATGAATTTAAGCATCATGATTGAGTCATAGATGATATAAATGGAAATTAGACATAAATAACATGCACTTATTACTATTTTTTGTCACAAGAATCCATACTATTCATAGTCTTGAGAAAATATATTAAACTAATGATTAAAATAATGTAAAACCACTCATCTCCACCACTATAAATACCGCCCTCACCCCCTCTTCCTCACACACCTCGCAAGCTTTGAGAATTTTCTAGATTATACCAAATCTCCTTCCCAAGTCTCTTCCCCATTTCTAATACCTACTAGTCTCACCAAAAGGTCCAAACCAATGGCCTTAAGGAGGATTTCAAGGAGAAGATATCAAGAGGTAAAAATCCTCTTTCATTTCCTTTTAATTTCATTTCAATTGTTTTATTTTCTTAAAATCTCTTCAAATACCCTTATAAAATAGTCATGGAGGCTCCAATATCTTATATATAATGTATTTGTATCATGTTTATGGAAAATTTCATCATTATACTTCTTCTCCTCTCCCAATTATTTTAAAAATAAAAACAACGTCCATGATGTGTTGATTTACCGACATCGTGGATGTTGTGTATTCAATCTCATTTACATCCTTCAAATATGGTTCTAAAACAGTTTTAATGGTTGGAAAAGATTTTAAATTTTATTATATGAACTCTATTATGTCCTGTAATTAACTTATATGCATAATATTAAAGGTATATTATGAAACAAGTTTTTGATTATCTAAGAACCACCAAAATGATCTAAACAAATATCATTAATGTTATAACTAATAAACCATCCTCTTATCAGAATATAAAAATGATAAATGGTGTAATTTTAGGTTATGTAAACATGTAAATACCACCTCATTTCACTTCTGGAGTTTTTCTTCCATTCTATAGGGAAATTATTTACGAACCTACCATGGAAACCAGGTAAGGAACACAACCAAAACAATGTAAATGACAAAATATTACTAATTAATGGGTTGAATTATGCTATAAAATGATAATATAAGTTTTTATAAAAATTAATATGTTTTTTTAAACTATTAAAAAAACTATTTTAACCATTATACATGAGGCTTAAGCTGATTTGAAGTAAGACGAGCCTGAGGTAAGGGAATTCTTAACCCAATTTCCATTCATTGGGTTAACCTTATACTTTATTCATTATGTGGTATTGAGATTATTTTTATGATTATTTTTTTATACTATGTTGTATTATGTGTATTTAAAGTGTATACACATATCAATTCCATTCTTTTAATTCTCACTCCAATTATATTTGTAATGGACTTTCCTTTTAAAATCCTTTTAAAAGTCTCTTTAATGAAATTCAAAAACATTGTTTTTTATAACGCATGAGTGGTTTATCCTAATTTCGTGATTCTTTATTACTAATATATGTTCCTTGGACATATTTATGTTTTTTTGAGCCTATTATTGCTCAATATATATTGGTTTGATCCCATTATAACTCAAGATATGATGGGTGAGCCCCATTATAGCTCTCCAATGCATTAGGTACTCCGGAGATAGAAGTTGATCGAATGGTTATTCCATGTGTAAGGGTGATTGTAAGAGTGAGATAGTAAATATGTCCCAACATGATGTTTCTATGCATGTTAATAAGTTTTTATGTGATGGATTTTATTGGTTTTTATGTTATCACTTAAATAACAATTTCTTTATAACCCTTACTAAGCTCTTTGTGCTAATCCCATGTTATTAAATATGTTTTAGTGGTTATAAGGATGTGTAAGAGAATGATGTAATACAATTTAAATGTTATTAAGAGTTTTAAAAGAAATTATGTTTTAATTGAAAAGTTTAATATTTTTTAAAAAGTGGATACTATTTTAGTAGTATCCTCATGTATGATTATGGGATGTAATGTATGTTTTATATCCTAATTCTCTAAACTCTAAACCTGAAAATATCCTCAATGTGTAATAATGCATGTTATTGTCTAAAAATATAGATTATGTAATGTTTTAAGGATTGGTCCTTATATAATTAGTTCATTTTGATTAAAAATAATACAATTATGGTATTTTTATTGGATTCTATACTTTAATTTGGTATAAAAAAATTATGTACTAAAAAAGATTTTTTGAACAAATGTTTTTCATCATGTTTTGTGGGTTTAAATTTAAATTAAATTCATCCACATGTGTGAATTGAATTTTTAAAAGTGGATTCCATACTTTGAATCAAGTGGTCCAAATTTAGTAAATATGTCCCTTTTAATTTTAGTCATTATGAATAGTAACCTTATTAAATAATTATAACCATGGTAACGGTAAATCAGGTAATTATAGTTAAAAAATATGATAAGGACTAAAAATTGATTGAAACACTTGAATTTTCCTATTTTATTTGTGAATTTTATCCATTTACATAAAATATTCTAATATATAGCCACTTGGTGCCATATTTATTTTATTTTAACCTTTAATAATTGAGTAAAAGATAGAGATAAAAATGTCACTTTCTTACTTTAAATATCTATAATATTTTTTGATAGGGATAAAAACAAATTATATTGGGTTATAAATACTAATTTTAAATACAAATGATTTTTTATTGTGGTAATTTATTTATAATTATTAGTGATAAAATAATTATCTTAAATTCTTGAACAATGCCGACACAACATTTACTTAATTTATAGAAAAATTAAAAAAATTATTTTAAAAACACTTAAAGTAATATAATTTGAAATAATCATTGCATTAAAATAAATTTTTAGATAAATATAACATATTAGTGATGTGTGAAAGGATTATATTATAATTATAATTCTATAATATTGTTTTCAAAGTCAAATTAAATTAATAGTTCCAAAAATGACATTAATGATATTTTATAATAAATAATATTTTATAACATGATTTAAAATTACTAAAAATACTATATTTGTCCAATTTATTAGGATATAGTTTAAAATATAAAATTTATTCAAATTATTTTCCAATTCTCATTTTATAATTACTAGCTTGACACCAAAATAGTAAAAACACTATTATCACAATAATTGTCAAAAAGGGATAATACAAGTTAAAACAAAAAATAAGGGTGAAAAAATTAGTCAAACTTGCCCAAATTTTATTTAATGATATAATTTCAACCCATACTCATCATATATTATAATTATATTAGTTTGGATCCATTTTAATATGAAAATAAATTTATAATAATTTAATAATTTATAAAATTCAAAAAGTGCTTCTCCCCTAACTTATAAAAGGGCACCTCCTCTACAATTTTCTTCACAATTTAAAAATAATTTTGTTTAAAAAATACCTACCAAAATCCCTTATTTACCTTTATATTCACATCCTAGAGGTATTTTTTATCATATTAAATCTATTAATGCTTTTGGTATAACCCTAAAGAGGTTGACTGAAAAAGAGGTATAGTTCTTAATTGAGCGTTTTTTTTTTCTTCTTTCACATAATTAAAATACTATTCAACCATTGTGTATAATAAAATTATTATATACCATATAATTATATTTTATAATGTAAATTTCATAAAAAACATATATATCCTCTTTTGTTAAAATGAGAAATGAAACCGTTGTTCATGTGTACTGCAGACTACCGCCTCGCGAAACGATGTTATTCATTTTCCATCACTACATCTCATGGATATTTATAATGATGGAATATATATATATATATATATATGATATTAATGATGTATTTTTCATTTTTTAAAATTAATATACCGTATATCATCCTACCAATCCATTAATTGAAAATTATAACGTCGTTCGTGCGTACGTATGGACTACCACCTCCACGAAGCGATGTGATTCATTTTCATCACCGAATCACATGGTTGATATATATTATTTTTTAAATAGAAATAATATTTTATTTATGATATAATTATCATTATTTAATGATAATATATTACTTACCTTCTTTCAATAATGATAATTGAAAAAAATAAATTTTACTCAAGCGCACATATGACCTAACGTCTCTATGGTTGTAACACAATTCATTTTTCATAATCATATTTCATGATTGGTTTCAAAAATATAATTTATGTATAAAAATTATAATTATTTTATGATTATTTTTCCATTGTTGGTTGAATAATAACCTCTTTTACCATAATCAAACAACCAAATTCATTTTGACATATGAGCTAAATATTATTAAAATTTTAGACATGAACATAATTGATTAATTAATTGAATATAATATGGTATTAATTGAAATATAAGGACAAATTAGATTTTATAAGTTTCTAAATCAAGTAAATAATTAATATAATTTTATTATTTAGGAAGATAAATAATGTACATGACAACTCAAACTCAACATAAGGGACACTTTAATTTAAAACCTCAGTTTAAATGTTTTAAATATTCATTTTATAAATATTTTTCTTCCATGACGATATTCATAAAATTATTTTATGAATATATTTATTTTGAAATAAATGAATTATAAAGGAAATTTTATGTTTCTTATGATTTTATTACAAATTTTTTCAAAATAAATATTTTTACATATTTTATACATAACATTTTAAATTTCTTTACAAAAGGTAAAAGGAATATTTTATTTTAATAAATATGATGATAATGGATTTTCCCACCACTAAAACAATTATTTGATATTTGGATTACTTTATAATATTACATGTTTTCTTCTAATTAAAATCCACCTCCCCTTTTTATTTTACATAATTTTGGTTTTAAAATTGGGTTTTTAAAAGAAAAGTGTATTTGTTTATCTGAAAGCGTTTTTCATATGGGTTCAAAATATTTTTTCATGGTTTTTATGATAAAATGGTGTGATATTAAAAAAAATTGTACTACGTATGGTCTTTGTAAATTTTTTATTATAATTGGTGATCTTGATATAGATCATGATGATGGGTGCGCCTGATATAGCTCCCCAGTGCATTGGATAATAATTATTTTCTCTAGTGAATTATATTGGAATTTGACTGTATGGTGATTCCAATTTTTAAGGGTTCTCGTAATGGTTATATGAATATGATGTCTCAAGGAACTTGCATGAATTTTCTATTATTTCTTATGATTTTTCATGAAAATAATTTCATTTTAAAAGGTAAGATAAAGATCTTGGTTTTAAAGAAATGATCATTCCCTTTTTAGGTAAAAAGGTATATTTTTAAGATAACATTTTTCATGGGTTCTCTTGATTTATAAGAAACCCTAATGTTTATGATTTTTCCTTTATGATTTATTATAAAGTGTTTTATGAAAGACTTTGGGAAATAAATCTAACTTCATAAATGATTATTTGAGATCAAAGTTTATTATGTTAAATAAAGACTCTCTTTTATGATCTCAAAATTTATAAATTGAAAAACGATTTAGTCTTTTTATGTACCTTACTGATATTTTTGTGTTCATAACACATTTTAAAATGTTTTTCATAGTGTTTATAGAGGAATAATAACAAATTATAAGTGTAGTTGAAATTCATGATAATTTTTCATGACAAGAAAATGAGTTTTATTTTAAAAGTTTTATATTGTGGTAAAATGGATACTGATTATAAGTGTACACTTTGTAATATACAGGTTTGTTATGTAAGAGTTATAGCCTAATTTTCTAAAACTCCAAACCTAAAAATATCATCAGGAATGTATGAATGTGAATTATAGTCTAAATACACTAGATTATGTAATGTTTAAGGTTATTTCCTTATATATTTATTATTCCAAGATAAAGTTAAGGACTATAAAATTAAACAAGAGATGAGGTATGACCATCAATTCATCAGGAAAATAGATTTTGTATCAAAATTAAGTATTTTGAAAAATAAAATAAATAGGAAGTGAAAAATATAAAATAATTTCCAATAAAGAGTTGTTTTTAACTTATTGAAATATTTTAGAAGAATATAGAGAGTGTAAAATATTTATGGATTTGGGAAATTATGTTAGTTCAATTTATGTTAAAAATAAAACACTCCTTTTGATTTTTTATAAAGAAAGTCAAAAGTGACCATTTTAGAAAAAATTAGAAATATTTATTTCATACCTTGTAAAAAGTAAAGGATAAATTAAAATTTCCTTCATAATTAATTTTAGTAATAAAAAAATACTTTTTTAAAACAAATTTTAAAAATAGTGCATAGAAGAAAAATATACTCGATCAAAAGAGAAAAAAGATTGACTTTTCTTTTAAAAATTTCATTTAATTGATTCAAGTGTAAAAGAGAGGGAAATTTGGAAGAAAATATGAAAACTAATTCAATATCTATATGATAAGAAATTTATTAAATCTTATGAATGATAGATTATAAGATTCATTTAACAAAAATTTAATCAATCCCAAAGGAAAATGAGATGTAAAATAACTTTTCACCTCTTTGTAAACTTTTAAATTATAAACCCTTGAAAGAGTAAACTTTAATTGAAACTTTAATCATCATGAATAAATTGGTATTAATGTTAAATATATAAAATGGGTATTATATACACCATATAAAATTAAATAAGTGCATAATACCAAATATGTATCAATAGAGTGGAAATTGAGATGAAATCACGTACCTCACATTTTTCCTAAGTTGAACGTGATTAATACTCATATATAATGGTTTTAAAATTTTATTAATTTATAAAAAAACCTTATTGATATTTATAATATCATATATGTTCCTATTATAACATATTATCACTCATTCGTTAATAATATTTCATTATTATCATTATTATGGGTGTTAACTGCTTTATTTTCTCATGCATGTTGTGTCATGGATGTTTCGGTCCTTGTTCTATGATTATGGTTAAATCATATAAATAATTATAATAATTATATAAATATAATTTATATTAATTATATATATATTTATATTAATTCATGAATGGTAGAGCTATACAAATGAATTAAACTGTTCATGGAAATAGTTGGTTGTACGCACTCATGAACGTTGTTTCCACTTTTCGAAAGTTGGCACGAAAAAAGGTAAATAATAAT
The DNA here is from genome assembly GCA_963277665.1 of Viscum album. Lineage (NCBI taxonomy): Eukaryota > Viridiplantae > Streptophyta > Magnoliopsida > Santalales > Viscaceae > Viscum > Viscum album. The sequence goes on along the minus strand of OY728159.1, from coordinate 2,007,702,093 downwards.
ATCACCATTAAAGAATAATTATAATATAATATATATCATATATATTCATTAAATATATCCTTATTACCATCCATGTAATGTGGAAATGAATAATGGATCGCATCGCTTCATGGAGGTGGTAGTCCACGAGGTCATCGTCCACATATACGCGCGAGCGATGTTATTGTTTTAAAATGGATTTGAAGTTAAAAATGTATATATATGATATTATAATTATAGAAGAATAATCATTTCATAAATATCATATATAAATATTAGTTCCATCTTTATAATCATCCAAGTATAATGGTTATGAAAAATGAATTACATCGCCACATGGAGACGGCAAGCCATAAGTATGTAAGAGTGATGTTTTCAGTTTCTATTTGATAGAAAAGAGGTGAAAAATGGTTGTAAAATAATAATAATAACATCTTATTATATTTATTATACTATATTAATTATTTTATAATGGATACTATAGATTTAGGGGAGTTTTTATAAGAAATAAAGTTGAAAATGCTCGGTTAAGAGTCGTACCTCTTTCTTGTGGAACCACTTTTGGATTATACCTTATTCCTTAAATGTGTGTTATTTTAGGAAGAAAAGAAGATATAGGATATATTTAAGGAATATAGAATGGTATTATGGAAGGGATTTTTTTTGATATAATGCTCAAAATGATTGAGTAAGAGAGGAGAAGAGGTACCTTTTTATAAGATAAGGGAGGGGTACTCTTGGAATTACATAAAGTATTAAATTAATATAAATTAATTTTCATTGAAATAATGGATCAAAATTGATAAAATTAAAATATAATATAATTATTAGTCTAAATAATCTCATAAAATAAAATTTGTATAATTTTTTGTTATGTTTTATGTATCTTATAGTTTTAACCCCTATTAACCCTTTTGATAATTACTATAATATAAAAGTGTTATACCCTTTAAGGATAAAGAATGAAATAATAAAAGGATGAGATATATATAAATGGAAAATGGTTGAAATTTTAAACTATATCCCATTCACTTGTATATAAATAATACTTTTGTTAATTTTAAATCATTTAATAAAATATTATTTAATATAAAATATCATTAATGTAATTTTTTAAACTATTATCTTAATTTGACTTTGAAAACAAAATGACAAAAAATTAATTAAAATAGAAACCCTTCACAAATAACTAATATGTTATATTTATCTATAAATTTTTTGGGACAATATAAATCACTCAAAAAAATTAATTTTAGAGTTTTTATAATCATTTACCTGATTTTTATATTGCTTTCACAAGTACTATGTCAGTTTTGCGAAAGAATTTAAAAAAATTATTAAATAACTATAAATTAAAAATAAATTAACATGATAAATTTTTTATTCAGATTTAAAATAAAAATATAAAACCTAATGTAACCTCTAATTATCCTTATGTCAAAATATTGGAGATATTAAATTCAGTAGAGTGACATTTTGTATTTATTATTTTCATAAAATAATATAGAGGTCAATATCATAGAAAAATAGTACGAAGTGGACATATTTTTGAGACTTCAATGTTAATGTTCTAAATACGCTCATAAAATAATATTAATTTACGTTTTATATAATTTTTAAAGCATTTTCCCAGAGTTTTAACCCTGTTTTACCCGTTTTACCCTTACCGATGTGACAAATTTTACCACAGTTACTATTAATAATACCTAAAATAAAATAGAACTATTTAAAAAATTTGAATCTCATTATTAAAAATATGGAATAAATTTTATAAAATTCAATCAATTTAATTGGTAGAATTAAATTTTAAAAAAACCCACAAAATGTGAAAAAAACGGGTTTTCAAGAAATTATAATTTTCAAGCATAAGATGATATTACCTTAACTTCAAGACTAGTAATTATTATTATATATATATTTAAATTAATATTTTTAGATATATAATATATAAATTTAATTTATATAATTCTTGATTAAATATTATTTTAATTAATTAAAATGGAAAAACATTATGCACTGAAAAACAGTTTTCGGAAAAATATCCCCCTTTACCTCTAAATGATATTATATTTATTTTTATAAAATTGATAATAAATAAATGTTTAATTATAAATATTATAATACATTATTATAAATAAAAATATTGATAGATAAATACTACATTTTCAATGATTCAGAAAAACTTATTTCTAAGGTAAAATTCAGAAAATGCATTCTAAGATTATTTTGATCTAGTAAGTTCAAAATCAGTATTCATCATATCAAATTAGAATTGATATTCCATGTAAATTATATTTAAATAAAATTTTAAATTAATATAATTGAATAGTAGGTATTTTTGAAATTTTGATCATTTGACATCCAAACTGACCACTGAAACAACGTCCACCATGATCAAGCCATGGTTGTGGTATTCTTGAATACTCCAAGATAATATTTCCTACCTTATGGTATTTTGACCAAAAAAATGACATTATACCTTTATAAAACCCTCCAAATTAGGTGTGGTAGGGTTACTTAGACCATAGATGACAATATCTCTCTCTTGAACTATGACCTAGCCACTGCTTGGCCAATCCCCCCTTGATCATTTTACACCGAGGTAAAACATAACCAAAACAGCTTGCACCAGGGCCTAACATTGTCCATTTTAGATAGTGTGATCTCCAAAACCAAAACTAATCTCCCCAATGATTCATAATTCTCCCACAATCATTGTAAACCTCTGATAAAACTATCACAAGGTTCAATACATCACTTAATACATGAAAGTTTTTACAAAAAAATAACCACCCAAAATGAGGGTATTGCACAATTTTTGAGGATTGGGTACACATTGATCCTTTTCCTTGTTTTTTTATTTTTTTTAATTAATTAATTTAATTATTTTAAAATTTTAATTAAATGAGGGAAATTGTATTTGGCTCATTTCCCTCTCTAGTCAAGTTGGATCTCACACGCTAGTGTGTCGTTCTTTGAGTCATCTTCTACAGGGGGTCACTATGGTTAAGTCTCTCCATCCTCTATCATTTGTTTCTAGTTTTGTCATTATTTTAAGGATTTCCTTCTAAAATGTGTATTTTAGGTATTTTTCTATCTATTACAAATTTATTCCTCCTTATATCAAATAAAACTATAGAATTAGATGCGTAGGCTCCTATTTATACAAAGTAGGTGGTTCCAAGATATTTTTTATTTTTTATGAATTTATGAATCATGTGATTTGTGAGCATGGGTAGGGTCCTGTGAGAGACTAGGAACATGACCTAATATGTTCTATGGGAGTTAATTTAAGTGTTTTAGGGGTGTATTCTAGTGAAACGACATGTGTATATGGAGTGATCTATGTCAAAGGTGTGTTGTGTGATGGTTAATGGGTTAAGGAATTTCTGGGAAATCTCCCATGTTTTTTTGAGTGATGGTTCATAGGTTATGTTTCTTGATGTGGTTTCTAAGGAACATGATGGGTGTTACTTGTCTGAATATATGGTGATGTGGTTTTCTAGTATGATTCAAGGTGGATTCTACCACTATCAATGGTGGTGATCATGTTTTTTCCAGCATATTTTTCCATGGGATATTGGTGATATTTCTAACCATTGGAGTTGAGGTCGTTGGGGGTTGTGTGCACATAGGGGGCCCAAATGGTGGTGTTGACCACTATATGATTGATAACATCATCCATATATGATTAACATAAGTTGATAATGTTAGTAATTTGATGGATTGATTAATATTCTAGATATGTGGCCACATAATGGTGGGGTGATATGATCACTGGTTCATGTGGATTTTTTAGGGTAAATGAGATGGACATGGAAAAGGGATCATGGAATTCAGGTTATTGAAAATATTCATATGGTTTTTTATGATGGGTAAGATCAGTTGGAATTTTTTTGGAGGTACTATAATGCTTCAGGTTGTGTTCCAACTGTGGGTGCATCATCCCACTCTAGCACTAACATAAGAAGGTCAAATTATCACCTTGGGATTGATGAGAATAGATTGTTGTGGGATGTGATTATTGGCTTATTTATCACAATTTCCACCTTTCATGCACCTATAAACATGTAGATATTATCTAGTGACACCATTAGTGGTGGCCCACTATGTTCATAATCACACCCAACATGAGCCCTCTAGGATTCATGTAGACTTCATGTCACATGGAATTGGATGGTAAGGTCCCTATAAATGGTGTTTATCCGGGTATAGGTGTAAGAGATATACAAGATAGATATTGGTGGATCTTAGGCCTATCCCAGGGGGTTCCTCAAAGCCTCCTTTGATATAATATTTTGTTATTTTTGGGTATGTTTGTATATGATTTTCCTAAGAGTGATCCAATTAGCCTCTATATAACTAGAATGAAATTGTAGATACTCATTTTGTAAAGCATGTGTTATATATATGATGTGGTTATCTTCAAACTATTATGATCATTCCAATATTATTTTATAATTTGGTTTTTTATTTGTGTTACTTCACGTTTTGTTATAATTTTTTATTCATAGGTTATGTATTTCCATGATAAGCTATATAACATTAATATTAGTCAAAAGACTTTGAATTATTGGGTGTCACACCGAGTAATGTGGCACACATAATTTATTTTTGTTTGGTTGGTACGATTATAGGAGCATTACAAAGTCTTATTAGAGTGATTTTTAATTGATATGTGGTACATGGAGACTTAGGGATGTGTTGGGACTTGGGATGAATGTTGTATTATGTGACTAGTTAGTACAAGTGTGTGATTAAGTCCATGTTAATAGGGATATTGGATTTGTTTTGGTGTTTTAGATTACAGTTGAGTTATTTGACCATGATAACTGTGATTTTTTGAAGTTTTTAATGTATGTATTCTAACTCTATTCCATTATGGGAAAGAGGTGTTTACCTATGAATCATTTTAGGCTTGTAGGATTCAAATGACATGTGTATTTATTCTTGTGAATGATATTATAGTTTTGGAAATGGGTCTAATTGTTTAAAGTTCAATAGTAGAAAAGTAGTTTACCATGCATTCATTTTTCATTAGTTATTTTAAAACCAAATTTAAAAATATTTTAAACATCATTTATTAAATTAATTATACCAAATAATAGTTTTCGTATAGGTTTTTAAAAAATTAACATTATAAATATACTTTATATCATTGGTATTTAATTTAACTGACATGAAAATTTGTAAGATGTGCATTAGTGATTTTCATTTTTCCACATCATGTGGTTTGAAATTTCATCTTTCTGCCTACAAATACATCTAACCAACCAATATTTTTAATTTTGGTCAAACCCTTCATTTTTATAGATTTATATAATCTCTATTTACTCCAACTTCACCTTTCTACTACTTCAAAGTTGTAATCTATCCTTATTCACGTTATTATGATGATTTATTTCCCTCATTTATATTTTGTGACTATTTTCTTTTGTTTTTAACAAATCTAACTCTTTGAAATAGTGTAAAAATCATTAAGTTTCCGTATGAGATCATACATCAAAATTTCAAAAAAAACAATGAGTTTTTCATCACAATGAAAATTAATATGAAGAAACAAACTATAAGGTCACAGGACATGAAAAAAAGAAACTAGATGAAGGTGAAACATTGAATCTCATTTTTTTCATTTGTTTGGTATATTTTTTTAGTTGTTATCGTGTTTTGTATGAAATTTATTTTATGTGTATTGAAACATTATTTTCAAAAAATACCAAACATACAAAGCCGATTATTAAATTAAAAAACTTGGAAAGGTAACTCTAATGTTGGATATATGTGTAAATGTTGTTAAAAGTACCTCTTCTAATTGATTATATGTATAATTTGTGTTAGAAGTTCCTTTCCACATTGGTTATTAAGATAACCAATATTATAAGTATATTTCCACAGCAATTTTATTTCAACAATGTTAAAAGGTATTTACAACATCAATGGTAGTCATGTCTATTAAAAAAAAAATTTAAAATAAAAAATGATATTAAAATAATATTTTTCTACTAGTGTTATGAATAAAAAGTTATATGGTTTTTCTCTATATATAATATTAGTGTAATTATACTCAACTAAAATGAGTTCTTTGATTATTAGTATCTTTGGGTAAGTTAATATTTGTGTGTGTGTGTGTGTGTGTGCATCCTGACTTTGAAAGGGGTAGGCGTGGATTTAAGGCCAGATTGTGTGAGATTTGGGTGTAGATAGGGTATTTTATGGTCTGCTGGGATGCACTTATAGTTAAAAAATTTCCTGTTTACAATATTTGGGTTGTTATACATGTAATGAACATGGTAATTGGTTTATAATGATATGCCTCCTCTATGACCTCCATTAGTGTTCCAATAGGGTGGAGATGAGACCATACCAAGGAATTTACCTATTTCCTCCTTGAGGGTGTAGATGTGTTTCCACTAAGACAAGATCCAATGGTGGCCTTGAGGGAGGAGATGAGAATGATCCACATACGAGTGTTCCAATATAGCCATAGAAATCAGTTTAGAAATAGAATTTATTTGATGACTAGCTAAGGGGAAGTCTTGTGTGGTTCATCTAAAGTATTGATTAGGGGACTCAATGAGTTGATCCATATATGGTATATTTGATGAGGGGTTTCTAGTCATATCATCCTCCGTTATTCCTGAGGGAGGGTAGAACTTAGGAAACTATGTTTGGAATTGGGTCAATCTAGACCATTTTGATCAGATTGAGACACCTCTAGGGTAGATGATGAATCTAATAACATACATGCTTAGGGGATCTACAAAATGCTAGTAGGACATATAATTAAAGTATAGTATACATTAGGGGATGTCTTAGAAATTTTTTGAGGTGAAGTTCATTGATCACTTTTTCCTTGATCTACTAAGGGTGGATCGATACCATTATATCATGAACTCAGTTCTAGGGGAGATGTAAATCATATGTTATTTCATGTATTGTATTTAGTTTTCATCAATATTAGAAGGATATGAGAACACCAAGTTGTAGTGATATAATTATGGTCATTAGAATGATATTGAAAATAAGTGAACATTTTAATATTTTCATCATTTTCTAAAGTGATGATAAGGCTTTGATCATTAAGTAGAACTTGACTGATAGAAGTGTACCTAGATGGATAATTTCATTGGGTGATTTTGGTAGTGTAGATTTATTTATCTAGAAGTGGAAACAAGAGGGAACCCGGTAGGGTGGTTAGAACATGGGATCATATTTTCCACCTCCCAATGGTTTGTCATTGAAATGTTAGTATTTTTGGATGTTGGGAAAATTTAGACCCACCATAATCGACCACATAAGTAGTATCAATATTGTGGCTAGATGGGACACTTAGAGAAGATTTTTTTGGGTGATTTAACTAATAGTTGGTGATCGTAGATTAGGTTAGACTTAGGCATCTGAGTTAGTGATGGCAGATAGTAGGTATAGTTTATATAAACTATTAGGTAATAGAATATGATAGGGTGATAAATATTAGAGTAAGTGGTCACCGTAGAGTTTGAATCAATACGGATTTCCATAATATGGATTTTGGTGTTCAAGGTTGTTACATATAGTAGTTTTTTTATTTTTATAAGCAGGCCAGAGAGCTGTTGATGGTTATAGGAATGTTATAATAGTGTTGATCTAGTTTTCCATGATGGGTATGGGAACATGATGGTGTTTTGTGAAAATAATTAACCAAGTACTAGTTGAGGCTTGGGTATTAGGTATGATGTGTGTAAATAATGTACTTGATGGTTAGAAAACATGTGTTTAGAGATGATGATCATGCATGTTACCATATATGTGTCAATTAGTTTGGTTGTGGTGTCATCATATAGGGGATTCCTATGGTTAGGATTTCCCATAGTTAGAATTGGAATCTTTTTATTTATTGGGCATGGTAATCAGGACTAGATAGATGCACTTGATACTATTTCAGTGACTTGAGGGAGATATGAACATGATTCTTAGGTTTCAGTTGGGGGTATTCTATGTTGTGTATGATTATATCTTGAGGAAGATCTATTTGTTTTGGGTAATTTGTTATTCAAGGGTTTGCGAGGGATGTATAACTTCTATAACATAGCATAATAACAAACCTAAAACACCATTAATGTAGAATATATATATACATTTGGAATGAATATAATTGAGGAAAAATAATTACATACCTTATAGAAATAGTTCTATATTATCAAATCTTTTAATAAGAGTTTGATCAAGATCACTAAAAATCAAATGAATGAATCCTTCCTCTAAAGGTATCTATAAATCTTGGGATTCACACTATGCTTGGGTATGATCTCTCTCAACACCATGGTCTAATAGAACCTTATTAAAAGGTGAGAGAGAAATAAGATCTTAATAGTTTTTTATGAGGATTTTAATGATAAAAAACACTTTTATAAGGATTAATCCAACTTATATAGGCACCCATAAGCCTAAAAAAGCATCCTTCTATTATGAGTCATTTCATAAAAATCTCTTAACCTTAAAAATATTTGTAATGTTCAACCTAATCCTTCACGAATTTTTATATCATTTAAATAAACATATTGAATGTTAAAATTCACATGATAATCATCTTATTATGATTGTAATTTATTATGATAACTGTAGTGTAAGATGGAATCTAAACTAAAGATTTATTATAAAATAAAAATTCTAATGAAAAAAAACATATAAAATTGAGCCTCACTATATCATGGTTGATACTAACATAGGCCTTGATGTGGTATAAACTAATACATCATGGAGATACTTTTAGTGAATAATCCCAAAAATATTGTACCATCAAAAAAGCCTCATTGACTTAGTGCACACTGACCATATATCACATCATGTGAAATAACTCATGAAATCATATCCAAAAATAAATTTTGATATCTTACAAAACTCATTTTTTAAAATCTATCATACATTTTTCATCAAATGTTATATTATATGTAAAAAATTGATAAAAACTATCCAAAACTTATTCATGATATCCTCCAAAACACTTTCAAGGTAGATCTCAAAGTTTCATAAACATGATCCTCATTCACATCACTAAAAATTAGAACCCCATGGACCTTTGGTGAGGTGGGGATGACTAGTATACCTTGTTGGGTTTTGTTTGGTTCTGTTGTTTTCTCGTGGGAGAATTAGTATGTTCCTATCACTTGTGCATGATAGATATTGGTTTCCTACTAAGTATACTTGTATGCTCACCCTACATATATAAACATATTTTATGTTTCTAGTATGATTACATGGACTATTTTTGATGTTAATAGCTCAGACTTTGGGATAATTGTTTTTTCACTTCCTATCCACACTTTTGGTACTTACCTTGGAGTTTTTATTTCATTTGTCACATTTTTATTTTGAACATGCATGTGGGATGGATTTGGGATTTCTTATATATATATGTGTGTCTTGGAGTTGTTTTGGGATGGACCATCTTATCTCCCGATCCTGTTTTTCAAAAATAAAAAGGGAAATGCCTCCCATTTTGTGAGATTGTATACCCTTGGTGTTGGTCACCACCGAGGGGCCTACTAGAGGGGGGACTCAAGGGTCATTGTCTCCCTTTATTCATTTCTATCCCAGAAGGGGGTATCTTTGGAGGGAGGGGTTGTGACATATACCATAGGTAGTAAAATCATCAAAAAATACATTTTAGAAGCACTAAATCAGGTTAAAAAATATATTACCATGAAAAATAGAAAAGTACATGAGAAATTTCATAAACTAAAGGGAATCCTTCGGTAAGAAAAAATTCCAAATAGACAGGTGAAAATTGTTTTATCCTAGTCTTATGAAGCTATTAGAACATGAAAATACCAAGAAAATACATCAAGGAAACGATAATGTTTTTTAAAGGGATGGGGAAATAGTTTCTTCAGGTCATGTGATTTAATATCCATTAATCAATATAGACCCTCCAATAATTAAGAATCCTGGAGGGAACTAATTCATTATTCTAATTTTACACAGTGATGAATTTAGTCTTTTTAGGTACTATCTAAATGGGACTCACATATTTGGATCCCAAGATGAGGTATATGATTCCAACCCCTAATAATATCTTAACATCCATTTTTATAACTTTCATTAGGGTCAGTTTCAGCCTTCTTTCAAACATTCTCGTTGGTTTTGACTCACTTTATAATGAAATATGATGTATATAGGTTGTTATACTAATTCCAAGAATTTTTTCTAATGAACATACTTTTCCCTAGAATTTTGTTTCAAAATTTTAAATAATTTATTTTCTCGATAGGGTTTCAGTTTTTTTGAAATTATAATATGTAATTTTTCATTTTCTGTAAGGAAAGAATATGTAAGATTAAAGGGTAGCAGTTTTGGTTCTATATCAAGGGGTGTTCTAAATATATCCTTATTTTATCTTGAGTTCTCCTATATGCAGGGAATAAAAAATTGAGTAAGTAATGAAATTTATTGATTCTCATAAATCACACAATGCATTTGAAAAAGTGATTTATACTATGGTTTAAGGGATAGTCAAAGTACCCGAGTATTGATATTTCCTAGGTAATTGTGGAGATACAAGGGTATATACATTTCTAATTAAACTTACCATTTAATGTATTTAAAATATATTATTATTAGTGAAAATATATGTGGTAAACCTTATATTGCAACATCCTGAGATTTTAGAAAGGAAACACTATGTTAGATAGTGTTCAAAATATGCCACATTGAGCTTAAATAAACAACTAAATATTATTATTTAATATGGAAGTAATCACCTAGCCATTATATTGTAGAGAATGAATAGGAATAGCTATATAATTTTTACAAATTTTTTATAATATAATTTTACATTCATTAAATATATATTATACGTATAATATAGAAACAAATCCAATTTTATGCATGAAAGATGTAATTTTCTAAAAAGGCAGTTTTGATACCTTTTAATGCCAGACTTATTTTGAAAATAAATTTTGAAACTTATAAATTTTATTTTAAAAAATAAAATTCATTTTTTAAAGATTAATATTAAAATTTATTGGTTTAATTTTTCATATTTTTTTGATATGTTTTATTTTTTGATAAATAGTGAAAATACTACATTTTAATTGAAAATTGACTTTTCATCTAAATAAGTTATAATGTTAAATTATATTTTAAATTGTTTATAAAGTAAAATTAGATAAAATATAAATTTATTAATCTAATTTAGGTCATTTGAATCAATTTTATATTGAAATTGGATATTAAAACTCTGTATACTTTTGAACATTTTCACTTTAAAAACATGTTTTCTTGCCCTGTCTACAGGATTAATTTTAAATTAATTTCAGCGAATTATGTGTTTTGAATTTTGAAAAATGGATTCCTTATTTTTAATAATAAGTTAAAAATATATTAAATAGGTCCCTTTTTGTTTTGTCCAATATTAATAGTAACTTTAGTAATTTTTGTTACCACGGTTAAGGGTAAATCAAGAAATTAAGGGTAAAAATAATTATGATAAGGATTATAAAATTACCCTAAAACTTATCCTAATTTTATTGGATGATTTATTTTCAAATAAAATCATCTTTTTTCTGAATTTATGTCCTCTTGGAGCAACTTGGATGAATTTAATCCCCTTAAAGTATTTTATTATAAAGAAAAGTCAAATATATCAAACTTATGTTTTAATAATAATAACATTTTTAATATAGGTTTATTCAGAAGATATATTCAACCATAAATATTATTTTTAAATATAAAATATTTATCTTCATTATAGTAATTTATTTATAATTTTTAGGGAATAAATAATTTCCTTAAAGGCTTATACAATGAAGATGTACTAATTATTAAATTAATGGAAATATCAAATAAATGATATTAAAACTATTAAAATAAATATTATTTTAGATATTTAACATCATAATTGAATTTTATAGATTAAATTTACTTATTTGGGTTCATTAAATGATTTTTTTCTAAGATATATTGTCATATTTGTTTAAAAGTCAAAGTAATGTATAGTGTCAAAATTGACATTAATGATATTTAAAATAAATAGTATTTTATTAATTGATATAGAATTAAAAAAATATATGAAATTCGGCCCACTTATTGGTATAAGGTTTAAAGTTACATAAATTATTCATTTATTGGTTGTTTGAAATTTTATAGTTACTATATTAACCCACAAAGAGTAAAAATTCATGTTGTCACAATAAGGGTTAAAAAGGTTAAATAAGGGTTAAAATCATAATATAAGGATTAAAAAATAGTTAAAACCAATATAATTTTTATTTTATGAGATTATTTAGACCCCAAAGCATCCTATATTATAAATAAATCACTTTTAAACCATTTGTAATATAAAATTAATTTATATTAATTTAATATTTTGAGAAATTTCTATAGTCTCCCTCCCCTCTCTTATAAAAGGGAACCTCTTATTTTATTTTAATCACAATTCAAAAACCTTTTTGGTTTAGAAAATACCTATAAAAATACCATAATATAATCCCTTAACACATTATATAGCTCTTATTTTAGGCATAATAACATCTTTAGTGGAATTAAGGTGTTAAGAAATGAAGGATTTCTAAACAAGAGGTATCGTTTTTAATTAATTGTTTCTATTTTGTTTATTCTTCCACATCCTTAAAATATTATTCAACCATGATGAAATAATAAAAACAATATCCTAAATATTCTGAGATTTTATTTTGTTAATATCATCCCCTAAATCCATCTCCATTTTCATCAAATGGTAAATGAAACTATTGTTCATGTCTACGGTGGACTACCGCCTCGCCAACCGATGTAATTTGTTTTTCATTATAATCTATCAAGAATAGTTATAATTCTTGATTTAATGATTATATATGATATTAATTAAATATTTATCAATATTAAAATATAATATATCATTTATGTTCTTATCTTTCCTTTCACATAAAAATGATAACGACGTTCATTCGTACGTGTGAATTATCATCTCCAAGAAGTGATGTGATTAGTTTTTCATCACCACATCACATGGATGATATATATAAGTATATTTAATTTATTAATATGATATTAATTATATTATGATAATTATTTAATGATAAAATTATACTTACATTATTTTCGTAATGATCATTGAAAATTGGAAACACCGCTCATGTGTACGTACGACTTATCATCTCCATGATTTTTATGTAGTTCTTTTTTCATATTCATATTTAATGGATTGATTTAAAAGTATAATTTATGAATAAAAATGGTAATTATTTCATAAATATTATTCTATAAATGATTTACTAATGACTTCTTTTACTATATACATCATACCAAAGTAATTTTGGAGTCAAGTACCAAATATCGTCAAAACATCCGACATAAATTTAAATAAATAAGTAATTGTTATAACATGGTAATAAGTGGAATAAAATGAATAATAAACTTGAAAAAGGTTATCATAAAACTAAATAATTAACATAAGTCTGTTATTCATGAAGGTAAAGATACATGTGACAAATCAGACTCAAGGTAAGGGCCTTCGTTTCAATATCTTTTCATTGTGTCATATTTTGATGTTATACACAAAAATTATTTTATTAGGTGTATATATAGACCCTTTGAAATATCAGATAATGAAATTATTTATTCTCATGTTATTTAATGATTTGGTAAATTTTATTCTTACATGGTAATTATGATTAAAATGTTACAAAGTGGTATGGGAAAATTTATATATTTAAATATTTAATTTCAATATAATTTCCTCCATTTAAATATTACTGATATTATTTTATATGATTATTTATATGGATATAAAAGGATTAATAAGGAATTTTTTTTTCTATTTTTAATTTCATTAAATGGTTTTAAAAAATTTATCTTTTTTACATGTCTTTCATGGAACACTTGGACAAACGATAAAAGGGATGTTCTATTCTTATCGTACATGATGACAATGACTTTTACACCATTGTGATTGTTATTTTATATCTTAATTCCTTTTCAAGATTAAATATTTTATTAAATTAAAACCCCTCTTTATCTTTTTTAGTCATTTTTTATTGAAAATGTGTTTTTAAAGATAATTTTATTTTTTTCCCAAATGTTTTTTTCACATGAGTTTAGAATATTTTTTCAAAGGGATTTATAATAAAATTATTTTATTCACGATATGGTAATTGAGAATTATATGAAATGGGTGATCTCAATACAACTTATATGAAGGGTTGATCCCCATTATAGATCTCACATGTGAGCCATATATAGCTTATATGAAAGGTTGATCCCCATTATAGCTCATGAGAAATGGGTGAGCCTGATATAGCTTATACAAAGGGTTGGGCCCCATTGTAGCTCATGGGTGAGCCCAGTATAGCATATATGAAGGGTGATCCCCATTATAGATCTTTAATGCATTGGGTAATAATAATATTGGATGTCGGTTGTATGGTTATTCCAATTGAAAGGGTTTTGAAAGGGTTTTATGTATATGATTCTATAAGTCACGTAAAGATGTTTTAATGAATCCCTATGGGTTTTAATGATTTTCATTGAAAAAAATGTGGGTTTTTTTCTGGTGAATTTTTTTTATTTAATATTCTCAATGAACTTTAAAGATACAGTTAAATGTTATATGAGTTTTCATGTTTTTTTATTGAACTAACTATTTTCTTTCTTTTTATACCCCTTATTGAGATTTTGTTCTCATCCCATGTTTTTAATATGTTTTCACGGGGTTTAAGGATGAGTATGGGAAAGGGAGAAATCAAGTTTAGAGTCATGGAGTTTTCCATGACATTAATTCATGATTTATTTTAAAAAAAATATATTATGGGAAAAAATGGATACTGATCAGAAGTGTCCACTTTGTATTTTTGGTTTTATTATGTATGCATTATGAACTAATTCTCTAAAACTATAAACTTAAAAATATAATCGATGTGAAAGAAAGTAAAATTATTGACTTAAAGTCAATATTATTTAATGATTAAGGTTAGGGACTTACATATATACATTGGGATTTAGTGTATGGGATCCATAAAAGGGATTCTAATCTATACTCTTTTGAATGTCTCTAAGACCTCTTATTATAATTATTATTCCTTAGTTTTCTTGAGATGTTTTATTATTATAAATAAGGGAGGTTATGGAAGATGTAGGTACTCGATATTGACCTTTCCCTTTTATTTCTTAACTAGTTTCATCTCTATAGGAAATTATTCTTATAGTTTTTTCTTAGGGATAGATTCTTAAAGTTTTACAGGGGATGGTTCTATTAGTTCTCCAAACTATCCAATTCTAACATTATCCCAAAATGGTGTTTATTTAGTGATATTCACCTCCTTTAAAATACTTAAATATATAGAACTAATATTCCAATTGGATTTAGGAATTTAATGAGTATGTATTTTATATGAAACCTGATTTAACAATTTTTTAGGGTAGATATCATCTGGTAGAACTATCATTTCTGGTCCATTGACTATATTGTGAGTGTTTAGGTTAGTGTGATGGTTGGTTTGAGACTCCATAAGATAATTTAAAAGGTCCTTCATATAAGGATATTGAGATTTTACTTATTGACATCTTGTTGAAGGTTGAGAGGAATTATTTTTAAAGGGTGGGGAATAGAAAGGTTATTGGTAAGCCTAATAGAAAGGTGTCCCCAAATATTATAGGTTTCCAGATCAATATGGGATGTTTTAGTATTTCTTTAATCCTTGGATACTGGTGGGTTATTAGTTCTACAATTCATACACAACTTCACAATCATCAGTTCCTTATACTTGAGGGTAGCCATCGATGTAGTGATCTTGGGAGTGGAAATCTGGCACACTCTTAGGGGTGTGGTAAGTATTACTTCCTAGACTTTATTTAATACTCACTATCTCAAAATAGAGGTTAGGTATTCAATTTTATTTTCAGTAAAATAGATTGGATTTTTTTTACCTCTTTCACTCCTTTAGGCATGGATCTGGTGCCAAATTATTTGGAATTTTGCGAAGTCCTCCCTATCATCTTTATAACATGATCATGTGATTTGTTAATCAAGGATCCCCCATAAGAAGAATGTAATAGATTTATATCAATTTAAATCAACCCTTGGTAAAAGAATACCAGGAAATAATGGTCTCGCTACTAAAAATTTGGGTTTATACACTGCCAGCCTTTATCAGTGCTAAAAAAAGAACTAATAAAGGGGGGTGTTTATCTATGCTAAAAAAGTGTTGATAAAGGGGGTATTTATCCGCACTAATTAAAAAACAATGATAATGGGGGGAAATTTAGCATCACTAATAAAAAATAACTATTAAAGGGAGTCATTTATTAGTGCTAGCAAGAAAGAAAAAATAAAGGGGGGCCTTTATCAATGCTTTTTTATTAGCAATGATAAAGGCCCCCCTTTACAGTGCTTTTTTTTCTAGCACTAATAAAGGGTATATTTCATAAAAAAATTACATGTCATTAAAAATAATATATTAATATATAAATATATTTATATTGATATAAATATGGTATATTTTAATAAATATGATTTATATAAGGGTAAATAAACATTTACATTTAATATATAAGATATTTAGTGAAAAAATATATTATAAAATAATTTAAAAATATATTAATTAATAATTTTATAATTATTATTGAGTAAAATTCATTTAACAACAATTGTATGGTAGAAAAATTCAATTAACTAATGAATCATCTAAGATAAGTTAAAAACAAGGCTTGAACTTGAAACGGACATAACTTTTGATTCAGGTGTCCATTTGGGCTCTACCAGATATCAAATTGAAGCCTGTGAAGATATCTACATCATATTGTTTTGAGAAACCCTAGTCACTATTCTTTAATTGTAAAAAAATGGCCAAAAGGAGTCCAAAACTGACTTTTTAGTTGTGGTACCCTATTTTTTTAATATTTGATAGTATTTCACCTTTTTTATGAGATTATTTTTGTCCTTTTTTAGTGGAGACTAAATATATTCCTAAGTATTAAATTCATATAGATATTATAGTTTTGAAATTTTATCATTTTTTATAATTTAGTTTTTTATAATTTAATATATGCATATTTTATTATATTTATTTATAATAAAACAATTGTATAAATAAATATTTAAACATATTTAAATTATTTTTTTTAAAAAAATATAAACCAAATAGAAATAAATATTTATTATTCATTTTATTTAAAGTAAACAATTATTCATTTTATTTAATATATATAAAGTAATATAAATATATATATATATATACCTATACAAGTAATGTTTATATATAAACTAGTGTTTTTCAATAAAAAAATATATTTATAATTATTTTCAAATATATATCAACATATATATATATATTTGAATGTATGTAAGAAATATTAATGTAAAATTGTGTGCGTACATATATGTGTATGTATTGTGTAGATACATCTTATATAAATGTATTTTTATAAATCTATCATTATCATTAATTAAATATAGTGTATAAATGTATTTCTAAAAAATATTTATAAATACATTATAAAAATTTTATATCTAAATATACAATTATATATGTAAATATGCATAAATATATATATATATATATAGACATATTAATATATATGTAATGTATAAAATTTATATTTAAATATACAATATAAAGACATATTTTAAAAATGTATTTAAAAATAATTAGAAAAATCATATGGAATTAATTATTATATAGTTTATTTAAAACAATATATGACCATTTTTACATTATAAAAAATATATGAATATATATATATATATATATATTATGTAAATGTATATATAATTTTTATATATACATATGTGTATTTATTAATAAACACATATATATTTATATTTATATTCTAATATATGTAAATGAATATTAATATATAATAAATTTAAATAAGTTTAAGTATATATTATATATCACACACGCATGCACCCGCACACAAACAAACAAACATATATTTTATAAATGTATTTAAAAATAATTATATATATATATGAATAATATATATATATATATATCCTAAAATGAAAAAGAAAGTAATTTAGTATAGTGTTAAGGGGTTTGTATTGTAGAATACAGGTCATGGGGTTTGAGTATGGACACATGTGAGTGGGTGAGCAGATTTCTAACACTGAGAAAGGGGATTGATGAGCACTGTTAAAGGGGGGTGCGAGGTATGAGAGAGTTGGGTGAGGGTGATCATGGAATTGAAAAAACTGAGAAAAGGGGTGCATAAAAAATATATATTTTTCAAATTATATCAGTGCTAGAAAAGACTGTTGATAAAGAGTACCTTTATCTGCGCTAAAACAAATCACTGATAAAATCACCATTTATCATCACATTTTTAGCACTGATAAAGACCCCATTTATCATAACTAAAAATTACTCTAAAAGGACCCCTTTATCAATGCTAAAAAATCACTGATAAAGGCCCCTTTTTTCAACACTTTTCTTTATCACTGATAAAGGTTGGATTTTAACATCTCTCTGGTATTCAATGATTTTTTAGCACTGATAAATCCTATTTATAGCACTATTAAAAATATGTTTTTAGTATTGTCTTAAAATGGAAGATGTGGTCATGATGATTTCAACCACTCGATTATCTTCCAAAACTCATAGAGTTTCTTTGATTTATTATTTGATTCCATAGATATCATTTCTCAAATGGGTTATCCTTGATGTAGGGACTAACTTTTAGAGGAAATCCTTTTAAATTCATCCCAGGTGGTGACTTATCATGGATAGAGATTATATTTCCATTCTTTGGATGATCCTTCAAGAGAAAATGGAATGACCTTCCAGCTGAGACTCCTATATAGGGATTTTTTTTCTAAATATGTCTTAGTCTCATTTATAGGTTCTCTTTTACCCTTGTTTTAGTGTATTTTTTTTGGGTTTTACTTGGGTAGTTTTGGGGTGAAATTAGATAATTTTTTAAGGAAGAGGGGAAGTGCATGATTATCACACGGTTTTCTCAAACTGTGTTCCTAGGTCAGCAAACTGTTGGAACCCAAATAGATAGTATTAGAACGGTTGGAACCCAATTTTTCTAACCATGAACCATCCTAGTAGTAATTGTACGACCCCTGGGTAGAGGCACATAGTTAGGTGCACATTTAGGGAAAACCGTGTGCCTCGTACAAAAAACTGTGCATGTAGAAAAATAAACCCCAAAAAATCATTAAAAAAATCATGAACCCATGTATTATATCCCTAACCCTCCGATTGATCCAAACACATTTATCTTGTTTTTTTTAGAGTCTCCTAATGTTATTACAAGGGCTTCTGAACCCCAATATTAGATAATCTATTATCCATTTTACATATTTTCACATCTCCTGGTAAGATATTATAATCCCATGTGGTTTCCTCTCTCTCTCATCTCTCTTCCCAGATGAATAGGTGTGTTTTGTTATCCATTAGGAAGTGATTCGATCTAGGTTATGATAGATCTAATAAACTTTATCTTGTATCTAGATCTCTTTCATCATTGTGAAATTAAACGTTCCATTTTAATTTTGGGATTTTCATTGGCGAGCATCTATCAATGATCTTGAGGTAGATGGTCAAAAATTCAAATCCCATAGTCTTGATTTTATTATATGAATGTGATTGTGAAATTGAAATGTACATGATTGGTAAATTTCATCAGATGTTGAATTGATATAATTAAATTTTCAAGTGATTATTGAATGGTTTGAATTTTGGAAAATTGTATTTGGGTGAATTGGATTAATTTTATTGGTTAATTAATTAATGATATGATATGATTATTGAATTGATGGGATATTGATATTATTTATTAGGTTAATTAAATGGGATTATGTAATTGGTTAATTATTGAGATATGATATTTATTGATAAGTGAAATTAAGGTATGTTTGTCTTAATATTGAAGGGTTGATGTTTTATGTGAATAAATGTTAATTAATGGTTTAATGATGGATTTTTCATATTATTCCATGTGATTAAAGTAAAAAGTTATGATTAAATTGATAATTGAAATGGGATAACACGATGATAATGTTTGTTAAGAAGGTTAATAATGATTAACCTTGATGAATATGATATATGTGATATACGTGTGATTGATTGAGAAATGAGGTGTGGGACATGGAAGGACACTCCAAATACCCACATGGTGCTAGCCATGATTTTCTAGACCTAAATTCATTCATGTGATTATTATTATATGGGATAAGGACTGAGGATCCAAATACCCATGTGGCATTAAGGTGTGGGATAGGGATTTAGGCTCCAAATACCCATATGAGATAGAGAGTGTGGGATTAGAACTAAGGCTCCAAATACCTATGTGACATGAGGTGTGGGATAGGTATTGATTCTCAAAATACCCATGGGATGCTAGACATGAGGTGCTATTCCCGTGAGACTGGAATTGAACTATGGTTTCAAATGGACATGATATGAATTGAATAGTAAAGATAAATGATAACCATGCTATTGTGATATGGGATATCCCTTGGGGATATTTCATACTATGACATGTGAAAAAGAATGTATTGATGGTTCATGTGTCAACCGAAACCCACGGGTTTATGTGGATAAATAAATAATAACTGTATTTGTAAACTTCTTATTTTATCACTTGTATTTTATTCTTTATACAACTTCATACACTTTTATTGACTGGATATTTTTTTAGATTCTGTTGGTGGTGGCCTACTGAATTGTATGCACACCCTACTTGGTCTTCCTGATTGGTACCCGAATAGACTTCATGTTTATAGGAAAAGATAAGGGAAAGATCCTTATGTTAGACGGATGAGTTGGGATGAAGCATGGATGAGGGAACCAAACAAGGTGTTGGGACCCTCTTGGAGTTGTCAGTGTCATTATTTTTGGTTTTTCATTAGACACTTTACACTTATTATGGAATGAAATATCTACCATTTTGGTTTAGATATTGTATTCATGTTTTGGTTCATTATGTGTTATTGGTATATTTTGGTTATATAATTTATTCTGGTTATTTACTTGGTTTTTTTCTATTTATTTCCTTTGTTACGTTGCTTTGATAAAGAGGGTATATGATCCTAATGATTGATATTATAGCCTCACTACTAGATGGAAATCTCTAGCATATGGGGAGGCTCACCTGATGTCATGTGACCAACTGGCTCGGGGAACCGATGTGTGGAACCTGAGTTAGGATGTTACAAAGAGGTATCAAAGGAGTTTTATTTTCTTATAGTTTTGTACTACTATTTGGGAAAGGTAGACAGAAGAACATGATGAGTCAAGCCTTGGTTAAGAGCTTATGCTTGGGAGGAACAAACCCATGTATGAGGATAAAAGCCAAGTACCTAAGGTGGGATTGTTGTTATTGATGTGTGTTGTTACAATTGGATGTTATTTCACCTCTAGTGATGTACTTGTTGTTTTATGTGATTATTATTTTGGAGATTTTCTGATATTTAAATGATGGACTGGTATGAAATGAGAGTTGATTATTCATGAATCATTATAGACACTCAAGTTTATTATGTGACATGAATCATCTTAAGAATGCATGGGAAAATAAAATTTTTGGGTAAGTTTTTAAATGAAAAGGATTTTCTTTATTAGTGTGAATCAAATGAAAAGGTGCCTAATATGAAAATTGAAGAATAATAAATGATGAATGCCATGGATAAATGGGTGTCTAATGAGAAACTAGAATATGAGATATGTTTACCCTTTATTAACCATGACCTAGATGTATGGTGTTTAAGGATAGTGATAGTGCCTCAGTTTTGAAAGTGTGGTGGGGTTTGGGGGAGGACTTGTTATGGATTTATGTAAATCCCCTTAATTTTGTAATGTTGTGTTATATTTCATAAGATGTGTGTTTGGAATTTTAGATATATTCATGTATGATGATGCTTGTTGAGAGGAAGATATGAGGTAATAGCTGATCCACCAGCAGTGGAACCTGAGGCACCAATAGTGCCGGGTGAGGAAGTTGGAGATAAGTTCAATGAGAAATTTTCTTATTTTATTCAGTTTAAAGAGATTACCTAGAATAGGTTGTGAAATTTATGTTTGCCCATATGCATGAGTTTCAGTCACAACACCCTCTTAACTTCATAGAAGAGGGTGGACCTAAGGTAGACGATAACTAGATTGAGTCCATCCAGACTATACTTGACTATTTAGAGACTCCTACTTAGAAGAGGTTCAAGTTGAATGATTTTATATTATGAGGATTAGTGAAGATTTGGTGAGATGTTCAGGCTCAAACTAGGCAGAAAAATGGTATGGTATAAAAGGACTTTTTGGAAAAGTTTTTGGAGCACTTTTATCAATAGAAACTGAGACGAGAGAGGGAAGTAGAGTTTATGAGATTGACCTAGGGAATTATGTCTGTGATGGACTATGTTGGTTGCCTTATTGAATTAAAATTCATTGCTATAGTGCTGGTAGGGGATGAGACAGCTATGATCAGGTGTTTTTAGGACATGCTTAATTGTGATATTAAATCCCAGATTAACATCTTTTTATTGAAGAAGTTTTCTAAGGTGGTGGATCAGGATATCATATATGATGGGAACTTAAAGGAGGCTTCCACTGGAGGATAGTTGGTTTCCACTGGATGATTAATAGGTATGTATTCTGATATTATGAATCATTTATATGATAATATTAAAAAAAATTATTGGAAAGTAGATTGGTCATTGGTAAGGATCAATTATTTAGGATCTTACCTAAGTGATTTTACACTATTAAGGTAGGCCAAGCCACTTTCATAGACATTTAGGGATGATCTTTTGTCAGTATCAGACATCTATAGTGATTTTGTAGGAACCCATGACAAATGGGTAGTGATGGGGAGACTAGAAAAAACCAAAGTACATGAAGGGGGTCTTTTACACTATATCAATATGGCAGTTGGAGTTCTATTGGCCATGGAAGTTGAGGTAGTGGATGAGGTGTTTCTAAGAAAGAGTGCCTATATCAGTAGAGTATAGTATCTTAGGGGTCTTAGAGAGAAACACAAGAATGAGGGGATGGATATTTGGATGCAGTTCAGCCTATAGTTGTGGATATAAAGGCTATACCATCAATAGTTATAGGTACTATTCTTACAGTTGCTATGCTTTATAGTTCCTTAATTTATATCGGTACCTCTCATTAATTTATATATTCACAACATGTGAACAGGTTGAGTCTGGCATTAGAGGTTGTGAGTAGGGTTATGACGATCGATACACCATTGGGATACGGTTGAGGGACATCTATTTATGTAAGGGGTATTCTCTCAAGTTTTTGGAGTACCATTTTCTATGGGATATTTATAGCATTTACATGTCAGGCTTTGAACTAATTATGGGTATGGATTGGGTAGTGGCGTACCGAAGCCAAATGATTGTAATTATATGAGAGTGATGTGTACATATCCCGAGGGATAAAATTATGTTCATCGTGGAGAGTGGGATATCTAGGCGGTCCGTGCTGGATCAATTCATCAGCAAATGGGGTAAATCACTGCCTAGGTCGCAAGTTTGTTACTAGATTATAGAGGTGTAAATCACAATGTCTTTCCACAGGTAGTGGAATAGTTCTAGGATGTGTTTCCAAAGTACTTCTCAGTACTACCACCTGAGAAAGATGTGTAATTTTTTATCGAGATCGTGTTGGGGACTAATCTAGTTTCCATTACACTTTACATAATGGAACCAACATAACTTCAATAACTCACGACTCAACTAGAAGATTTGATGGATAATGGATTTATCCATTCAATTACATCACCTTTGGGTTAACCTATATAATTTTTAAATAATTTTAATGGGAGTCTTCACTTGTGTGTCGATTACCAGAAGTCGAATTGGATGATAGTGAAGAACGAATATCCTCTTCTATGCATCAATGATTTCTTTGAACAAATGTGGTGAGCTTGTTTTTTATCCAAGATTGACTTAAGATCATGGTATCATCAGTTGAGAGTTCAACCTTATGATATACAGGGACTACTTTCTGAAGTAGGTAAGACCTATATGAGTTCATCATAATTTCGTTTGAGATAATGAATACACTAGTAATTTTTATGGCCTTGAGGAATATAATTTTCCATCTGTTCCTAGATCAGTTTGTGGTTGTGTTTTTTGATGTCATCTTGGTGTACTCCAAGACTCATGGTGATCATGACCAACATATTGAAATCATACTAAGTAGTCTAAGAGAGCATCATCTATACACCAAGCTATCTAAAATTCAATTCAGAATTGATCACGTACATCTCGTAGGTCACCTCATCTCATAAGATGGTGTGATAGTGGACCTAGAGAATGTTAAGTTAGTGGTTTCTTGGGATCATCCCAATAACATTTCTGATATCCTTGGTTTTTTTAGTTGTCAGGATATTATTGAAGGTTCATTTAGTACATTTCTTGATTTGAAATAGCTCTTTCAGGATTTAAGAATAAGGGAGTTAAGTTTTAATGGTCGTAATATTATTAGAATGCTTTCTAGTATTTTAATAAGATCTTGACAATGACACCAATCTTGATCCTAACTGAGCTAGTGGAGGACTACACAATGTTTTGTGATGCTTTTGGGATCGATCTTGGAGCAGTGTTGATATAGGGAGATTAATTTGTAGAATATGTTTCATGGTAATTGGGGCCACATGAATGGAATTAACCTACACCTGACATTGATTTGGCTACATTGGTTTATGATTTTAAGTTTTTGTGGCCTTATCTGTTGAGAAAAAAGTTCATTCTGTATACTAATCACAATAGCTTAAATTATACCTTTTCACAATGATATTTTAATCTTCTACATTGGATATGGGTTGAGTATATGCATCTATTCAAATTTGATCTAGCATATACACCTAGGAAAGGAAATAGTTTTGTTGACGCTTTGAGTAATAAAACTCAGAATTAGAAAGTTCAGGAGTCTAGTTCTGAGTGGAACATAATTAATTTATTGGATGAGATTCATGGTGTGGTTCAGGAGGGTCAGGATTAGATGAATCTTATATCAGTAGAAGTGGATTCTACACTTTGTGCCAAATCATATAGAGGTTTTATGAGTATTTGGAGTGTTTTTACATGAGAGAAAGCCTTGAAGGTGAGGAGTCACATTATGATTGGACACTATATGATGATGAGATCATATATGTTAGGAATCATGTTTTTGTGACTATGAGTATGATAGAGTAGATGATGCATGAATTCTATACCTCGAAGTACTGAGTGCATCCAATTTTGACTAAAATGTACCACGACCTATGTAGATTGTATTGGCGGTCGAACATGACAAAGGAGTTTTCAGGGTTTGTGACACGATGTGACACCTTTCAATAGATGAAAGCTGAGAATTAATGACCTGGTGGGTTTCTATAGTCATTTCCCATTCTATAATGAAAGTTGGATAGTGTTAATATAGAATTATTAGTGGGTATCTTGAGGACACCTCAAAAGAATGAATATATTTGGGTGAATGTGGAACATTTGAAAAAAGTAGCACATTTCATTCCTATACGGGATACTTTCTCAGTTGATCAGTGTGGAGACATGTACATTCAGGAAATATTCCATCTACATGAGGTTCCATGAAGTATAGTTTCATACCGTTATTCACATTTTACATTGTGCTTCTAGTAAGGCTTACAGAAGGTGTTTGGTACTCAAATTATATTGAGTAAGGCTTTTCACCCACTGATAGATGGATAGTTAGAATGTACTCTATAGGTGCCTGAGGATATTATTTGGGCATGTGTTATAGAATTTGGTGGTTCCTGAGATAATCACTTTGCATTTGTGGAGTTCTTCTATAACAACATTCACTATTAAACTATAAATATGGAACCATATGAGGATTTTATGGTATGCCATGAAGACCCCCTCTATGTGGGATGGAGGCAGGTGAGTTAGAGTTGTTGGGACCTAGTCTCTTGCAGGTGACTTCGGAGAAGGTTCAACTAATTTGGAAGTGTATGGATATAGATCAGAGTATGAAAAATCCATATGCTAAAAGGAATCGACAACCCCTAGAGTTTCATAGGGCGATCGTGTGTTACTTCGGGTGTCACCTATATTGGGTCACCATAGGATTCAGAGGTAGGTTAAGTTGGCATGCAGGTTTATTAGACCATTTGAGGTTGGAGAGAGAATTAGGTCAGTGGCATACTGATTTGATCTTTCATAGAAGTACAATGTTATGCATGACATATTTCATGTCTCACTACTTTATTGGTATCATCTTGACCCTACTCATTTGATCTATGTGGATGATGATGAGATTGAGACTGATGTTTCCTTTAAGAAGCATTTGATACATGTATTAGTTCATAGTGAGAAATTATTGTAGGGAAAGACTATACCGATAGTTTTTGTATTTTGGAAACATGGGTGTGCTCAAGAGATATCATGGGAGATAGAAGGATATATGAGAGCTCAATAGCCCGATCTTTTTACCTCCGAATTTTAGTGATGCTTGGGAGTAAAACTTAAGGATGAGTTATTATGAGTTGGGGAAATTGTAAGATCTAAAACATTTATGGAGATATATCAGGATCATTTATAGGTTCTATTTTACCCTTTTTAGTGAATTTTGGTTAGGTTTTACTTTGGGGAGTTTTGGGGTGAAATTGTATAATTTTGGAAGAGGGGTAGTGCACGGTTGGTGCATGGTTTTCCCAAATCGTGAACCTATGCTTGCAAACCATATGAACCCAAAAAGGGAGGATTTTCATGGTTGGAACATGTTTTTTCAAATCATGTTCCCTCTTAATATTAATTTTGTGACCCCTAGGATGAGGTGTATGGTTAGGGAAATTAGTGTTACCCATACAGGAAACCATTCATGCCAAAAAATAAACCCCTAAAAATTCATTAAAATTTTCATGAACCCCTGTCTTATACCCCTAAACACCCTGGCTCGACCCTAACTCGTTTCTCTTATATTTTGAGGCTCCTAGATGGATTACAAGGGATTATGAACCCCGTTATTAGTTAATTGGAGATCCCTTTTGTTGATATATACCTCTCCTAGTAAAAGATTCTCATCCCATGTGGTTTACTCTCCCTCTTGTCTCTGTTCCTAGATGAATAGGAGTGTTTTGTTATCTGTTGGAAAGGGATTATATCTAGGTTATGATAGATCTAATCTGTTTGATATTGGATATAGTTTTTTGATATATATCTCATTATACGTTGTTCAATTAAATATTCCACTTCAATTTGGGTATTTCTATTAGAGAGCGTCCATCAACGATCTTGAGGCAGGTGGTCTAAATTGAAAATTTCATGGTCTTTATTTAATTATGTGTATGTGATTATGAAATAAAACTTTTGATGATTAGTAAATTGTATCTAAGGTTGAATTTATTTAATTAAATTTCCATGTGAAAATTTAATGGGTTGAATTTGGGGAAATTGTAATTGGGTGAATTGGATTAATTAATTGGTAAATTAATTAATGGAATTATACGATAGTAGAATTGATGGGATATTGGGATTGTGGAATTGGTAAATTAAATGGGATTGTATAATTGGTTAATTATCAGGATATGTGATTGATTGATAATTAGAATAAAGGGATGTTTATCATAACCTTGAAGAGTTAATGGGTTATGTGAATAAATGTTAATAAATGGTTTAATGATGAATTGTTCATATTATTTGATGTGATTAAAGTAAAGAGTTATTATAGAATTGATAATTGAAATGGTATACCATGATGAGAATGTTTGATTCGAATTTCAATGATGATGAATTCAGATTAATATGATATATGTGATACATGTGTGTTTATTGATTGAGAAATGAGGTGTATGACACAGACTAATGCTTCAAATACCCACAGGGTGCTATCCATGATGTTCTAGACCCAAATGCATTCATGTGATTATTATTGTCTGTGATAGGGACTGAGACACCAAATACTTATATGAAATTAATGTGTGGGACATGGACTGAGGATCCAAATATTCATAAGTGATAGTGAGTGTGGGACAGGGATTGAGGCTCCAAATACCAATGTGACATGAGGTTTGGGACAAGGACCAATGCTCCAAATACCCATGGTGTACTAGACTTGATGTACTACACTCATGAGATTGGAATTGGATAATAGTTCCAAATGGATTTGATATGAATTAAATTGAAATGAAAAATGATAACCATGGTATTGTGATATGTGATATCCCTTAGGGATAGTTCAGAATCTATTACGGGCTGAAGCAAGTATTGATGGTTTGGGTGTCCTTGGGAACCTGTTGGTTTATGTTGTCAAATAAGGAATAACTGGATATGTAAAATTCTTGTTTTATCACTTGTATTTTATTATTTATAAAAATGTATAATTTTTTATTGACTGTATATTATTTTAGATTTCTTTTGTGGTGGCCTACTGAGTTATACTCACACCCTATTCGGACTGCCATATCGGTACCCAACCAAACTTAATGTTTATAATACAAGATAAGGGAAAGAGACCTATGTTAGATGGCTGAGTTGGGATGGATCATGGATGAGGGAACCAGACATGGTGTTGGTACCCAATGGAGTTGTCAGTGTATTTTTATTCATTAAACACTTAACACTTATTATGGCATGGAATATCTAATATTTTAGTTTGAATATTGTATTCCTATTTTGGTTCACCATGTTTTATTCATCTGTTTTAGTTATGGAATTAATTTTGGTTATTTAGTTATATTTTTATATTAATTTCCATTGTTGTGCTTCTTTGATAAAGGGGATATAGTCTCCCCATGATCGATATTAGACCCTCGGAACTAGTCAGCAGCCTCTGACGTACGATGAGGTGTGCTTGAGGTCACATGACCAACTGGCATGAGGAACTGTCGTGTCACACACAGGTTGGGTTGTTACACTAATCAACCTAAGAAGGTTTTGGATTTTGAGATATATTATTGAAAATATATTTCTAAAAATATCTACGACAAAGGAATGTATGCTTTGGAGGTAGTAAAAAAATTTGTATACAATGTGGTTCCATTTCCCAGTGATTACCAAATTTTGGGGGTCCAAAATTTAGAGAATGACTCAAGATTTGAGAATGTAGTTTTTACAAGACTAAATATTCATATATATATATATATATATATATATAATTCATAGGTTTCATGAAGATTTTTGTTTCTAAAATATTTTAATCTTCATGAAGGAACCTGGTATCCAGAATTTTTGAAGGTTCCCGAATGCGCAATGGAAATATGGTACATCTCTATGACTATGAGAAGCTTCGAGAATGGAAAATTTCTCTAGTTCTTCATGAATACAGGGAGGTTCACAATAAAGTTTGAATATCTTCTTGAAAAGGTAGTTGTGAGGTTGGAAGCTTTGTGAAAGGGGGGAAATTCCTATAAATAAGCCTATACCCCCTCATAATAATAGATAAATCCTTAACAAAAATAAAAAGGATATGAATTCTTAAAGGTTGATCTTGTAAAAAAATTTACAAAGAAATGATGTTTGTGAATTATATGCAATCAAACCAAAAGTTGTAATAATTTTGAAATTATTGCGCTTCGTATAGGATAAGTGAGCTTCATGAAAGTAGTGAGCTTCATGATTAAGTGATATTCATGAAAGGAGTAAGATTCGTGAAGGATGTTTTATATTCATGAATGTGGTGATATTTGTGAATGTTCTAGGGTGTGTGAAAGTAGAATATCCTTATGAAGAATCAGGTAGTTTCACAAATTTTGTGTGAGATTCATGAAGGCAGTGAGCATCACCAAAGTGTTGAGAAGGGATTTCCCAATAAATATGTGGTAAGATTCTATTCAGAAAGTGAATGAAATTAGAACCCAAAGTTTTACCAAATTATATTTAAACATATTGATTTGAGTGATCAAAAGAATAATTATATTAAGGATCAATGAATACACTTTAGTTGAGAGAGTAGTGAGCTTTCAAATTGTGTTTGGTTGTAAAACAAGAGGGGTAGTGAGTCCACTTATAAATTTTTAAATAGTAGTGCACTTTACTAGATTGGGTAAATAGACACATTTCCTTTGTATTGTCCTTGGACATATCCCAGTGAGGGTGAACCAATTGGAATTGTTGTTTCTCATGCATGTTTTTAATTTTTCTCATACATTTCTATAAGAAAGGGATAGAAGAGTGTTTCATTTAATGAAGAAACATGATCTAAAGGGGAAGTAGTTTTGATCATTTATACCTTGATTTAGCCCCCCCCCCTCAAGGTATATAACCTAGTTGGGCTGACATATAATCTTTCCAAGCTTAGGATCAGTTATCTCCAATCAGTCTCATATCAACTTATTTCTCACCAACATAAATAGTGAAGTATATATAAATGGTCTATGTGTGAAAATTAGTGAATGTGAGGAGAATAATTCAAAAACACTATTAGAAAAAATATCCTACTGAATAATATATAAAACAATTTCAAACAAATAACCATAAGAGATTAATAATTGAAGAATAGAATTAATCAACAGGGATTTGGGAGATTCTCCTAGGCTCAACTATGAGTGGTCTTGTGTTCCATATTTAGATAAATTACAAAAAAAATGAGAGAGATAAATTACAACATCTCAACTCGATAAGTGAAAACCCCCTAACTGTAATGAATAGTAATTATCTTATCGGGGTTACTCACTTGTAGTATCCCCATTTTGTACATGATTCACATGAACACTTCCTTCCCCCTTGATCACATGTAGTATCTTTTGGATCCTCTTAGAGTACAGTGCCTCTCTCTCGTACTTCAATTTCCACCATGTGTTCAGCTCACAGGTGTGATTTCTTTAGGTGAGATAAATCTATAATCTTCTTCCTCATTCATATTCTTACCACAATCACCTTATTAATATTCAGTGGTATGATCACCACATGGGTCTCTTCAGATAATTCATTCTGACTTATAGAAATTGGGGGAATGAAAATTTATTTCCAATAAAGCCCTATTTTTTTAGAACATATTTATTTATTTTTTCATAGCCTCTAGAGGGAGTACCTTGACACAACTACACTAGACATGGGGTTACCTTGAAGTAGTAGAGGTACTATAACACCCTGATATTTTATCATATAATTCTCTGTAAATAAATTTTATTTCTTTGATAACTTTCTTTAAATGAAACATCAAATTTAAACAAACTCTGATATATTTTTAAAATATTATTTAAGCCATCGGATTAGTGGGAATGAATAATAATAACTAAATTTTGAAAAAATTATGTTTTAAACCTGTATAAAATGAATTAATTGGCTATAAATTGATTATACATTAAAATAAAAATCATTTGAAAGTAAAAGATATGTTTTTATGAAAAAATACTTTTTATGTGCATAATGTGTCTTTATTTTAATAAATTAAATTGATCACTATTATTGAATTATTTTAATGAAATTTATATATTATATATTTGCTAACTTTTTTAAACATTCATCTGATTTTTTTTCTTGGAATGAGATAAGAATATAAATTCATTTTTATGATTAAAATGTATTTTTCTAAAGAATCGTTTTCATCATGTTTTGGGCACTTATTTTAAAATGAATTTCTACCACTTATTGAAATTTAATATTGAAAAATCGATTCCATATTTGGAATCATGGCGTAATTTTTTTTAATAGTTCTTTTTTTTATTTTTGGTCAATATAAATACTAATCATAATAATTTTTTTACCACAGTAGGGAAAATGGGTAAAATAGGGTTAAAAAGTTGGGATGCGACTTTAAAATTTATCTAAAACTTGAATTTATTCAATTTTATGAATTTAATTCTACCATTTCAATCAAATTCTAGAATATATGGCCTCTTGGTGCAATATTTAATTAAATATGACATTTATTTTAATTTAATAAAAAAATAAATATAAAATGTTACTCTCTTGACTTTAATATATCTAAAATTTTTCATAAGGATAAAATGATTTTATGTTCTTTTTTAAAATATTATTTTTAAGATTAATAAATTTTTGTATCATGGTAATATATTATAAATTTTTAGTGATTTAATAAGTAACTTAAATGCTTCTGCAATTCCAATATAGTATTTATTCAATTAATAGAAAATTATAATAAAATATTTTTAAATTATTAAAAGTAAAAAAATTTGGATAAATTATTGTTTTCCATGAATTTTATAGACAAATATAACTTAATAAATATGTTTTAAATTATTATATTGTAATTAAATATTGTTATTTATTTATTTAAAGTCAAATTAAATGATTAGTCTCATTAATTACATTAATAATATTTTATGAAAACAATATTTTATTAAATTATTTAAAAAACATAAAAATATTTAAAGAGAAAATTTTGGATAATATATGGTTAAAAATTTCATCCCTTGTTAATTTATGATCCAATTTTCACCTTATAAGTAAAATTATAACCCTTTAATATTGAAAATGTTGTTGTCATGGTTGAAGTAAAAATTTGTTAACTGAGAGGCTAAAACAAAAGATAAGGTTTAAAATGACCCCATAACCTATCTAAATTTCATTTTATGAAGGTATTTATAACTAATCACATTTTTATTCAAATATTTTTCCATTTGGAATAATTTTTATTGAAAATGGATTATTTATATTTTATTCTTTTTTATAATTCCAAGAGTACCCCTCCCCTCACTTATACAAGAGAACTTCTTATCCTCTATTACTCACACATTTTGAGCTGTATATCTTAGATAATAACAAATATAATATCATATTATATTACTTCACCACATCTTAGATCTTCTTTTATTTCCAAAATACCATCCTTCTAAGGCTTAAGATGGAAGCTAAAGATGGTGTCTCAACAAAGAGGTATAACTCTTAACCGAGTGTTTTCATTAAATATATCCTATTTTCCATCCAAAAAGTGATGTGCTTCATTTTTCATTTAACATCTACATGGATGGAAAATAGGATATATTTAATGAATATATATGATATCTATGATATAATAATTATTATTTAGAGGTGAATTATTTTTTTACCTTTCTTTCATTCTATTCATCAAAAAATGCAAACAGTGTTCATGTGTAGGTATGACTTACTCTCTCCATGAATGGTGTAATTAATTTTTCTATCTAAACCATTTATAGAAGAATATAAATATATATAATGAATATATAATATCTTTATATCATTATTAAAATTATTGATATTATTTAACTGTGATCAAAGTATAAGGATCATGACTTTCTGACCAAAACATGAATGAAAAAAAGCAGTTATCACCCAAAACAGTGATTTTAATAGGAAATTGTTAACAAAAGGGTGATAAGAAGTCATAAGTAATAATACATGGTATAATTTATATATTATTATTGTTATATAATACATTTATAATAAATATATATTTATTATAATGGATTTTTGAGTGCATATGAAGAAACTTGATACTGGAGGTAATAAATTTTTATTTCGATCCTGTTTTAATCGAGGTTGTTTATTCATGAATTTCCATTGAAGAAATTAAATTGATTATTATATGATAGATCCATTTAATTTTATTCTCCTATATTTATTTCTATAAAATATACATTTTCCTTTATTTTTTCTCACTTTAAGTACTCAAGATATAAAAAGAATATTTTTAAGGAAAATCGATTATGTTTTACTATCCGATTGAAAATCCTTTTTATTCCATAACCATGTTTTCTATAAAATGTTTTAAAAAATGTTTTAATGTTATCCTATTATTATTTAAATTCATTTTACCCATGTTTTAATTTTTATAAAAATGATTCAAAGTTATCTTCTTTTCATTTTATAAATATGGAACTTTTGTCTTTTTATTGAAAAATGTGAAAGGAATATTTGTTTTAACGTACATGACATGATTAGAATTTCCCTCCATCATGACCAATAAATTATTTGAAGCTTCTTTTACAATTTTCCATGGCTATTTTCAATAAAAAAATTTCCTTAGTATTTGGGAAATTTTTATACTTTAAATAAGTGATTTCAAAATAAAAAGGGTATTTTCCTCAAGAAATTTTCTAGTGATTATTTTAAATAAATATTTATCTATGATTAATTCCATTGATGTTAATTAGGTTCTATTAGGGATATGATACAATGATATAATCCTTATTCTTTGTATTTATATTTTATGAATATGATGATGATATTTTTACGAAACCTGTTAATTTTCTAGGGGTTATGATTTGACGAATTTTTAAATTTTTATTAATACCATTTAATTTTCATGGGTTATGATATAATGATATGATTATCTGATGAAGGTTTTATAAATTTTCGGCTAACATATGTTATTAGGTCTGAATATATGAGATAACCACAAGAGAGGGGGTGAATTGTGATTTTAAAAACTTTTCAAGAATCTTGAACAAAACCAATTATTTCCTTTAAATTTGTTAAATATGATTAAGCAGTAGAAATAAAAACAACATATGACATAAGGATATATATTGGTTTGGGGGAAAAATTGCCTAGTCCACTCCACCAATTCTCTTCTCCATGAGCTTGGTGACTTTCACTAGTCATTCCTCTTATCATAGGACTATCCACAACTGAGTCCAGACATTTGACACCTTTACAAAGTAAGGCTTCAAAACAGAGCCTTCTGGTTCCCAAACCAAGAACTGTACAAACACAACATAGATCGAGAAGCTGGTACTCCTTAAAAGAAAATATAATTGTTTTAAAATGCTTCTGATTGTTCTTCACAATTGTAGTAGCACACAACTGAAAGTAGATGGATCTTCATCTTTAGAAAAGTATTTCTTCAAGAAGGTACAGTTCTAAAATGATATGGTTTCAATAGATCTTTAAATATTCTTAGAAATAAATCTACAGTATACTTACAATAGATCTTCAATTTAGAAAAAATAAATATTTAATGTTTCTCTTCATTCATAGAAAAAAGAGTCTAAACATTTTATTCACAGTAGATTTGAAAAAGATCTTCTCAATAAATGAATTTCTTATATCACTGTGTGTTCTTCTATATATATGTGGATGTGTATGTATCTATTTTTTTAATTATAAATTATATGAAAAAATATATAGAATAAAGATTATATCCTTATTTATAAATCTAGATCCACAATGATCGCCTGAAAAACTGTGATAATTCATATTTGAAAATAGAGCAGTTTTAAATTCCCTT
The DNA here is from genome assembly GCA_963277665.1 of Viscum album. Classification (NCBI taxonomy): domain Eukaryota; kingdom Viridiplantae; phylum Streptophyta; class Magnoliopsida; order Santalales; family Viscaceae; genus Viscum; species Viscum album. Next base: position 2,007,667,069 of record OY728159.1, on the reverse strand, counting down.
AATAAAAGGCAAGAATTACTCCTCTTAAATTGATCCTTTGAATAAAATAAAATTGGGTTTAAATTAGTCCATTATTAGCTTTAAAATATGGCTTTAAATCAAGCATGAAATCATCCTAATATTCTGTAAAAGACCGTCACACAAAATCTCCAATAAAGTTACAAATTCAAATATCGAATGCTTGGAGAAGTCAAGCGTTGGGTTCTTTTTATAAGTCCTTTGACTTTGGAATGTAATGTATATGATCTATACTTTTCTGTTAATGTAAGGTTCATTACAAAAGTAAGGTTGATGATCCATACTTCTTTGACTTCAGAACATAAGGTATATGATCCATACTTTTATGTTAACGTAAGGTTCATTACAATAGTAAGGTTGATGATCCATATATTTTCTTCTCAAACGTAAGGTTACATACTTACGTAGGGTTCTTCAAACATAATTTTCTCATATTTCAAACGTAAGGTTCCATCCAAACGTAAGGTTCTTCTACTATACTTTTCTATCAATGTAAGGTCGATTAACTATATGTGCCGATTCTCTGACATTAGATATAAAATAAACTTAGGGTTTATTCCTTATATTACATTATTTAATGTACGATATGAACAATGTTTCCAAAACACGGTAAAAATATTTTTTGAAAACATTGAAAAATATTCCACACAAATAATAAACTTTAAAATAATTACAAAATTAGGAATATAAAGAATATTAATTTCATGAAATACACTGAAAGTGAAATCATTAATAAAACAAACAAGGGTATTTGTGAGAATCAAAATCATCATAAAATATAGAGTATTGTTGTGACAATACATTCCCAACAATATCCCCTTTTTGATGATCACAAAACCCATAATATTATTTTCCTAAATTTATAATTTTTCAAATTTATAAAACAAATTTTACTTTTGAAAAAATTATTTCAAATTGAATTTATTCCTTTAGAAATAATATGTTTACCCATATTCCTCCATCACATATCTAAAAATAATATAATGATATGTTTATTCATTTATCTAGTATTCCCCCTTTCTCAATAGAAATTTCTTTAAAAATCCATATTTAAAATAATTTTTCAAATCTATACTTCTTAAGAAATTTTCAAAGAAAATAAATGTTGTGTTTATCCAAATTTCTCTCCATTTTTTTAATATCAAAAAGAAAGTATAGAATAAGGAATAAATTACTTTTAATGTTCCACTAAACTTTAAGTAAATTTTATGATAAACTATTTATTAATAATCGATTCTGGATTTCTGGAAGTTTAACATAGACATAAACAGTATAATAAATAAAACACATCAAATCATATTCAAATATATTTCATTATTACACAATGTATAGATACATAATGATCAAGTATCAAGGTTTGTGTCTTAAGGGTTATATAAGGGATTTCAGCGATTCTGAAACATTTCCTTCAATTCTTCCAACTACAACCTCAATGTATTCACTAATTCATCTCGTAGATTGATAACTAAATATCTTGATTCTGAACTCATGTGAAGATATTTGATTAGAATTACCTTGAAAAAATCATTCAGACTTTCCTCTTTTTCCACAAAAATATTCTGATTTTCAGTAAATTTTTTGAGTAGGTCACTCATACCTGGTTCACTAGAAGTGATTTGATCAACAATATATTTCTGATTTTCTAGAAAAACTGACAAGGGAGAACTATTACCTTGAAAATATTATAGTCTATCAATCATATTTCTCATTAAAAATATAATGGACTGAAATGTATTTACCGGATCAGGAAAAGTGCTAGATTTACTTGCTTTATTTTCTTTGACAGACTCAGACTATTTTCCTAAGTATATTTTTAAATCCAAAAAATATGATTTTGAAATAGCTTCTAACATCAGATTTCAAATTGAATTCATCATTTCCCTCTTGAATGCATCAAATTTCCTTTTTAAAATAGTAATTTATTTCAGATATTCCAATTTTTATCTTTCTTTTTCCAGCTCAGTTTTCCGAAAATAATTTTCCTCTTGAGCTCTATTAAACATAATAACTAGCTCCTACACATGATTTGATAGTGAATCAAAGGAATCATGTTCTTGATTTATGGGTTGATCTACTAGTACCAAGGGTAAAGATTGAGCATTTGATTTCTCTTTATCAACCTTCTCTACTGATTTTTCAATAGACTTCTCTTCTGACTTTTCAAAAGAAAAAGATTCATTTAAAACTTCTATTTGAAATACAGAAAAATTTTCTACTTCTTGATTCACATTTTCTATAGCATGTTTCTATTCATGGGAAATATTTTCTTGAATAGTCTCTTCTTGTGGGTTATTTCCAATTAGATCTATAGACTAATCCATAGTTTCCATCACTTGATATTTTTCTTTTGATACTTATTTTATTCTAGGAACCACTTTTTCCTAGGTAATAAATTCTTATAGAGGTGATATTTCTTCTTGAGGAAATAATTCTTCTTGCCTTTCCTCCTATACCTCTTCTCTAGAATCTTGAACGGGCTCATTCAAAATTTTATAACTGATAGGTTCTACTGAACCTAGAATATTTTCATGAGCAGTTTCCCATGGAACCTGTCTATTCCTTGACCTTAGAAGTCTTTCTTGACTTCCTTCATCTTTATCTTCAACTTATACTACAAAATTTAATCTCCATGAGGTTTTTTAAACCCATCTAATTCTATATTTTTCAAATCCTTCTTTAGATTTAGCAACCTGCTTCCCCATAGCAGAGATTTGGTCCTCATCTTCTCCAACAGGCATAATCTTCCCTTTGACTATGCTCCAGAAAAATCCAAACTTCCTAAGGGTTCCAGCATTTAAGACATTTCTATTGGGACATATCACCCTTGCATTATTAAATCTGATCATGTCATTTTTAAACAATTTGTTGAAATTATTTGTTCATATGGATAAAAAATCATCCTTGTTTCAGGCTGACACCAATAGTTCAAATATCTTACCAAATATCTTGTAAAATTCAACTTAATTTCACTCATAAATAGAAAAATTACATACATGTTAGGGTATATAATTTTCTCCATTTTATCCATCCAGGGTTCTATGCCAGTTTGAATGAACTTTACCAAAAGTTTCTGGTCAGCTTCCAAATCTTTTACAAACATTTTCTTAATTTTCATTGATCCAAATAGAAAATACATAATATCTTCTAATTTGTGGTATTGATCCCCTATTGAATTCATGTCTAAATAAAGAACTCCCTCATGAGGGAATTTCAAAATATTCACAATCTCAAATGAATAAATAAATAAATAAATAAATCCCTATCCTCAATTTTAGAGATTATTAAATCTTCGGTGTCGCCCATGATAAAATAAACAGTTTTATAAAAGCATCGCAATTCTAGATCATATAAAAATTCAGTGTAATCCTCATTGAAATACGTATCAATACCTCGAAATGAATTTGATTTCCTCAACAACAATTTTGTCTAGTAAAACCACTCCAGATCGACCACTTTTTCTTGAATTATTTTTCATCCCATTGAGCGCTGGCGCTTGGTGTTACTTAACTCTACCTCCTAGACTCTATTAGTATTTTCCATTGCCATCGAACTAGACATGAAAACTATGAGGATTTTAGGTTGAATGATTTCTAGGGTTTCTAAGGGAAAACAGTGGTAGATTAAAGAGATTAAGGTTTAGGTATTTGAATGGGTTTGAGAAAAGAGCAGGTTTAGAATTTGAAGTGTTTTCTGACAAAGCCTTGATTCTCATGTCATTATGTATGATAATCATTAAAAAATAAAATAAGCAAACCATATTCAACATATTAAAATTAATATAGAGTAATAATAATAATAATAATAAATAAAACAAATTTATTTAAAATAAACAGATAAATTAGTCTAATTGTTAAAGTTAACTTATTAAAATAAATATATATTTTAATTTTTTTTTAAAATAATTAATATAATAAATAAAATTAAAATAAAATAAAATAAAACTTATTTAAAATAAAATAAACTTATATACCCCTTAATAAACTCAAAACTTGCAGTGGGAAGTGGTTTAGTAAAAATATCAGCTAACTGATATTCAGTATTTATAAATTCTAAAAATATATATTTTCTTAAGAACATTGTCTCTTAGAAAATGATGCCTTATATCAATATTATTATTTATTTAATGACTCATAGGATTTTCTATAATATTTATAGCACTAGTATTATCACATAAAATAGGTGTACTATTAAAATTTCGTCCAAAGTCCATAAGTGCATTTTTCATCTACAAAACTTGTGAAGAACAACTGCCAGCAGAAACATATTCTTCCTCGACTATTGATAGAGAAACTAAGTCTTGTTTCTTACTAGACCATAAAACAAATGATTTTCCTAAAAATTGATAGGTTCTTAAGGTATTTTTTCTATCTAATCTAAAACTTACAAAATTAGTATCTGAGTATGAAATTAAATTAAAATCAGAAGTTTTTGGATAAAGAAGAGATTGAAAAATAGTTCCTTTTAAATATATAAAAACTCTTTTGACAATAGTAAGATGAGATTATTTAGGATTTTATTGAAATCTTTCACAAATACATACTGAATACATAATGTCTGGACTGCTAGCAGTAAGTCATAATAAACTACCAATCATACCACTATATAACTTGTTGTCCACTGGTTTTCTAGTTTTATCCAAAACAAATTTTATAATAGTACACATAGGAGTTTCATATGTCTTACTATTTTCAAGTCCAAACTTTTTTAGTAAATCAATAATGTTTTTCTATGATTCAAAACACTTCCAAAATATTTTTAATAAATTTTATTTCCAAAAAATTTAGTTCTCCCATAATACTCATTTCAAATTCCTTTTGCATTAGATTTGAAAACCCTTGAAAAATATTTTTATTATTTTACCCAAGAATTACGTCATTAACATAAATTTGAACTAATAAAATATTAGAATTTACAGTTCTCTTGAAAAGTGTTGTATCTTCTATAAAAAAAAGTAAAATCATTTTTTAAACGAAAAGAACTTAATATTTCGTAACAAGCTCTAGGTACTTGTTTAAGGCCATAAAGAGATATAGTAAGTTTAAAATATGAATCTAGTTTTTGAGAAATTTCAAAACTAGAAGGTTGTTCAACATAGAATTATTCTATTAAATAACCATTTATAAAGGTAGAATTAACATCCATCTGAAAAAATTTGAAATTCATATGAGATGTATAGGCTAAAAGGATTCCAATAACTTCTAGTCTAGATATATGAAGGACCCCGGGACACACTGAGAGGGGAGGGGTGAATCTGGGTGAAACTTTTTTTTAACATGATGGATCTTATTCCCACGTTGGTAGGAACTTGTTGAACCTGTATGATGAAAATGATCAGAAAGCAAGCATTCACATGTATAGAGAAGACACATCACTTTTTACTTGGTTCACCACTAAGGGCTATGTCCAAGGAGCAAATTCCGACAAGTTGTGGGTCATACCAAATTCCACTAATCTTCACCAGTGGTGGATTACAATGGTTCGGGAACATTCAATCTGTCCCAGGCTCATTGCCTTTACAAAGGTTCAGGGATAGCTCACTGCTTCCCTCGGGTCACTCCCATTGACTCCCCCTGACTCACTACCGTTGGTGAAGTCCCAATCAGTTTATAGACGTGAAGGTCTCTTCATAATTGCTCAATGAAAGCATCCTTTGTTATATATAGATGCTCTATTGAAGTCCAACTATCACTCGTTAACTGATCTTCAACTTTTTTGCAGCTCCGAGACAACCAGCAAGACTCAACGAACACCTGGCGCGTAACACGAAGACGTCACTCAGCTTTTAAGGACAACGCACAGGTTATAACTGGCGCGCAAGTCCTCCTCCAACACTTGCACGACTCAACCTTCTTTGAAATAAAACTTGCGTGACTCAACTTCTTTTCAACCCAAATCGATTTTGAAACCTAATGGAAACTTGTCGCATAACTTCAATTCTGGCGTGCAAGTATCACCAAATCACTTGCGTGACTACTGGATGGGCATCACACAACTACCGCACTGCTCCACCTTGCGCGACCCACAAACACTTGCGCGACTTCAACACCTACGCGACGGGTGCTCTGAATTTCTTCAAGTCCAAAGTTTGTATGGAATGAGGAGGGGTGGTCCTCTATTTATAGGCATTCGAATACCCTACGTGGCGGCGCGCAAGTCTTCCCTCGGCGTGCAACCCTTCTGTCCTCCTAGACACTTGTGCGACCAACTTCTAATCTTGGGTGCCCCTATTTACTTTGCTATATTTTGATGATCAAAACACGATGGTCAAATGGCGCACAACTTTCCAATCCTCTAAGGTACCGGCGCGCAAGTCCTTTCATGGCGTGCAGGTCACTTTCGCGACCAGACCAATACTTCCACGACCCTCTTTCCTTTGATATATTTTCATGTTCTCATTCTGAAAAACATCAGGCACGCAAGTTTTCAAGACTCCAAGGCCTCGACGCGCAAGTATCTTTGCCAAAAACACATTTCTCCATATTTCATGTTTTGAGGCCCAAAAATTTGGCAAACACTGGGAAACGACACCATCTTCAATACTGTTGTCTGCTTGAACTGTATGATCTCTTTGCTGGTACACATTCTAAACTTTCACTAAGGATTGACAAAAAACACAAACCACACTCCAAATCAAGCATAGAAGACCATGGTTCCAACACTATAGGGGAAAAGGTTTCATCCTAATTTATACCTTCTTCCTGATTATATCCTATAGCTACTAGTCTTGATTTATTTATAGTTATAATTCCTTGATCATATTGTTTATTTCTAAAGACCCATTTAGTTCCTATAATAGGATAGTTTGTTGGTCTTTCAAATAATTCCCAAAATTAATTTATTTTGAATTGGTTTAGTTCTTCTTGTATTTCTATCATCCAACTCTCATCATTTAAGGCTTATTCTGTAGACTTAGGTTCTAATTGGGATAGAAAGGTAGATAACTCAACTAGATTTCATACATTTCTTCTAGTTTTTATTCTTGTGTCTAGGTCTCCTATAATAGTTTCTAAAGGATGATTCTTTAGTTTTCTAGATTATCTAGGTAAAAAACTATTAGGTCCATCAGTGTCATGTTCTTCTAAATTGGACTAAATATTATTTATATCATTTTCAAAATAATCTTTCAAGTCCTCAAGTTTCATGTAATCATTAGATTCAACTTCATCAATTTGATCTTTAATTTTGAAAAAAGGGTCAGATTCCTAAAATATCACATGAACTTATTCTTCAAGAATCATTGAATTTTTATTAGAAACTCTATAAGATTTGGAAGTAGAAGAATATACTAATAATTTTCCTTCTTCATATTTCGGATCAAACCTAACAAGATTATCCTTGGTTTCCAAGATATATACCTTGCATCCAAAAACTTTAAAGTACCTTACTTTAGGTTTTCTCTTATTCCAAATTTCATAGTGTCTTTTTGAAAATTGGTCTAATTAAAACTCTATTAATTATGTAGCAGGATGTTCCTACATCTTCTACCCATAAATAGGTAGGAAGACTGCATTTATTTAGCATAGTATTTTTCATTTCCTAAATAGTTTTGTTTCTTCTTTCAACAATTCTATTTTGTTGATGTGTTATTGGTGTAGATAAGTTGGGTTTAATACTAATATTTGAGAAAAAATAATTAAATTACTAATTCTAAAATTCTCTACCATGATCAATTCATAATGAAATTACTTTAAAACATTTTGAAATTTTGAAATTTTTTTCAAAAACATTCAAATACAGTAAAATATTTATTTTTATATTTTATAAAATATATATCCAAGTAAATGTAGAATAGTCATCAACTAAAACATAAAAATATAATTTAATATCCAAAAATTCTACTCTTGATGGTTTAAAAAAATACATTTGGATAAGTTCTAAAGGTTTTTATGTAAAAATTTTGTTAATAGATTTGAAGGAAGATTTGTGTTGTTTTCCAATTTGACATGCATCATAGAATCTTTCACTTTCAAACTTAAGACTAGGAAAATCAGAAACTGACTATTTCTTAGATAAATTATGTAAATCATAAATATTAAAATGTCTAAGTCTTCTATGCCAGATCCATGATTCATTTATCTTAGTAGTTAAACAATTCAATTTCTGTTTACAAAAGAAATTTAGGCCCAAAGTATAAACATTATCAGTTCTAGGTGCTCTAAATTTAAGTAGTTTACCTTTAAATACAGAACAAGAATTTTTAGAAAAATCAATATAATATCCATCATCACATAGTTGATAGATACTTATCAGGTAATGTTTTTGTCCTTGTACAAATAGTAATTTGTTCATTGAGATAGTTTATGGATCTCCAATAGTTCCAATACCAATATTTTTTCATTTGGAATTGTCACCAAAGGTTACTAATACACCATCATTTTTTGTTAAAGTTTTGAATTTGTATGAGTTTCCACTCATGTGCCTAGAGAAGCCACTATACATGTTCCATATTTCTTTTCTTCTTCTGAAACCTTCTTCTTACAAAGACATATTAAACAAGAGTTTGTTTTAGTACCCATATTCTCTTGGGTCCAACAGTGTTTGCTAGTAGTGATCTGGGAACACATATTTGATTTTCTTTCCATAACTCAAATAATTTGAATCAAATAATCTATTTGAAACAAAATCCTTTTTAATTCCACTTATTTGGGGATTTCCTAGATAATAGTTTTTGGTTTTATGTCCATTTGTTCCATAGTAATGACAAGTTACACTTTTTCAATTTAGAACAAAATTGTTTTTATATAGTTTAGGTTTTTCATCTTTACTGCCTATACCATATCTTTCCTTTTTTAAAAACATTTTACCAAGAATTTCTTTTAATGTTTTTTCTCCATTTGTAAATAAGAGACCAATAATATTATAGGTTTCTAGTTAAGATTGTAGTGACTTAATCTTGTTTTTTTTCTGAACTGTTTGTGGTTGATGAGTTAAATTTATCAATTAACTCTTGGTGTTGTTTTAGTAATGTGTATCATTATTCTAAAACCTCATTGTGAATATTCTTTAGTGATTTATGATTCTTTTATAGACAATCATATCTTTATTCTAGAATTTTTCAATAGGTTGAAAGTTTTTCATTTTAATAGCTAGAACCAAAATCATAATTAGAGGAGTAATAAGATTGTACTTGATCAACTTTAGTAATGAAGCACATGTTTTCTTTTAGGATAGATTCTTCCTTTTCTGAGTTAGATTTAGATGAGCTGTTGGAGTCTTCAGAAACACTCCATTTAGCTATTATTTCTATGTTATCCTTCTTCTCATATTCAGTATTTTTTAGAAATATCTTTTTATTTTCACCTTTCAATATAGGACAATCATGTCTTATATGAACCATTTTCTTACACTCATAGAACCTCACTTACCTTGAGTCTTTCTCATCATTCATGAAAGGGTTTTCTAAATCATTTATTTTTCTTATACAACTTGCTTAATTTTTTGGATAACTGTTCCAGTTCTATTTCATAATCAGATGAATCAAAATTTTCTTCTTTCTTAGTTTATTGTTTCATCTTTATGATTTTCTTATGAGAAGTTACCTTAAAGGTAGTGTTGTCCCTTTTCACCAATACTTTATAATCATCAGCTTCATCTTGCATTTCTACTTCATATACCATCAGATTTCTAATCAATTCTCTCAATGTCAAATACTTAACTAGTGATGATTGTCTAATGGAAGAAGATATTCCATTCCATTTGGTATGGATTAATATCAGTACTTTCAAGGATTAATCTACTTGTTTGATAGGATCTCCTAATGATGTTATGTTGTTGAAAATTTTTGTAAGCCTTTTGTTCATTTGGGTAATTCTTTCTCCATCAAACATTCAAAAAGTATCAAATTCTAAATTTTCTATTTCATACCTCATCTATCTTACATTTTCATTTCCTTCATAGGAAACTACTATAGTCTGCCACATCTCATAGGCAGTTGGGCTCTTTGAAACTCGGTTGAATTCATATGGTCTAAGACCACAGATAATAGCATTAATTTCTTTATAATTCATGTTGTATTCGGCTTCTATTACAACATCCCATGTTTTTGGGTTTTTCAGAAATCTTATAGGAATAAGTGATCTTTGAGTAGACTCTGAACCAAAGATTCTTCAAGTATATAATCATTCTTTATTTCTAGAATCTATATTTTTCTCTGTTGAAATAAGGAGCACAGACCATTGATATAACTTCTCAAGTATTATCCATTGATATCTCTCTGTATAGACCTTAATTCTTTCATCTTGTTATATCTTTCTCAAAATCTTACCTCTGATACCAATTGTTAGGTCGGAATATATGAGATAACCATAAGAGGGGGGGGGGGGGTGAATTGAGACTTTAAAAACTTCTCAATAATCTTGAACAAAACTAATTATTTCCTTTAACTATATTAAATATTATTAAGAAGAGGAAATAAACAAAGCATATGAAATGAGGATATGTAGTGGTTTGGGGGAAAATATCCTAGTCCACTCCACCAACACTATACTCTATGAGCTTGGTGATTTTCACTACTCAGTCCTCTTATCACTGGACTATCCACAACTGTGTGTAGGTAGCTGACACCTTTACAACATAAGGATTCAAAAAAAATCCTTTTGGTTCTCAAAAAAAGAACCATAAAAACATATCTTAGATCGATAAGTTGGTACTTATTAAAAGAAAAGAGTATTGTTTTAAAATGCTTCTGATTATTATTCACAGTTGCAGTATCACACAACTGACAGTAGATGGATCATCATCTTCAAGAAATGATTTCTTCACTAAGATACAGTTCTGAAATGATACGGTTGTAATAGATCTTTAAATTTTCTTAGTAGTAAATCATCAGTATACTTACAATAGATATTTGATTTAGAACAATTAAACATTCAATGTTTCTCTTCTTCCATAGAAAATAGAGTCTGAACGTTTTCGTCACAGCCGATCTAAAAAAGATCTTCTCAAGAAATGAATTTCTTAGATTGTTGTATGTTCTTATATATGTATTCATATGTGTTGGTATCTTTATTTTTAACTATAAATCATATACACAAATATATATAATAAACACGAGCTGCTTCATAAATCTAGATTAAAAAAGATCACCTAAAATACCACGATAATTTAAATTTGAATATAGAGAAGTCATAATTTCCCTTAATAATAGGAAAGAATTCCTCCTCTTAAATTGATCCTTTGAATCAAATAAAATTTGATTTAAATTATTCAATAACAAGATTTAAAATCTGGCTTTGAATCGAGATTAAAATCATCCTAATATTCCATAAAAGACCGTTGCAAAAAATCTATAATAAAGTCGCAAATTCAAATCATTAATGCTTGAAGAAGTCAAACTTAGGGTTATTTTCAGAAGTTCTTTTACTTCATAACATAATGTATATGATCCATACCTTTATGTTAACATAAGGTTCATTACAAAAGTAAGTTTGATAATCCATACTTTTTTTACTTTATAACGTAAGGTATATGATCCATAATTTTCTGTTAACATAAGTTTCATTACAAAAGTAATGTTGATGATCCATACATTTTATTCTCAAACTCAAGGTTCCATACTTACGTAGGGTTATTCATCCATAATTTTCTCATATGTCAAATTTAAAGTTCCATCCAAATGTAAGGTTCTTTTACCATACTTTTCTTTCAACGTAAGTTGGATTAACCATACATGTCGATCCTTCGACATTAGATATAAAATGAATGTAGGGTTTATTACTTACATTATTTCTTCAATGTATGATAAGAACATTTTTTCCAAAACATGCTAAAAATATTTTCCGAACACTTTGAAAAATATTCCATGAAAATAATAAACTTTAAAATAATTCCTAAATTAGGAATCTAAAGAGTATTGATTTCCTAAAATACACTTAATGTAAAATCATTAGTAATAAAATGAGGGTATTTTTGAGCATCAAAATCATAATAAAATATTGAGTAATGTTGATACAATACATGCCCAACATATGTATGGTTTTTGATTATGTGATGGGTGGTGCTGGATTTATGTATTCCTATATTTAATTGGTAATGTTTTATATCTCATGATATAACTATGGGAAACAATTCGAGGTGTTTGACCCGCTATTAGAAAAAATTAAATGTGATTGATATGATATGGGAATCATGTATATGTGTTTGACACACTATGGGAAATATGTGATGATTTATGTTCTATTATGATATGGTAAATAAGTATTTATGCCCGATTCACTATGATTTTATAGTCTAAGTAGTTATAATTGACATATGAAATGGTTTCTATAATTATGATGGATCCACACTGTTATGCCATGAACTTATGGTTTATGATTGATTTATGATGTTTTTTCACTCTTATGAGATAATTATTTTAAAATGATAATGTTTTATGGCATGAATCACGTTTAAGATCCATGATAGAATGGGTATGAAATTTTCCAGTTGTTTTCATGATCTCATACACTTATTCTTATCTTATTCTTTCATATTATCACTGATTTTTATCTCCCATATATGTTTACCCACACTGAGAATCTGAGCTCAAAATTTCTTATGTTTCATTTTCCAAAGTTATAATGAAAGGTTTAAGAAGGGCATGTCTATGAATTTTACTATTTGGGAAGATAATTGTGGTATATGTTGAAGATCTTTCATGAAATAATAATATTTTGTATCTGGTGTCCAAATACACTAAACCTTTATGGTCCTTGGGTGTGTATTTGAGAAATTTATTGAATATTCATTTAAAAATATATATTATTTATGTAAGAAAAGTATGAATCACTATATTTGGTATTAGATGAAACGTTTAGTCAATATTTGGAGATTGGGATTACAAAAATTTGGTGAAAACCTGAATATAAGTCAAAGTATACGATAAAATATTAAATTTGTGGTAATAAACATATATAACCTAGGTATCCACATATTTAGAAGAAAGTATCATGATTTAGGCATCCTATGAATGATATTTTAGGATTATTTGATAGCTTAATCTGATTATTATAGATTTATTCTTCAACATTTCTTTTTGGTTTTTATCAACGGACGGAACTAGAAAACATTGTGATAACAAAGAATGTGATGGAAAATGAAATAATTTTCCACCTAAGAAACAAAATTCTATAGGGTCTGGAATGAATAATCATGCCTATATACTCATGTGACATTCTTAGGTCATGAATCATGCTAAGCATACAAATGATCGAAGGAGGGAAAAAATAATATTGAGTCTTTCAAGAGGAAATACCCACCTTATTTTAGAGGATCTTTTTTATCCACTAGTGGTTGTGTGATGGATCAGAACCATAGAGAAAATATTTTATGATCGCCAGTTATCGAAGCATGAAAATATTTTCCAAGCCATTTATCATTTGGAAAGTGAAGTAGATCAATGGTGGAACCTTATTAAGAATATGAAACAATTTAAAGAAACTAAATCCATGGAATATAATGAGTTTAAGAGGATATTTTCTAGTTATTACATCCCTTTTATTATAAATACAAATATGGAGAAGGAATTCTTTAAGATTAAGAAAAAGGGTGGTAGATCTGTTGGAATTTAAGAGGAAAATTTTACAAGACTTCTAAGGAATGATTCTGATTTAATAATTATCCCTGGATGAAAAATTTATTGATTCATTGGTGGATCAAAAGAAAGTATTTAAAATTCATTAACTATAAGAGACTTTATAAGCTAAAAATAAATCATTTGATGTGAACTCAAGTTATAAATGAATATTATAGATTCTCACTATTCATATAGTTTTGATAAAAAAGGAAGATCGAGTCTCACAAAAACTAGAATAATTCACATGGTAGAAATAAATTCCATCCATCTATAGGAAATAAATGTTGGAATAAACATCAAGGTAATTTCTTTAATGGAACTGAGAGGTTATTTAAATGTGGAAAGGTGGGCCATAAAGACCATACATGTCAAAAGGAGATGAATATGTCATCTAATGAAATAGTATAAAGGAATTTGCCAACTAATGAACCACTAAAACTCTAATGATTAAAATGAAAGGATCATATTCATTATGTCGTTCAGTGTATAAATATAATGTTTTATGATGATGATCAGTTTCAACAACATCTTAAGTATAAATACAATTGGAAATATCATTTGATCACAACTACTGAAGTGGGTTATGATAATGACATGGTGAAAGGTGCACTTATCATCCACTCTATAGTAGATAATGTCTTATTTGATATTATATCTACCCACTATTTTATACCTAAGGGATTTGAAAAGGGTATCAAATTACCAGAAAAATAATTAGGTGTTGAGTTAGAGGTGAAAAGTTATAATGGTGTGATGGTTTCATCCCAAGTCTATAGTTACTCTCTGATTAAAATTTGTGGGAAATAAATTCCTAAAAATCTTGTGATTTCCCCATTAGTTAAATATTATGTGATTTTAGGCATGAATTAAATTTATTTATATAGATCCCATATTAATTTATGAGGAAGGGAAGTCACATTTTGTATTCCAAATGAACTTATGATCATTTATCAATGAGAGTATGAATACGAACTTCCAATCTAAATTACTTAAATCTGATGGGTATTAATTCCTATACATGAAGTATATATATCTTAAATGGTTGGGGGAATCAATAAGGAATATACACCTATTTTACAAGATTTTTTTGATGTCCTTCCAGATGGGTTGTCTAGTCTTCCTCTAAATAATGAAGTTAGGTTTTCAATAGAACTCATACCTTGTGGTATACCTATTTCAAAAACTCATTATAGAATATCCCTAATTCAGTTGCAGAAATTGAAGAATAATCTCCAATAGGATATTCATAAGGGATTCATACACTCTAGTGTGTCACCATGGGGTGAAACTATTCTTTTTTTAAGAAAAAATATGGTTCAATGAGTATTTCCATTGATTACTAGGAACATACCAAGATCACTACCAAGAAAAACTATTCTATACCTAGTATTGATGATTTGTCTGATCAATTATTTGGAGGTCAAAACTTTTTCAAAATTTAAATTTGTTATGGATATCTTCAATTGATATTTAAGAAGGAGGATATTACCAAGACATACTTTACATGAGGTATGTGAATTATCAATTTATATCGATTCTATTTAGACTCACTGATGCCCCTATTATATTCATGGATTTAATGAATAGAGTCTTTAAAGATTACATTGACCATTTTTGGTAGTCTTTATAGATGAAGATCTTATATATTTAAAGAGAACGTAATAGAATTAATATCATTTGAAAATTGGGTTGAACATCCTGAGGAAGGATAAGCTGTATGAAAAATTTACCAAGTGTGAATTTTGGTTCAATAAGTTTTACTCTTAGGTTATATAATCTCAAGTGAGGTAATATTAGTAGATCCTTCAAAGGAAGAAGTTGTTGAGTAATGGGCTAAACCAAAAAATGTAATAAAAATTCATTTTTTTAGGTTGGATAGATATTACCAATGATTTGTGAGATATTTATAATGACTATATAATTCAATCACCAAGTTGACCTGGAATGGGGTTAAGTTCTTGTGTATAGATGAATGTGAAGAGAATTTCAAGGAACTGAAGAGAGGGTTTGTTTGTGCACCTATGCTCATACTACCCTATACCATAGAAGGTTTTATAATCCATAGTGATGCATAAAATAAGGTACTAGGATGTGTTACCATGTATAATGATATATTTATAGCATATACCTCACACCAATTGAAAATACAAGAGAAAAATTACCCTACTCATGATCTGGCGCTGTAGTAGTAATTTTTACATTGAAGATATGGAGAAATTATATTTATGGTGAAAGGTGAGACATATATATGATTCTTAAAATTTTGAAGTATATATTCACATATAAATATTTGAATAAATGAAATATAATATGGTTTTAATTGATAAAATAATATGACTTCTCAATACATTACCGCCTTGGAAAGATGAATAAGATAGATGATGCTTTGAGTCAAAATTACTTTGACATTTTATCAATGATGAGAATTGAAATAGATCAAATAGTTATGGATTTTTATAAGATGGAAATTAAAATATCAAGGAAGGGAGAAAATTCCTATATTTCTTAGATTAAAGCTCAACCATATATCCATGTGAGGATTAAAGAGTTGTAGAGGGAAGATACAAAACTATAGAAGAAATTGAGAAATGTTCCTGACTTCAACCATGATAATTATGGAATGACAAGGTTAAGTAATATAACATGTGTCTCATAAACACCATAATTGAATAAATAATTGTTATATGAAGCTCATAGTTCATCATTATCAATAAATCCTTATACTAAAAATATATATAAATATCTAAAAGAATATTTTTTGTGGGAAAATATGAATAGGGATATTTCAGATTATGTATCTTGATTTCTAGAGTGTCTAGAAGTTAAGTATGAGAGATATAATTATAATGGTATGTTATAACCATTACCAATACCTAAATAGAAATGGAAAAAATTAAGTTGGATTTTATTTTCAGACTCCCCAAAAAATATAAATGGCACAATGTTATTTGGATTATATTCAATCACCTTACAAAGTCAGCACACTTCATTTACATCAAATAAGATTTATGTCTTGATCATATTGTCAGGTTATATATTAAGGAAGTGGTGAGATTTCATGGAGTACCACATTCTATTATATTTGATCGGTATCCAAGGTTTACCTTGATGTTCTGTCCAAGTATACAGTGGGAAATGGATACAGAGTTAACTTTTAATACTTCTTATCATCCTTAGATATATTTCCAGTCTAAGAGAACCATTAAAACTATGAAGGATATTTGGATATCATGTTCTCTAGACTTAAAAGTTGGTTGGGATCAACACCTTCCTATAGTCTAGTCTTCTTAGAACAAAATATTTCACTTGAGAATTAAGATGGCTCCTTATGAATCCAACTATGATAGGAAGATTATAACTCCAATGTGTTGGGATGAAGTTAGAGAAATAAATCTATTGGGAACTGATATGGATAAGGAAATATTATATAATGTCATATCTATTTAGTATCACATAAGAGAATATCAGAGATAATAAAAAAGTTGTGTTAAAAACCATCAATGATATATAGTGAAAAAAATTAGTGAAAAGGTATTCCTATGAATATCTCTTTGTAAGAAGGTTATGATATTTAGAAATAAGGGAAATTTGATCCCTATATATATTCATCCCTTTGAAATTCTTGATCATATTGGGGTAGTAGATTAACATTTGGAACTTCCGCAAAATATAAATAAAGTTCATGATGTGTTCAATGTATCTATCTTGAGGTAGTACAAACATGTTCATTCACATGTACTCAAATTAGATTTCATACCACTGGATAAAGATCTATCTTACAAGGGACAATTGTTGGAGATTTTTTATAACAACCCTGCTCTTTATTACACAGTTAAACATGATTTGTTACATAAACTTTTACTGAATAAATATTTGAGGATCGAGAGGTCTAGTGTATTGGGAAATTAGGAACATTATATAAAAAACATAAAACATTAAATTAAACATCTTTATTTCAAACTTATTTGACATGACCAACTCATTCCTTCATACTTAACACTACATGGGATAACCTGAGGACATACATAAGAAATGGGTGAGCTATAAATCCCAGTAATGGAGTAAACAAGGAATAACACGAAGAATAAAATACATGTTACGAAATAGGAATATCAAAGGAGAATAAGAGAAAAATTAACATAAAGGCATGATATAGCATGATTATCATAACATGGAAATGTGGAAATGATATACAACATGATATTACCATGAGCTAAGGCCCATTGTACATAGATTAACATGAGTAAAACCTAATTGAACATGGATTAGAATGAGTAAACCATAACTTAAAATTTATTTGAATGGTTAAAACTTAATTTCACATGGATTATCATGATACTAAACATTACCCAATGCATTGGAGCACTATCAAGGTGAACCCTTCATAAACATTTCATTTCATGCATAAGTGTGCCACGTGGATCATATAACATGGAATCATTCAACATCATAAGATAATCTAAGATTAAGGAGTGTGGAATATATACATGTAATTACTATTCAATAAGTATATGTGCACAAAGTTTAATACCCTTGATATAGAAATAGGTATGGTATTCACTATAAAATGATTTTGGCTTGGAAAATCACGGTGCAATTTCGGCAGCATAACGTCGTCATATTGAAATTGATAAGTTGGGTTGATGAGATAGAAAGGGTTATCTCAAAAATTATACATGAAATAGATTATAAGGGGATAATGATACATAATATACCAACATATTAAATGGAATTTATATGCATAATATGGGAGAAATACTTGATTGGAAATAAGAAGAGAGAAATCCCTTATGGAATTTTGGAATGGTAAGAGGTGTACACGGAAGGAATTAATGAGAGAGAAAGTGGAATATCATTATTAAAACATAAGTAGATAAGTATGGGGAGAGGTTAAAAATTATACCCCAACATTTTTAATTGAGAGTAAAATGGTATTACAACATAAAGAAACTTGGATAAAAATAAGAAAGGAAGGAATCCCTTACTTGAGTTTGTGACTTCAAGAGATTAAAGAGGGGATTCTTGAGAGCTTGGGGCACCTTGGGAGGATTATAAAGAGAGGATGGAAGAGTATGGATGTGATAAAAGTATTTTTAGTTAAGATAAGTGGGATATTGGGTGGGTTTATATAGGAAATGAGAGGGGAATTCTTTAATATTTCACAAACTTAGGTTTTGGAATCTATATAATTAAATATTCAAAACCACTAACCATACCATATTTTTTGCCCATTTTTTTTCCAAATTGGAGTAAAAAATATTATTTTATAAGAAAAATGGCAGAACATAATACAATATTTTCTTTGATTATGTTGAGGTCAGTCATAATCTCAAGGATATGAATTTAAAATCATAAAATATATTATACATTTTGTAGGATTTAATAAGGCATTATAAATTAAGTAAAAAAATATAAAATAAAAATATTTTAATTTTAAAACATATATTATGCTGATGATATCCATTATAGTATTTATTAAATCATTTTTGGGTCATTATGATGTTATAAAACCCATATTTTATTTACATGGTATTTAATTTTTACCCAAAAAAATTGATTGTCTTAGAAAATTATGAAAAATTCACTTTTGGGTAATTTGAATGTTATGATTCCAAAAATAATATTCATTTTATCTAAATAATTTTCTAAATATGTGAATTTTTAGTTTTAAAATGAAAACCGACATTTATTGAAAATTCACTGGTTTTGAAAAAAACATTTTTCAAACATTAATAAAAATTACATTTGACTTTATAAAAAATTATATTGTCACTTATTATTCATAAAAATAGTTTTATAATAATATTCTTTCAAAATATTAATTATTTAAAAAACTAATTAATTCTTTAAAATAAACTCTTTAAAAATACATTTTCTGTTTTATCGTAAAAAATATAACTCTTATCAAACTGATTACCTAATCATTTACAGATAAGGAATTGATTAAATCATAATTTATTAGAATTGATTTTATATAATTTTTATTAAAAAACATAGTGTAATATAATGTATATATTTCTCAAAGGTAACATTTTTACCCAAAAAGATAATTTATCAAATTCATCTTTTTTAAGAAAGACTATTTCCATAAATGAATTGATGGAATAAGAATTTTATTTATAAAAATGGATTACACAATAAGTAACTAATACCTTATTACATAATCCCTTTTAAAACCTACATAAGACCTAAGGGTAAGGTGTTCGATGGTGACAGATTCTTGGGGAGGCTCGGATAACATCGCATGGGTAGTAATCTCTATTAACTTTAACTTCTCTTGTAAGCGATTATGTTCAAGCATAATGTGTTGAAGCTCAGTTAGGGATTGGTCAAGAGTGAAGAACAGTGATGAAACCTCCTTTCCAAGATATGACAAATGATCTTCGTACAACCCGAGTCTACTAGATGATGCCATCACCTCCTTTTTCTTTTTCGAAAGGATTTTTTAAAATCTTATATTTATATTAGTTTTGCAATCACTGTTTAATAGTTATTTAAACCCAATAATAAAAAAGGGTGCATGTGTTTTCTATAAGACATTAAAAGAAAGGGAATTTTATTCATAAAGGATCAGGAAATTAAAACATTCCCCCTTAATAAATTTTGCCCTCGAAATTTCCTTTTCCCACACTAAAATAGATGAGGGAAACTCTGCCTCATCACTTCCTCTAGTTCCCACATTTCTTCTTTAAACTTGTGGTTTCTCTACAACACCTTGATGAGGGACATCATCTTATTTCATATAAATTTTCTCTACGATGTAAGATCTTCACTATATTATCTTCATAAAATAGGTCATTCTCTAATGGCACCACCTCTGGATTGAGTACATGTGATGGGTCAGGTATATACTTCCTCAAAAGTGATACAAAGAATACATCATGTACTTGATATAGGTTTGGTGGGATTTATAGTTGATAAGACCCTACTCTGATGCAATCAAGGATCTTAAAAGGGATGATGTACCTTGGACTAAGCTTTCCCTTCTTCCCAAATCTCATAACTATCTTCCATGGTGATATGTGGAGGAATACCATGTATCCAACATCAAACTCTAGGTATCATTGATGATTATTAGCATAGCTCTTTTTTTTACTCTGAGTAGCTTTAATGTGCTGCAAGATGATCTTAACCTTCTACACAATTTCACCGACCATTTATGGACCTAGGAGTTTTTTCTACCCAACTTCATCCTAACATGATCGTGTTCTACACATCTTCCCACAAAGGGCTTCATAAGGAGCCATTTGGATGCTTGAGTGGAAACTGTTGTTGTAAGAGAACTCAACCAGAGGAATATGTTGATCCCATACTCCTTAGAAGTACATTGAGAATTCTCTCAACATTTCTTCAAGTGTTTGGATAGTCCACTCAGATTGTCCATCAGTTTGAGGATGATAAGACATACTGAAGTTGAACTCAGTATTCAGATCATGTTAGAGACTCTTCCAAAACATAGAGGTGAATCTTGGATCTCCATCGGATACAATCGATAGTGGTACTCTGTGAAGCCTTACCACTTCTCTGATCTATATTCTCTCTATTTTATCCAATGAGAAATCCTCTTGAATTGAAATGAATTGTGAAGTCTTATTAAGATGATATAAAACATCCCAGATAGCATTTTTTCCTTTGGATGTGTTTGGAAGTCTGGTGACATAGTCCATGGTGATGTTCTCCCATTTCCATGTTGGTATGGGTAATGGTTTCATCATCCCTTTAGAATTCTACCTCTCATTCTTCACTTACTGACATACTATAAACTTTGATGTATACTCAACGATCTCCTTCTTCATGTTTTCCCACCAATAATTCTCTCAAATATCTTGATACATCTTTTTCTTTCTTGGGTGAATTGAGAAATTCAAACTATGTTCATTATCCAAAAGTTCATTCTTTAACTCCATATTTGATGGAACACATAGTCTTAACCCAAATATCACAATTAATTCTTCATTAACATTGAACTCTGAGTATTTATCTATTCTGATAGTTTCCACTTTCTTCTCAATTACCACATCATCCTTTTGAGCATACTTTAGCCTTTCCAAAAGATATGGTTGACCAATAATTTGTGAAAGGATTGATGATGTTATTTTCTTTATGATTCCCATTTCCATATTCATCAAATCTAAGAAGATTGGATCCTTTTAAATTCTCATCAATGATAGAATCATTGGGTCCTTTCAACTTAGAGCATCTTCTACCTTGTTCTCTTTTCTAGGGTGGTAATTGATTGACCAGTCATAGTCTTTGATCAGCTCTAACCATCTTCGTTGGTGCATATTCAACTCTTTCAATGTGAATATATACTATAGGCTTTTGTGAACTGTATATTTTTCACACTTCTCCTCAAAGTGGTAATGTTGCCAATTTTTAAAAGTAAAGATTACTAAAGCCAACTCTAGATCATGTGTTGGATAGTTTTTCTCATGAAATTTCAATTGCCTTGAAGTATAGGCAATGACGTTGTCATTTTGCATCAACACACAGCCCAAGCCCTTCCTTTAAGCATCACTGAATAACACAAAAAGCTATCCACTTGTGGGTAGTTTAAGTACGAGTGCATTGATAAGCCTCCTTTTTAACTAATTTAATCACTCTTCACATTCATAATTCTAAGAAAAATTGACTCCCTTCCGAGTTACCTTGGTAATAGGGTTTTCCAATCATGTGAAATTTCTTACAAATCAGGGATAATATCTAGATAACCCAAGGAATCTGCGGATATCTATCACATATTTTGGCCTTTTACATCCATTAATTGAATTTGTCTTAGAGGGATCCATAGATATCTCATTGCTTGTAATGATATGAACAAATAATGAGACTTCCTTCAACTTTGTTGTAGTTTTCATAGTGACTCTCCTTTCGCAAGTTCTTTAGTACAACGCTTAGATACTCCTTATTCTCCTCCTTGGTTTTGGGGTATATTAGAATATCATCTATAAATACTACCACAAATTTATCGAGGTAATCTTTAAATAATATATTTATCATGTCCATGGAGTTTGATGGATCATTAGTGAGTCTAAAAGGAATTACTATGAATTCATAGTTCCCATACCTTGTACGAAAAGTAGTCTTGAGGATATCCTCCTTTTTCACCCTTGGTAATATCCCGACCACAGATCCACCTTGGAGAAGTATTATGCACCACATAGTTTATCATAAAAGTCATCAATTCATTATAGAGGATAATTGGTCTTTATTGTGATTTTGTTAAAATCATGATAATCAATCCAAAGGTGCATTAAACTATCATTCTTCTTGACTAAGAGGATTGGTGTGCCCCATGGTGAAGCACTTGGGCGTATAAACCCTTTATCAAAATTCTCTTGTAGTTATTTCTTTAAATTTTCAATCTCCATAACAGCCACTCTTTACAGAGTCTTGGATATTGGAAATTCCCCAAGTATAATATCAATGGAGAATTCAACATCTATTCTAAGAGGAAAACTAGGAAATTCATTAGTAAACATGTCAGTGAATTCTCTCACAATAGTCATGTCTTCGAGGATGGTTCCTTCCTTAGACTCGATCAACTGAGAATGATATGCATGCTCATAGGTTAGTAATATCCACACTTGAGATGATGGTGCTAAATAAGATTCATCCTCCTATTTTCACTTGTATAGAATTAGGGGTCGATTTCCCATATGGAGAGTAATTTCCCTCTCATGGAAATTTATGTTGGCTCTACATATGGAAATTCAATCCATGCCGATAATTGCATCAAATTCCATCAGAGTGAGTATGATGAGGTTTTTTAGGAAGTTAAATTCACAAACTATGATAGGGGAGGATTTATATTCATGGGATGAAATAATTGTCCCATTTTATATTCTCAGTGACATCTCTACTTTCATGATTTGCGGTGGTGTTTGTATTGTTCTACTAAACTTTCGGGATATAAAAGATTGCATAGAACTATAGATGATATCCCTACATTTCACAATTTTATTCTAGTTCTAATTTATCCAATATAGACTTAGGGATGAGTATATTAAACAATTAGACACATAATGGAGAATCTAATGACATGAAAGGGATAAATTATAAATTAAATTTATTTCCTTAACTTATGAATTTCTATGTTTCGATCAAAGTTATCTATGATCTTCATACTAACCTATATTATTAGGGGAATTTTTTATTCTCATAATAATGGTTCATACCAATCTTATGAATTTACCAAATCATATACCATGGGAGTGTCGAACCAAGAGTGCATCATGGCCCATTGTTGTGCACCAGTTCTCGTTCGAGTCTATCTCAAAGTGGTATTTTCGGGTTTTACCCCTAGATACATCTGTGCTAGAGCCACCTCTACTTGTTCGTATCCATAAATGGATGTATTTTTTTGATAAACCACTCACTCTATACTCACAAAAATTTTGGTATTATTTTATTATACTCAGTCTTATCCCTAAGTCTTTCACTAGATTTTTATAACCCTAATCCCAAAAATAACTAAACCTATCCTCTGATACAAACTATAACAAACATACTCTTTATTACACACTTAAACATGATTTATTACATAAACTTGTACTTAAGAAAACTCCAAGGATCGATAGGTATAGTGTCTTAGGAAATTAGGAACATAACATAACAACTTAAAAAATGGAATAAAACATCTTTATTTCAAATTTCTTTGACATGGCCAACTCATTCCTTTGTACTTAACACTGCATGGGAGAACCTAGGGATATACATAAGAAAGAGGTGAGCTATAAAGCCCAGTAAAGGAGTAGACTAGTAATAACATGAAGAATACAATAAATGTTAGAAAATACAAATATCAATAGCCCATAAGAGAAAAATGAACATAAAGTCCTGATATATCTTGATTATCATAAAATAGAAATGTGGCAATGACAAACAACATGATATTTTCATGTGCCAATGTTCATTGCACATGGATTAACATGAGTAATCCCTCATTGAACATGGATTATCATGAGTAAACCCTTATTTAACTTTTATTATAATGAGTAAACCCTCATTTCACATGGCATATCATGATACTAAACATTACCCAATGCATTGGAGCGCTATCAGGGCACACCCTTCATAAATAAGTCATTTTATGAATAAATGTGCCACATGGATCATATAACATGGAATCATTCAATGTTATAAGTTATTACATGATTATAGAGTGTAGAATACATACATGTAAGTACAATTACATAAGTATATGTGTATAAATGTGAATACCCTTTATAGATAAAGTGTTATGGTATTTACTAAATGATGATTTTGGCTTGGAAAATCGTAGTGCAATTTCAGCAGCCTAACATCGTCATATGGAAATTCATAAGTTGGACTGATAAGAAAGAAAGGTGTATCTTGTCATTTATACATGAAATAGACAGTAAGGGGATCATGGGATATAATATACCAACATACGAAATGGAATTTAGATGCATAATATGGGAGAAATACTTGAATGGAAATCAGAAGAGATAAATCCCTTACGGAATTTTGGCATGGTAACGGGTGTACACAAAAGGAATTAATGAGAGAGAATGCGGTATATAATCATTAAAACAAAAGGATGGAATTATGGTGGAGGTCTTAAATCGTACCCCAAAATTTTTAAATGAAAGTAAAATGGTATTACAACATAAAGAAACTTGGATAAAAATGAGAAAGGAATTAATCTCTTACTTGAGTGTGTGACTTCAAGAGATTGAATAGGGGATTACTGAGAGATTGGGGTGCCTTGGGAGGATTATATAGATATTAGATCATATTAGGGACGTGATATAAATATTTTTAGTGAAGATAAGTTGGATCTTGGGTGGGTTTATATAGGAAATGGGAGGAGAATTCTTTAATATTTCACAAACTTAGGTTCTGGAATCTATATGATTAAATATTCAAAACCACACAAATTACCAAGGTTTTTTCCCATGTTTTTTTCCAAATAGGAGTGTAAAACATTATTTTATAAATTAAATGTCTGAAAATAAAAAAATTCCCTTGCTTATGTGGAGGTGAGTCACACTCTCAAGGAAATGAATTTAAAATCATAAAACATATTATACATTTTGAAGGATTCACTATGACTTTATAAAATATAGAAAACCAAATATAAAATCAAATTATTTTAATGTAAAAACATATTTTGGTCTGATAATACCCATTATATTATTTATTACAACATTTTTGGGTCACTATGATGTCATAAAACACATATTTTATTTATACATTATTTAATTTTTACCCAAAAATTCAACTGTCTTTGAAAATTATGAAAATTTACCATTGGATAATTTCAGAATCCTGATTCAAAAAATAATATTCATTTTATCTAAATAATTTTCTAAATATGTGAATTTTCAATTTTAAAATGAAAATCGACATTTATTGAAAATTCATGGGTTTTGAAAAAAACAGTTTTCAAACATTATTAAAAATTACATTTGACTTTATAAAAAATTATATACTAATTTATTATTCATAAAGTAATTTGATAATGATATTTTATTAAAATATTAATTATTTCAGAATATCATTAATTCCTTAAAATAAATTCTTTAAAAATACATTTTTCGTTTTATCGTAAAACCTATATCTCTTATTAAACTGATTACCTAATCATTTACAGATAATGAACTGATATAATCATCATTTATAATAAATTTTTTAATATTATTAATAAAAAAAATAGTTTAATATAATGTATATATTTCTCAAAATTACCATTTTTACCCAAAAAGTCAATTTATCAAATTCATCACTTTTCAAGAAATACTATTTTCATAAATGAATTGATGGAATACAAATTTTATTTATAAAAAGGGATTACACAATAAGTAACTAATACCTTATTACATAACCCCTATTAACACCCACGTAATAACTAAGGGTAAGGTGTGTGATGGTGATGAACTCTTGGGGTGGCTCGTATAACATCACTCGGGTGGTAATCTCTATTAATTTGAACTTCTCCGATAAGCGATTTCGTTCAAGATTAACGTGTTGAAACTCGGCTTGGTCTTGGTCAAGAGCGAAGAACATTGACGCTACCTCATTTCCAAGCTTCGAAAAATGGGCTTCGTATGTCTTGAGTCTACTGGATGAGGCCATCACCTCCTTTTTCTATGTCAAAAGGATTTGTTAAAAACTTTTATTTATATTATTTGTTTGATCACTATTCAATGACTATATTATCAACGATAATGATACTTAATGGTTATTTAAACCCAATAAAAAAAAGAGTGCATGTGTTTTCTATAAGACATTAAAAGAAAAATAATTTTATTCATAAAATATTGGGTCATTACATTTTTTATCTAGGAAAGGATGTTATACTAAATAACACCACTCACCTAGTCCAAATTCTTTGGAGAAACTAAAAATTCGAGGAAGCTATTTGGGAACTCAAGGATGTGATGAAATAGTGATATCCTCAATTATTTGTATTAAACTGACCTAATTTCAAATGATAAATTCATTTAAAATGGTTTATAATGTAACACCCAAATATTTAATGATTTTTTATTTATAAATAAATTTTATTTATATGATAGATTTCTTTACGCACAATACTGAGTTTAAACGAATCATGATATGCTATTAAAATATTATTTAATTTGATAGCTATCACCTAGCCATTGGATTGGAATGTATCAATAGAACTAATTAAATTATGAAAAAATTATGGTTTTCAAATTCATAAAATGAATTCCATGGTTAAAAATTAATTTTAAATGAAAATAAAAAAATGAAAGTAAAAGGGATGTTTTTTTAGAAAAACTGATTTTCATGCACGCAATTTGTTTTTATTTTAAAATTTTAAAATTTATTACTATTTTTTAATGATTTTAATGTATTTTATGTATTATATATTTAATAAAAAAATTAACATTCATTTGATATTTTTTATATTTATGAGATAATAATATATATATGGTTTTATACTTTAAAAAATATTTTTTTTCTAAATGGTTTTCATCATGTTTTGCATAATTATTTTAAAATGAATACCTATAAATTATTGAAATTTAATCTTGAGAATAGATTAAATATTTGGAATTATGAGGATAAATTTTTTTAAATAGTTCCCTTTTATTTTTGGTCAATATAAATAGCAACAATACAAATTTTTTGTCTTCTCAATAATGGTAAAACAGGTAAAATAGGGTTAAAACTTTGGGAGAAGGCTTTAAAATTTATATCAAACTTTATTTTATCCTATTTTATGAGTGTATGTTATCCATTTCCATCCAACTCTATAATAAATGGCCACTTGGAGCCATATTTATTATAATATGAACTTTATATTAATTTAAGAAATGAATAAATACAAAATGTCACTCTCTTGACTTTAATATATATAATTGTTTTTTATGATGATAAAAAGATTTTATATTTAATTTTAATTATTTATTTTAAATATGAATTATTTTTTTATCATGAAAATTTATTTTTAATTTTTAGTGATTTGATAATTAGATTAAATGCATATGAAACACCAACATAGAATTTATTCAATTAATAGAAAAATATAATAAATGATTGTAAAAAGATTAAAAGTAATAAAATTTGGTTGAATTATTGTGTTCTGTGAATTTTATAGATAAATATAACATAATAGTGATGGTTTAAAGTATTATATTCAAATTCCATCTTTGTATTGATGTCTTTAAAGTCAAATTAAATGAATAGTTTCAGAAAGGTCATTAATGACATTTTATGAAAACAATATTTTTTGAAATTATTTTAAAACCATAACAATATTGAAGAAAGAAAATGTGGATAATATATGGTCTAAAATTTAATCACTTTTCTACTTATGATCTAATTTTCACCTTATAAGTAAACTTATAACCCTTTAATATTGAAAAATTTGTTACTATGGTTAAGGTATAAATTGGTTAACCATAGGGTTAAACCAAAAGATAATGTGTAAAATGACCAAAAAACATATATAAATTTTTTTCTGATGTTATTTATAACTTATAAACTTTTTATTCAAATATATATCAATTTTGAAGCATTGTTCTTGAAAATGAATTAATTTTTTTAATATTGTTTGTAATTCCAAGATTTCCCCTCCCCTCACTTATAAAATGACACCACTTATCCTCTCTTCCTCACACATTTTTACCTTATATATTTTAAAATCAATACTCTAATATCATCCTGATTCCTTCACCACATCCTAGATATTTTGGTCTTTGAAAAAGACCATCCTTTCAAGGATTAAGGTATAAGCGAGAGAGGGTTTCTCCATGAAGAGGTATAACTCTTAACCGAGTGTTTTCAATTTCATTTCTTATTATATGTAAGAACCTGATTATTAGTTTTGAGGTATGAGATTCTTCTTTTTCCTTTTCCTTAAGTGTTTTTGAGAAAATATGGAAAATTGGAAAAAATCCTAAATTTTGGAATTAGACGTTGTGTACTTTATCCACACGCCGTGTACTTTTGGCCGTGTTGGGATGAGTACACGGGGCATGTATCCATGCTGGCGACGAGGGGTGTAGGAACCGAATACACGCCGTGTAATGGTACTTACACACCGTGTAGTCATTCGGCAGGCTTAAACAGTAAGGCCGTGGAGCAACCACTAGCTGGGCGACAGTACACACCGTATACTCGAGAGTACATGCCGTGTACTCATGTCGACAGTTGAATAGTATAGCGGTGTTGCCAAATGAATAGTTAAATGAAAGAAGTACACGCCGTGTACTCAGAAGTACACACCGTGTACTTTGTTTTTTCAGCTTAAAACAGGAAGTAGCCTCCTCATTTGGAAGAGGAGACTCTTGAACCATTTTGGGGCCAAAGGAGGAGGCCGGATCTTTGAAGATCCACCGGGAATTCGTATGGAATCCATTTCGGCTTTGGACGATTTCGTTGGAACCGCACGGGTAATCCCTCTCCTCTCGTGGTACCGTTCTTACCAATTCTTCTCCTAACGTAAGTTATTTATGTTTGAATGGGTTTTGTTCTTCGTCAGATCTACATCGTTATTGTTTGTTTCTGGAGTCAGCGTTCGTGTATAACGCTTGTTAACGTATAAGGTAGGTGGCTTGGTGTTTAGTTTTCCAACTGCTGTGTGTTTTGTGAATTTTTGTGCCATGAACACATGTTGGGGTGTCGTGTGGCTGAGGCCATTGCTATATTTAATGCCTAGAATTTCCTGGGTGATTAAATTGTGATAATAAAATACTGGTTGGGATCGTTGCTTGGATCCGGAACCACCCTAGGGGTGTGTTTCACTATTTAGCCGTTTGGCCAGGATACCCGAGGGTATGCCTGTAACACCCCGAGATTTTATGAAAAATATTATTTTACTTTCATTGATGTCTTCTATTATACAACACACCAAGTTTAGCTTGTACTATACGCAACACCGTATTAGCTTGTAGTATACGCAACGCTATTCTTGGATCATGTTACACACAATTCCAAGTTCATTTTATAATAGTCATTCTACGCAACATTGAGTGTGT
Source organism: Viscum album (assembly GCA_963277665.1). Lineage (NCBI taxonomy): Eukaryota > Viridiplantae > Streptophyta > Magnoliopsida > Santalales > Viscaceae > Viscum > Viscum album. The sequence continues at coordinate 2,007,637,024 of OY728159.1, read as the reverse complement.
TTATATATATATATTCAATGTATTAATAAAATATGGTTGGATTCTGTTATACAAAAGAACGAAGGATTCTTGCACAACATGAAACCCTGACTTGGCTTGCATTACACGCAATCGCGACCTTCCTCGATAGCGTGTGTTGTACGCAATACCGGGTTTTACTAAACAACGATATATTATTATAATATTATTATGAACTAGCCGTTATGAATAGTATTAACTAAATTTTGAATTTTATAACATTATTATTCATCTTACACATTTTCTAGAACATGTTATAAGAACAAAATAAATTTTTCGGGTAAAATAAGTATTTTTCAAAAAATACAGTTTTGTCGCCTTTTGATGGAGCACCCACTTTAAGTCTAGTTTTTTAAATGTTTATAAGTTCCATTTGACAAAATAAAATTATTATTTGGAATCAAGAAATAAAAATTCACTTTGGATAAAATTTTTATTTTATTCTGATGACTTTCATATTTTAATGAATAGTAAAAACACACTATATTTTAATTAAAAACAACTTTTTTCATAGTAATAAATTATGTGGTTAAATAATAATATTTAATTGTTTAAAAGTATAAATAGAATATATTTTTACCATTTAATATAATTTATGTCATTAGCCTTGATTTTACATTGAATTCGTAGGTTAAATAAATTCAATCTTTGGCAATGTTTTAACTTTTAAAACATGTTTGCTTAAACAACAAGATTAATTTTAAATTAATTAATGCAACTTCTGTGTTTTGAATTTTGAAAAATGGATTCCATATTTGGAATAAGTGGGTCCAAATTATGTTAATAGGTTACTTTTATTTTTTTTTGATATTATGAATAGTAACAACGGTAATTTTTTTATTTACTACGGTTAAAGGTAAATAGGGTAATTCAAGGTTAAAAGAATATTATAATAATTCAAAATTACCATGAAACTTGTCCTAACCTTATTGGATGAGTATTGGCAGACCATGGGCATCCTTGGGTCGATTTTGGGACCCCATAGAGCCACTTATGAAAGACAATGACACATTAGATTAATTAATTTAATGTAAAGACAAAATTGACTTTAACAAAACTCTTTTAGTAATTAATTTTCATAAGGGGTTATATAAGTTATATTTTCGACTATAAATATTATTTGGAAATATAAAAATATTCCCTACATCATGGTATTTTTTTCATAATATTTAGACATCAAATGAATTAAATTATTTATGACACAATAATGATGTAGTGTTTACCTCATTAATAAATGATTTAAATAAATAAGATTAAAATGATTAAAATATCATCCAAAACCTGACCAATTCCTATTGCATGATTTTATTTCTAAGATGAGTCATATTATATTCGTCATTAATGTGTTTTTAACCTCTTGAAACTGAAGATAAGTCTATAATAAAATAATGTTTTCACACTTTCCTAAAGAGCCCCTCCACTCCCTTATAAAAGGAGACCACTTATATGCAATTACTCACACCTCTCAAGCCTTTTGGCTCGTCCAAAATCTGCCCAAATAAGCTCCCTACATCCCTCTCCTCCCCCTTGAAGCCTTACATTATGCAGAAGACTCTCCAAGAAGTCCTTTTGGTTCAAACCAAAGGAAGTTACCAAAATTAAAGGTAACAGTTTCTCTTAAGTTGTTTTCTTTTATTCTACTTCTACAACCCCTAAACTCTTTTTAATACTTTCTTTTGTAAAAACACCAATATCATAAATATACTAGGATGTTTTTATGAGAATTATTCAAACTACACTTACACACACCTCCATCTAGTGGATGAAGAACATAATGTTTCTGTGATGGAAAACTAACGCCTCACGAAACGATGATTGTTCGATTTTCTCCTACCACCTCTCATGGTGGCCATTATGATGACACTGTATTTATATATAATATATATTATGTTTATGATTTACTTATTCTTATTTACTAGCTAATTATATCAAGCCTTTACAGTTTCCATAGTCGGTATATACGATAATCTCATTTGAGGAAGTGCGGACTACTGCCCCCTCAAAGTGATGTGATTCGTTAATACCTTATGTGGGATGTATAAAGGATGTGGTTAATGATATTATATATGATATTATAATGTAATTATAATATACCTATGTATCATTATGTTTTAATTCCATTAAAATAAGAAATAGAAATGAAAGTAGCGTTCATGCGTACGTACGGCTTACCGTCTCTAGGAACGGTGCATTTCATTTCTTACCTCCATATGTTATGTACTATTATAAATGCTTGTATATTCTGGATATATAATTAATTTATTTGATATATAAATCATGATTTTCATTTTTGAGGTAAGTAAATCATGATATAAGTAATAATTACATCAAGAACAACAAGTCCAAACACGTACGATAAATAAGATTATTTTACCCAAAACCCTACTTTAACATTAATTTACATAGTAATGGGTAATATAAAGTCATAAGTGAACCATATATGATATCATAACAATTAATATGATTCTGGAATAAGTCAATAACATTATTTAAATCATTATACCGGAGGTTCGCACACTTACAAAGCAAATCGGACCTAAGGTAAGGGAAAATATCACAATCTCATTTTTATCCGAGATTGTTTATACTTTGAAATTTACTGGGGTGTATTTTATCATCCACATCCATGTTTCATAAATATGTAATATTTATATCCTTATACAATAGTTTATATCCAATTTTACCCTTCGGTGAGTTTTTAGTAAAATATATGAAAGGAATCTTTTGTCGTTTTTCGTACGAGGTACTTTTTGACTTTTCCGACAAAAGTACGAAGAATGTTTTTTTAACTTATACGGCATGAATGGATTTTTAAAACATTATTTACAAGAAGCTTCCTTTACAAGTTTTCAAGTTTATTTTTAATCAACTTCTTTTAGTTTCGAATTGTATGACATGTTAAGAAAGGAAAAGTGTTTTTGAAGTAGAAAGGATATTTTCCTCAAGAATGGAGTTCAAGTGTTTTATCAAAATTATTTTTCCATCTAAGATAATAAAGGGTTCTATTTCTATCCCTATTATTACATTGATTTTATTATGTTGTGATGGAATTATATTTTTTTGAATTCCTTTATCTTATATGAATTGTTTTATGATGTCACGATGTTTAAGATTCCCATTTTTATTACATGGGTTATGCAATGATGTATGATTTATGATTTTGTGGCACACATAAGAATGGTATCATTATGAGATGGGTGGGACCTATATCTCCCTCCAATGCATTGGGTAAAGATTTTATATCTCATGAGATAGACATGGCTAGAATGGTAGGTTATACCGGTTCAGTGAAACAGGACTGAACAAGGAGTGAACTAGGTTCAGAAATGGACTTTGTCCACTAAGATAGTCTTGGAAATGAGTCTTGACTAACAAGAAATGATTCTCTATGATTATGTGTGTATGCAAAAAAGTTTCATGTTTTAAGTTATGATTATTGGGATTACATTTCACTTCTATGATTTATCCGATGTTATGATATTATGATCTCTTTTGCAGGTTAAGATTTCGAAAAGTTATGTTCTTATGTATATGATGTGATTGATATTTATTTTGTTTACCCTTACTAAGCATTTGAGATTACACTTTTATGTTTTATTTTCCCCAGGATATAAAGAAAGGTTTTAGGTAGAAAAAAAGGAAGATCTTTAAGGGAGATGTTGAAGATCTTTCACCACGATTAGAAGATTACGTTCCAAGTTCCAAAGACACTAAACTATAACGGTCCTTGTGTGTCTGTTTTTGTTATGTATTAAGTATTCCACAAAAGTAATGTAATGTTCATGTACGTCAGGCTTCGGGTCTCTACAATTCCTTAAATGTAGTAATTGTAGAATTTCCTTGAGAGGAATTGCTTGTTTACTGCATTTTGATATGTTGGGCATGGCTCGATTACCTTTTTAGTCTAAGGGCGTTATTGTGATTAGCCTGAGGGCAGTGCACTATTTAGCCCGAGGGCTGTAGTATTTTGCCTGAGGGAAACCTTTCGTGCCTGAGGGATTTACTTATGTGCCTGAGGGTGACACTTTGTATGCCTAAGGGAAATTTCTGTTATGCCTGAGGGCATTACCTGCGGGTTGGATTCTGTATGGCCTGAGGGCAAGCCTGAGGGCGTGATTTACTATTTAGCCGAAGGGCATGGTTCTGATTGGCCTGAGGGCTTGGTGCTGTTGAGCACAAGAATGTTACAAAGTTAAATGAATTAAATGAATAATAAAATGGAAATTTAATTTTTATGTTAGTTACTTTTCAATACTTCTTACTTTATTGCATTTTGCTATTGCACACTGTTGTCGCATGCTTACACGCAGTTGGGAACGAGCCTTTGGTGGGTGCCTATTGAGATATATTTCTCACAGCCTGTTTGGGTCACACTTTTCGGCCCAAACAGATTACGTTGTTGTAGGTATAGATAGGGTCAAGAGTCCCTATACAGGTACTTGACTATTGCTGAGGAGTAGGAGGGCATGGGACCGAGCCTAGGCTCGCGATGCCGCTGCCAGCTGTTTTGCTTGTTTTTCTATACTCTGTATTTTGTTGTATTCTATTGATGTATAACATGTTCTGGATATTTTCTTAGAACTTGAAACATGTAGCATCATCATTTATACACTGTTGGTTGTATCCACTGTTGTAGTTTATTTCAGTTGTGTATGTTTACTACTTCCGTTGTCGTTGTATGTTTATCTTGTATTCCGCTGCGCTACACTTTGACAAATGAGGGCATAGTTTTCCCACTATCAGACCTGGTCCCTTTCTGCTAGTCGGAAGCCTATGGGGTTTGGGAAAATGTGCTTGAGGTCACGTGGCGAACCGGGCTCAGGGCACCCGTTGCATGGCACCCAGGTCCGGGACGTTACAAAGTGGTATCAGAGGGGTTTCTTTTCATTAACTTACTATTTGGGGCCGTAGTTAGGAATAGGATGGAACAGTAGTTGGTAATAAGTTGTGCCTGGGCGTAGCTAACCCGTGTACAGGGAAAAGCCAATCTACCTCGTATTTTGCATTCTTTTGAATTTGAAATTTTACGGTTGATATGTTTTCACCGTTGGGTGACGCACTTGGATTGTGCTGTTTATATTTTATCTGTGGCTTATATTTAGTTGCAACCTGATGAGATGAGGGTATGCCATCTCATGCATCATATAGGCACATGCTAGATATCACATGCCATGCATAGTTTCCATGCCATTTAGGTGCATTAGAATTTTCATGTTGTTGTGATAGTTGATGTGATAATAAATCATGCTGTTGTGATAGCTTCTTAATAAATACCTACCTTGTGATATGGTATTTTTGTTTGAGCTTGTTTATAGAATGGACGCCAAACTTTGGTTTTTGGGGAGTATGGTCTTCCATTGACAGGAATTTGGTGGATCATTGACTGTTTGTTGGTTATAACACAGATAAGATGTCAAACTTTGATTCGTGGGGAGTATGGGCCCTCACGGATCAGAATTTGACACTTAGGTGTTGGTTTTTAGTATTTTCTGGGTTCTGGGGAAGTTTCTGAGGCATAATGTTCGGAAAACCGAGAATACACACCATGTAGGACCTCATACACGCCGCGTGTGTTCTTTTGTTCGGGAAGAAAAATGAACTTTTTGAGTATACGCCGTGTACCCTGACTACACGCCGTGTAGTCTCTTCCCATGTCACAAACCATGTGGGCGGTGACATGGGGTAGGGCAAGGCTTGGGTAAAACATGCCGTGTAGTTTTTGTGCACGCCGTGTAGTATTGACCCAGAGTCCTGCCATGTAACTAACTACACGGGTCGGTGAACTCCTGTACAGAACACACCGTGTCAATTATAGACACGCCGTGTAGTGTGACCTAGGGACTCAACCGTGTAACTAACAACACGGGCCGGTGTCACCTCTCCCAGAACACGCCGTGTACCTGTGGGACATGCTGTGTATTCTTGTCCAAGGACAGACCGTGTGGCGTTAGCCATGTGGCTGGGAAACGAGGTGGTGTACACGTCATGTACGGGTGTAACACACCGTGTGGAGTAATGCCGAGTAGTCGGCCGTGTCACATACGACATGGGCAATTGGAAAATAACACCGTACATGCCGTGTAGATATTATACACGCCATGTAGTTTTGTTTAACGGAAGCCGTGTGGCTTAGCCATGTAGAAGGACCCAGGAAGGGGAAGGGAAGTCAAGTACATGTCGTGTAGTCATTGTATACACCGTGTAGTCTTGATTTGAAAATTTTGAATTCTTTCTTCCTCTTGTTTCCTTTGTGGTTCCTTGCTTTCCGATCTTAATAATCTTCAATCTGAGGTGTGATTTTGACCTTGTAGAGTCATGCCGCCTAGACGACCGCGAGTTGTTCGCCAGGAGATCAATGATGATTATACTCAAGAGATGGTGGGCTAGGGGCTACCAGTTGATCCTCCAGCAGATCCAGATGCGGTGCCAGCTGCTATACTGGACACAGGAGTGGAGGCATAGTTCCGTGAAGGCTTTATGCGGTTCATGCAGTCCTTTCAGGGAGCACCGCAGGCTCCCACATCTATGGCCGAGCTGACACGTAACTTTCAACAGTAACATCTGCCTACATTTTCAGGGGATGGAGGACCACAGGCTACAGAATCTTGTCTAGGATCGATGAAGACTATTTTAGATCACTTGGAGACGCCTCCAGGGTGGAGGGTCAAGCTCGTGACTTACATGCTGTGTGATTCTGCCAAGAGGTGGTGGGATGTTACCACCCAGTCAGAGCATCACAGAGACATGGAGTGGGATTATTTTCAGGCAGTCTTCTATGACTTCTTCTTTCCCGAGACGCTAATTGAAGATAAAGGTTGAGAGTTCATGAATCTGCAGTGGGGTGCTATGTCAGTGATGGACTACTCTACTCATTTTATGAAGCTTCAGCATTTTTCACCCGTGCTGGTGGGTGATGAGACGTTGAGAGCCAGATGTTTTGAGGATGGTCTTTGGTATGACATCCGAGCGCTGGTGAATGTTTTCAGGTTTCCTAATTTACACGCGATTATGAATCAGGCACTGATTACAGAGTGGAACCTATGAGAATCTAGTGGTGTGGGTCAGGGCAATTCAGCACCAGTTGCTGGTATTATTTCTATTAGCAAGAAAAAGAGATAGATGGACTTCTCTCAGGGTGGCAGTACCAGCCAAGAAGCTTCTTTAGGTGGCCCGATCAGGTGCTACCAGTGTGGCAGAGAGGGGCACAAGAGACCACAGTGTCCATGAGACCCAGTGGAGTGCCAGGCTTGCGGCAAGATGGGTCACCTGCAGCGCTTTTGTAGGTCGTTCCCACCAGTGGCTAGTGAGAGGGGTTCTGTGCAGACTCCGTGTGCAGGATCAGGACCGTTGGCTTCTTACTAGTCAGGGAACTATAATACGTCAGTGCGTGCAGGCCAAGATGGTGGTCGTGGCCGTGGTAGCCAGACACCAGGATCGCAGAGGCAGCAGGGCGGGACAACTCAGGGTAGCTAGGCTGTGTTGCAGGGCCACGACACTGGGAAGGCATATGCAGTGCAACAGACCCAGCAGGAGCAGGATCCCAGACCTTTGACAGTCAGAGGTACTATTCTAGTAGCTTCTGTCTTGTCTTCAATACTTTTTGATACGGGTGCTACGTATAGTTTCATATCTGTACTCGTTGTGGAGAGCCTTGGGCTCGGTGTTTCTTCTTCTTCTGATATCAGGATGCTAGACACTCTGTTGGGGACTAGGAAGGCTGGTGTGCGTCAGTGCAAGGAGTCCCCCCTTGAGGTTGGAGGGTGTCGCTTTCTTTGGGACCTCTATGTCTTAGAGATGACAAGCTATGACGTCATTCTCGGGATGGACTGGTTGGTTCCCTTCCGAGCCTTTGTAGACTACTACCTTCGCAGGGTGCATTTCACGTCACCAGAGGGCAGGGAGTTTCTATACAAGGGTGAATGGAATGTTCAAGCGAGTCGAGATGGACCAGAGCATCATGGGAGAGGTAGAGTCACAGCCCAGACAGCGAGCTTTTATCTGGAGGATCAGGGGACTTGTCAGACGGATTTCCCTCCAATTGTTGATCATTTCAGGTATGTCTTCCCAGACGACTTTTTAGGTCAACCTCCAGTGCAAGAGGTGGATTTCTCTATCAAGCTAGTGCCAGGAGTAGCACTGGTGTCCATTCCTCCTTATAGGATGGCCACACCTGAGTTGCAGGAGCTCAAGAGGTAGTTAGAGGAGCTACAGGCGAAGGGTTTTATCCGACCCAGTACTTCTCCTTGGGGTTCTCCAGTCCTTTTTGCAAAAAAGGTGAATGATACCCTTAGAATTTGCGTGGATTATCGGAATCTAAACCAGTTGACGGTTAAGAACCGATATCCCTTGCCGAGGATATATGATCTGTTTGATCAGCTTCATGGAGCGCAAGTGTTCTTGAAGATCGACTTGAGATCCGGATATCATCAGCTGCACGTTAGACCATCTGATATACCTCTCATAGCTTTCAGGAGTAGGTATGGTCTATATGAGTACACTGTTATGCCATTCGGACTGACGAACACGCCAGTAGTTTTCATGGCTCTGATGAATCGTGTGTTCCATTCGTATCTTGATTCCTTTGTGGCAGTATTCATGGATGAAATCTTGGTGTACTCTCACACTCGACATGGCCATGCCACCCATCTTGAGATCGTATTGAGTACACTGAGAGATCATCAGCTATATGCTAAGCTCTCGAAGTGCCACTTTTGGATGGACCATATTCACTTCCTGGGTCATATCATCTCAGAGGCAGGAGTTGCAGTAGACCCAGAAAAGGTGAGAGCAGTAGTTTCATAGGAGCATCCTAAGAACGTGTTTGATATATAGAGTTTCTTAGGGCTGGATGGTTACTACAGACGCTTCATACAGAACTTCTCCCGCTTAGCAGCACTATTGACGGGTCTGACTAAGAAGGGTGTGAAGTTCGTTTGGTCAGAAGCTTACGAGACATCTTTTCAGGACCTGAAGGGAAGGTTGACATCAACACAGATCCTGATACTCCCAGAGCAGGGGAAGAGCTATACAGTTTACTATGATGCATCAGGGATTGGGCTGAGATCCGTTTTGATTTAGGGCGACCGAGCTGTTGTGTACGGGTCTTGGTAGTTGAGGCCAGATGAGAGGAATTACCCGACGAATGATCTTGAGTTGGCTGCAGTTGTTCATGCGTTGCGCTGTTGGAGACACTATCTGTTGGGAGAGAATTTTCTGGTTTTCACCAACCACAAAAGTCTCAAGTATATCTTTACTCAGCGTGACCTGAATCTGAGGTAGATAAGGTGTGTTGAGTACCTACAGTCATTCGATTTAGAGCTTTCCTACACACCTGGAAAAGGTAATGCAGTAGCTAATGCACTGAGCAGGAAGACTCAGATACAGGCAGTGTAGGAGGCAATTGGTGAGTGGAAGCTTATGGATTTGTTCTCTGAGATGCATCTAGAGGTGCATGACAGTCAGGGGAAGAATTATCTTTACTCATTAGATGTGACTTCTACCCTCCCGGACAGAGTGAGGATGAGGCAGCTATCGGTTTTATAAGGCCTAGTTCTACGGGAGTCGGTGGAAAGTGAGGACCCTCCTCCTGGTTGGACGAGAGGCGATGATGGGGTTTTCATTTCCATGGATGAGTATGGGTTCTAGGGGATATGCACGAGGAGCTGATGCGGGAGTTTCATGATTCATCTTGGGCAGTTCATCCCAGGGTTACCAAGATGTACCGAGACTTGAGACGTCAGTACTGGTGGCCGGGTATGAAGAGAGAGATAGTTGGTTTTGTTACGAGGTGTTCCACCTGTCAGCAGGTGAAGGCAGAGCACAAGAGGCCAGCTGGGTTGTTACAGTAGTTGCCCATTCCAGAGTGGAAATGAGTTGATGTCATGATGGATTTCGTGACTCGATTGACGAGGTCACCTCGAGTTAATGACGTTGTGTGGGTTGTTGTGGACAGACTCATGAAGGTAGCTCACTTCTTGCCGATCAAGGATACCTTCACTATTGAAAAGATTTGAAGGCTGTATATCCGAGAGATCATGAATCTTCATGGGGTCCCTCGTTCTATCGTTTCAGATAGGGACGCCCTCTATACGTCTCATTTCTGGAAGAGTTTCCAGAGGGCGCTGGGTACATAGGTGCTTATGAGCACAACATACCACCCTCAGACAGATGGCTAGTCAGAGTGGACAATACAGGTGCTAGAGGACATGTTGCGCGCATGTGTCCTAGACTTTGGGGGCTCGTGGGAGAAGCATATACCCATAGTCGAGTTTTCCTATAACAATAGATTTCAGGAAACTATTGTGATGGCACCATACGAGGCTTTATATAGTAGGCCATGCCGATCACCTTTGTGCTGGTTAGAGGTAGGTGTGGCAGCTTTACTAGGGCCACAGCTCGTGCAAGAGACATCTGAGTAGGTCCAGTTGATTCAGAAGCGGATGGCTACTGCACAGTCTCGTCAGAAGTCTTATCCTGATCGCCGCAGACGACCATTGGAGTTTGTTGTCGGGGATCAGGTTTTCTTACTTGTTTCACCGAGGATGGGACACAAGCGGATCAAGAGAGAGGGTAAGCTTTCACCGAGGTATGTGGGGCCATTCGAGATTCTGGAGAGAGTCGGGCTGGTTGCCTATCGGTTGCAGTTACTGCAACGTTATCGAGCCATACACGACGTCTTCCACGTGTCTCAGTTGTGTCGCTACCATTCAGACCCATCTCACACCTTTCATCCAGAGGAGGTTGAGCTTCAGCATGATGCGTCCTTTGAGGAGCATTCAATCCATATCATTGAAAGGAGCACGAAGGTTCTCCGAGGCCGGTCAGTTCCTCTCGTACAGGTGCTATAGCAGCATGGCCGAGTGCAGGATGAGACCTGGGAGTGGGATGCCGACGTACGTGCTCAGTGGCCAGAGCTGTTCTGATCTTTATCTTCACCACCCTTGGAAGGTAAATTCGGAGACGAATTGATATAAGGGGGAAATTTTGTAAGAACCTGGTTCTTAGTTTTGAGGTACGGGCTTCTTATTTTTCCTTTTCCTTAAGTGTTTTTGAGAAAATATAGAAAATGGGGGAAAATCCTAAATTATGGAATTACATGTCGTGTACTTTATCCACACGCCATGTACTTTTGGCCGTGTTGGGATGATTACATGGAGTGTGTAGCCATGTCGGCGACGAGGGGTGTAGGAACCGACTACACGCCATGTAGTGGTACTTACACGCCGTGTAGTCAGTCGACAGGATTAAACAGTAAGGCAGTGGAGCAGCCGCCAGCTGGGTGACAGTACATGCTGTGTACTCGAGAGTACATGCCGTGTACTCATGTCGACGGTTGAATAGTATGGCGGTGCCACCAAATGAACAGTTAAATGAAAGAAGTACACACCGTGTACTCAGAAGTACACGCCGTGTACTTTGTTTTTTCGGCTTAAAATAGGCAGTAGCCTCCTCATTTCGCAGAGGAGACTCTAGAACCATTTTGGATCCAAAGGAGGAGGCCAGATCTTTGAAGATCCCCCAGGCATTCATCTGGAATCCGTTTCGACTTCGGACGATTTCATTGGAACCGCACGGGTAATCCCTCTCCTCTCCTGGTACCGTTCTTACCAATTTTACTCCTAACGTAAGTTATTTATGTTTGAATTGGTTTTGTTATTCATCAGATCTACGCCATTCTGGGGCATTTCTGGAGTCGGGGTTCGTGTATAACGCTCATTAACGTATAAGGTAGGTGGCTTGGTGTTTAGTTTTCCAACTGCTGCGTGTTTTGTGCGTTTTTGTGCCACGAACCCATGTTGGGGTGTCGTGTGGCTGAGGTTGTTGCTATATTTAATGCCTAGAATTGCATGGGTGATTAAATTGTGATACTAAAATGATGTTTGGGATCGTTTCTTGGATCTGGAACCACCCCAGGGGTGTGTTTCACTGTTTAGCCGTTTGGCCAGGATACCCGAGGGTATGCCTTAAATGTGGTAATTGTAGAATTTACTTGAGAGGAATTTCTTTATTACTGCATTTTGATATGTTGGGCATGGCCTGGTTACCTGTTTTGCTTGAGAACGTTGTTTTGATTAGCCTGAGGGCACTGCACTATTTAGCCTGAGGGCTATAGTATTTCACCTAAGGGCAACCTTTCATGCCTGAGGGATTGACTTCTGTGCCTGAGGGAGACACTTCATATGCCTGAGGGCAATACCTACGGGTTGGATTCTGTATGGCCTGAGGGAATGATTTACTGTTTAGCTAAAGGGCACGGTTCTGATTGGCCTGAGGGATTGGTGCTGTTGAGCACAAGAATGTTACCAAGTTAAATGAATTAAATGAATAATAAAATGGCAATTTAATTGTTAAGTTATTTACTTTTCAGTACTGCTTACTTTATTGCATTTTGCTATTACACACTGTTGTCGCATGCTTACACGCAGTTGGGCATGAGCCTTTGGTGGGTGCCTACTGAGATATATTTCTCACACCGTGTTTGGGTCATGCTTTTCGGCCCAAACAGATTACATTGTTGCAGGTATAGATAGGGGAAAGAGTCCCTATACAGGTACTTGAATGTTGTTGAGGAGTAGGAGGGCATGGGACCGAGCCTAGGCTCGCGATGCCGCTGCCAGCTGTTTTGCTTGTTTTTCTGTACTCTGTATTCTTTTGTACTGTATTGATGTATAACATGTTCTGGCTGTTTTCTTAGAACTTGAAACATGTAGCACCATCATTTATAAACTGTTGGTTGTATCCATTGCTGTAGTTTATTTCAGTTGTGTATGTTTACTGCTTCTGCTGTCGTTGTATGTTTATCTTTTATTCCGCTGCACTACACTTTGAAAAATGAGGGCATAGTTTCCCCACTATCAGACCTGGGCCCTCGCTGCTAGTCGGCACCCTCTGACATTTGGGGAAATGCGCTTGAGGTCACGTGGTGAACCGGGCTCGGGGCACCCGTTGTGTGGCACCCGGGTCTGGGACATTACATTATACATAATCTAAATATATAATTTACATTATAAAATAATTAATTTAGTACCTATAATATACTTAATTTTTATTATGATTTTGGTTCGGCCTTTTTCCACTTCTTTTCTATCCTATGGAAAATGAAAACATTATTCTTGTGTACGTATGACTTATCTTCACCATGTAGTTGTCTAATGCATTTTTCATCACTATATTTCATGGATGTTTATAATAATGGATTTAGTATTTATTTATGATATTTATGACATAGTTATTATTTTCTAATTATAATATCTTATCCACCTTCTTACCTTTCTATCTATTGGAAAATGATAATTCCATGTAACGACCTGAATCCGGGGCCCTTCCACTGGTGCCCCGTACCCAGTTCACCACATGACCTCAAGCACATTTCCCCAAACGCCAGAGGCTGCCGACTAGAAGTGAGGGCCTCAGTAAATTTGTGGGGAAACTATTCCCTCATTTGGTAAGGTTTACAAGGTAAGAAACAACAGTCAATAGTAGAAGTAGTAAACGACATACAATACCGAAACTAAACAGTGGAAGCCATATATATAATATAACATTGATGTGATGATGCAGCAAGTACACGTATCTAAGGAAAGCAGCAAACACAACAATGTACTAAAAAACAACTGAAAACAAGGTACTAAAAGTAAACAACAACTCCAACCGCATCATGGGCCTGAGCTCGGTCCTATTCTCTCCAGCTCCAACCAGCAATCATGTACCTGAAGTAGAAGGACCACAATCCCTATCCACACCTGCAACCATATAACCTGTTTGGGCCGAAAAGCAGGACCCAAACAGGGTGTGAGACTAATCCCAGTAGGCAATCACCACGAGATCTGTGCCCTACTGTCAGTGAGTAATATAGAAAAAGTAAAGGAAAATACACGCAGCAGAGAAGCAGAAATACACTAAAGTAAACAATCCTACCGATCTCCATTCACATTTATTGAATAGTTCAGTACAATCAGTTATCTATCAACCCTGGAACCTAGCACATCTCTATACTCCCGAGGCAAGCAAGTAATCACAACAGGTAACTCTGCAGTCTACCTAAACAGCAAGCAGTACAAACCAAAGCTTGTTTTTTTTGGCTTGGTGGACTCATCACAACCAACCAACAAATAAAGCACTGACTCTCTGGGTGGATCCTACTAGAAAAACCCTCTAGTCAAGTAGACGTACAAAGGCACAAACACTCTGGGAAGCTCTCACCGTCAATTCCCCTGTGGTCTTGCAACAAAAGATATATACTCTCTGAGGAAGCACTTACGTCTAATTCCACCTATAGTCTCGCTACATAACTAAGGACTCTCTAAGGAAGCACAAAGTCCCATTCCCATAGGTCCTTCGATCAATACTAATTATAACAGACTCTCTAGGGAAGCCCTAATCGTCAATTCCCCCTTTAGTCTACCACATCAGGTTCACTCAGCCCTGAGCAGTTTAGTCGTGCGTAAACGACTGATAGCATTCCTAAGTATGGTCAACAACTACTTGGATAATAGCTACAAAGAATCCACAAGCATATAAACAACAGGAAATACATGCAATTAATTCAATAGGAATACTAGCAATGTGCAATAGGGTTGCCTCATAGGAAAAACCGTGCCAAATGGAAATAAATAGCCAAAAAAAGGAAAAAAAACCCATGGGGTGATCCTCAACCATGCTAAAAAGAAATTATCAATCATCTAATAACCTCAAGCATACAAGAAAGCTAAGGAAGATAACAAAACAAGATCAAAACCCTAACCCTAGATACCAGATACATGGGTATCTGGCACTTTTTCACCAAAAACTCAAGGAAATTCAACATAGGGAAACAAACCACCTACCTCAATCCTGGGAGATTGATATTCTTGAACCTCGTCCTGTGAATCGTCCTCAAATGAAGTAAATCTACAAAAATGTCTAAAACGTTCAACCTTAGATAACTCTCACAAGAGGAGGAATCAGGAAACATGGCCAAATAAGAACCGAGAACTCACCGCTGCGATTTTATTTCACCTGACGACGTTTGATTCGGACAACCAGTGAAGGATCGGTGGCTCGGAGACGAATCGACCCTCTAGGTTGCTCTGGACGTAAATAGGTGGAGAAGAATATGAAAAAGGGGATTAGGCACGACCCCGACCCGATTAATGAAATAAAAAGAAAAGTACACAACGTGTACTTCTTGAGTACACGACGTGTACTTATTGAGTACACGGCGTGTACTCACCTTTTCCGTATGCCGTATTAATCGGAATCCACCTCATCGCTACACCCCGCGTGACTAGCTCGAACACGGCCAGCACACGACCTCGAGCGGAGGAAAAGTACACGGCGTGTACTTGTAAAGTACATGGCGTGTACTTACAAAATTTCCAGATTCTCCTATTTTTTTCTCAAAAACGGCCAGAAAAGGAAAACATACCTGAAAAAGAAGGTCCAGGTTCTTACAAACTTCCCTCCTAAAAGAAATTCGTCCCCGAATTTCCCTAGCAAGGTGGCGAAGAAGAAACATTGAACAACTCTGGCCATTGTGATCGCATGTCGGCCTCCCTCTCCCAAGTCTCATCCTGTACACGACCGTGCTACCATAGCACCCGCACCAGAGGAACAAACCGACCCTGGAGTACCTTCGTGCTACGATTAACAACTCTGATAGGATGATCCTCGAATGATGCATCCTGCTCCAGCTCAAACTCCTCGGGTCGAAAAACATGAGACGGGTCTGAGAAATATCCTCGAAGCTGTGAAACATGGAAGACATCGTGCATAGCCTGATATTTCTGAGGTAACTGCAACCTATAAGCAACCAGCCCGACTCTCTCCAGAACCTCAAATGGCCCTACGTATCTCGGTGAAAGCTTACCCTATCTCCTGATCCTCTTGTGTCCCAACCTCGGGGTAACACGTAGGAAAACCTGGTCTCTGACCCGAAACTGCAGAGGTCACCTCCGCATATCAGCATAAGATTTCTGACGAGATTGTGTAGTAGCCATCCTCTTTCGAATCAAATTTATCTGCTCCGAGGTCTCCTGAACAAGACGAGGTCCCATCAAAGCTGCCTCTCCTGTCTCCAGCCAGCACAAAGTTGATCGGAATGGCCTACCGTACAAGTCCTCATAAGGTGCCATATGAATAGTTTCCTTAAAACTATTATTATAGGAAAGCTCTATGAGAGGTATATGCTTTTCCCAAGAACCACCAAAGTCTATAATGTAAGCTCAGAGCATATCCTCAAGCACCTAGATCGTGCGCTCTGACTGGCCATCTGTCTGAGGGTGATAAGCTGTACTCAGAAGTATCTGTGTACCCAAAGCTTTCTGTAGTCCCTGTCAGAAATGCGAATTAAAGCGGCATTCCCTATCTGAAATGATAGTACTCGGAACCCCATGAAAGCACACAATATCATGGACGTACAACTGGCCAAGGTCATCGACACCGAAGGTCTCCTTTATCGGCAAGAAGTGTGCAACCTTCGTGAGCTTGTCAATGACAACCCACACCACATCGTTTCCTCATGAAGATCTCGGTAACCCTTTCATGAAGTCCATCGCGACATCATTCCACTTCCACTCTGGAATGGGTAGCTGCTATAAAAGCCCTACTAGTCGATGGTGCTCCGCCTTCTTCTGCTAACAGGTGGAACATCTCATGACAAAACCAGCCACATATTTCTTCATACCTGACCACCAGTACTGGTGGTGTAAATCACGATACATTTTGGTGACGCTAGGATGAACTGCCCAAACAGAGGAATGCAAGTCTTGCATTAGCTCCTTGCGTATATCTGCTGGCACCCATACACATCCCTAGAAACGAAAGATCTCGTCCTCACCAATGGTCCACCTGGGAAGAGGGTCCTCTCCTGACATGCTTTCCCGTAGGACTAGGCCTTATGAATCTTCTAGCTGCCTCATCTGAACTCGGTCCAGAAGTACAGAGGTAACAACTATAAAAGATAAGAAATTCTACCCCTGCTTGTCGTGCACCTTCAAATTCATCTTTGAGAACAGAGCCATTAGTTTCCACTCACTGCTAGCCTCCTGAACTGCCTGTATTTGAGTCCTTCTGCTCAGTGCATCAGCCACTGCGTTTCCTTTCCCATGCGTATAGGCAAGCTCGAAATCAAAGGACTGGAGATACTCAACCCACCTCCACTATCTCAGATTCAGGTCACACTATGTGAAGATGTAATTGATACTTTTGTGGTAAGTGTATACCAAAAAATGTTCTCCTAGAAGGTAATGTCTCCAGAAACATAAAGCATGGACAACCGCAGCCAACTCTAGGTCGTGCATAGGACAATTTCTCTCATGTGGCCTCAACTGCCGAGATCCATATGCAACCACTCGATCCTCCTGCATAAGCACTGCTCCAAGTCCGACGCCAGATGCATCATAGAAAATTGTATAGCTCTTTCCCAGCTCTGGAAAAACTAGGATCGGTGCTGAAGTCAATCTCCCCTTAAGCTCTTGGAAGGATGATTCACAGGATTCTGACCAAACAAACTTCACCCCCTTTTTAGTCAAACCCGTAAACGGTGCTGCTAAGCATGAGAAGTCCTGTATAAATCGCCTGTAGTAACCAGCCAGCCCCAAGAAGCTCCGTACCTCGAAGAAATTCTTCAGCTGCTCCCAGGTAACTACTGCTCTCACCTTCTTCAGGTCTACTCATAGTCCTGTCTCTGAGATGACATGACCCAGAAAGTGAATCTCGTCCATCCAAAAGTGGAACTTCGAGAGTTTAGCATAAAAAGAATTCTCCCTCAGTGTACTCAAAACGATCTCAAGATGGTTTTCATGGTCGTGTAGATTGTGAGATTACACCAAGATATCATCCAAAAAGACCACAATGAAGGAATCCAAGTAAGGATGGAACACTCAGTTCATCAGCGTCATGAAAACTGCTGGTGCGTTTGTAAGACCGAACGGCATAACTGTATACTCATAGAGACCATACCTGCTCCTGAAGGCTGTCAGAGGTATATCTAAGGGTCTAACGCGTAGATGATGATAGCCGGACCTCAATTCGATCTTTGAGAACACCCTGGCTCCTCGAAGCTGGTCAAAGAGGCCATATATCCTTGACAAGGTGTATCGGTTCTTGACTGTCAATCGGTTCAGCTTTCGATAGTCCACACAAAGCCTAAGGGTACCGTCTGCTTTCTTCGCGAACAAAACAGGTGAACCCCAAGGAGAAGTACTGGGTCTGATGAAGCCCTTTGCCTGAAACTCCTCCAACTGCTTCTTGAGCTCCTGCAACTCAGGTGTAGCCATCCTATAGGGAGGAATAGACACCGGTGCTACTCCTGGCACGAGCTCAATCGAGAATTCTACCTCACGCTCTGGAGGCAAACCTGAAAAGTCTTCTGGAAAGACATTTGGAAAGCAATCAACAACTGGAGGAAAATCTAACTGTGAAGTCCCATGGTCATCCAGATAAAGACTAGAAATATGGGCCATAAATCCTCCTAGCCCATGATGCCCGAGTCCGGCTCGACTCGCCTGAACATACCACTCGCCCTTATGAAGGAAAGATTCACCCTCTGGTGATATGAAACTCACCCTGCGGTGATAGAAATAGATAACTTCCTGGAAGGGAACCAACCAGTCCATACTGAGAATGAAGTCATAGCCCGTCATCTCCAGGACATAGAGGTCCCATAAGAAACGATACCCGACAACCTTGAGAGGGCACTCCTTGCATTGACATATGCTATATGTCCTCATTCCCAAAGGCATGTTGAGAGTCAACATGTCAGTAGAAGAAAATACACAGAGCTCAAGGCTTTCCATGACAGCAATAGAGATAAAGTTATGTGAAACACTAGTATCGAAAAGGGCTGAAGATAAAATTGAGGCTACTAAGAATGTACCATGAACTGTAGAGGGTTCGAGATCCTACTCCTGATGAATCTGCTCTACAGCAAAACTCTGGCCGGTACCTGGGCCCTGTGTAGCCTGAAAACACTGAGCTGCTCCTCCCTGAGCCTAAAAGCAGCATCCACGGCCTCTACCCTGACCTGAACGACCTGCAGAATTCCATCCCCCAGTCTGCTGTGGAACTGGTAATCCTGATCCTGTATACGGGGTCAAAACTGATCCTCCTTCACTAGCCACTGGAATTGGAACCTTGCAGAAATGTTGCAGATGACCCATCTTGTCACAGGATCGGCACTCCACTAGGTCCCTCGGGCACTGGGGATTCTTGTTCCTACTCCTACCACACTGATAACACACCAATTGGGTGCCATAAAAGATATCTCGTCTACCAGAAGGAATACCTCGCTTCCTCGGGTCTCCTCGGGTAGAATCTCGGTGGTGCTTCCTACCATCCGTCTGGAGGGAATCAACCTTGGATGCTGAACCACCCTGGTCCACAGCTCTAGTCTCCCTCAGGTTCCTCTCTGTGATGAGTTATTAGTTGACTATCAGAGTAATAGAAGTCAACTAAAAGACATTCACCTATGATCTAATCTCTGGTCTGAGGCCTTCCTCAAACTTCCTTACTAGAAACAACTTGTCATTTCCCAGAACGGGAGTGAAATTCTGTAACTCAGTGAAGAGGGAGGAATACTCCATAACTGAGAGAGTACCCTTCTGCAGGCTCATGAACTCCCTGGCTCTGTCAGCCCTCAGCATCGCTGGGTAGAAGTAGTCATAAAACGTACACTGAAACTCATCCCAAGCCATAGCCTGTTGGCACCCAGTTTGTGAGACCACATCCCACCATCTCTTGGCGGAATCTCGCAGCATATATGTCGGGAGATTTACCCTTCTCTCTGGAGGCATCTCCAAATGCTCGAAGATGGATAACATGGCTTCCATCCATGACTCTACAGCCTGAGGTCCTCCATCCCCTATGAAGGTGGGAGGATGCTGCTGCTGAAAGTCCGCGTCAGCTCTGCCATAGTCGGGGTAGGATGCTGAACTCCCTGGAAGGTCTGCATGAATCTCATGAAACCCTCTTTGATCTAAGCGTCGACACAAGTTTCTGGAATTACTGTAGGTTCCATGTCTGGAACGATGGGCGGAACTACTGGTTGTGCCTGATCAGTCGTATCAGGGGTACGATTGCTGACTGGTTCCTGTCATGCAACAGGAGGACGTCTCAGTGCCATAGCTCTGAAAGACCAAAACACACCTTCATTAAAGACGAAAACAGTTGCAACAAAGGAGAGTAAAATGGAACAGGAGGGAAAAACCTTTAAATCTGGGAAAAGATGACTACACGCTGTGTAGTACCACTACACGACGTGTTTATTAAAGTTTACCCAGAGCTTGTACCTTGGCGTTACATGGCTGTGTAAACTACCCCGCCACACGGAGTGTAACTTACTTACATGGTGTGTACTTACCCCTTTTCTCCCTGCCCGATTACTCCCACACGACTAAGTCACACGGACTGTCCCATCCGAAGACTACACGACGTGTTTGATGCAGACACGACCTGTACTGGACATGCCTTACCAAGACCGTGTTGTTAGCGACACGACTTAAAACACAGTCGACACTACACGGCGTGTTCCTTAGGGACATGACGTGCACTTGAAGGGAAATCATGGACCTTGTTGTTCGTGACACGGCCGGGTACTCGGCTGATCCTTGCACGGCATGTTCCGAAAAAAACACGGCATGTATAGGAGAAGATAACACCGACCCGTGTTCTTCAAGACACGACCAGGTACATGGGAAAGGATACACGGTATGTGCTTACCGAACACGGCATGCACTACCTGATTTTCCATGACCCATGTTGTTAGTTATATGGACGGGCTCATAGTTAACCTCTACACGATGTGTACCTACCATACACAACGTGTTTCTGAAAACCATTTACAGCTCTGTATCCCTGTCCACACGGTCAGTGACATGGCCAAAAACTACACGACGTGTATTTATAAAGTACATGCTGTGTATTCTGGGTTTTTCCAGACAGTAGCCTTAGAACTGCACCGGAGCCTAGAAAACACAGAAAAAAAGAGGTTAAGGTGCCAAATTCCGATCCGTGGGGGCCCATACTCCCCGCAAATCAAATCTTGGCATCCTAACAATGCATATAACAAGCAAACAGTATAAGAACTCATGAACCACCAAATTCCGATCCTCGAGGACCCATAACACCTCTAAGATCAATGTTTGGCGTTCGTGATAAAAATCTCCAAACAATGATACCCTATCAACATAGCAGGTATTCTATCAGAGTAGCTACCACAACAACATGCATTGTCTATCAAAAATCCTATCACAACAGCATGAAATCTCTAATGCAACCTAGATGGCATGGAAAAATGCATGGCATGTGACCTTCTAAAATGTGCCTATATGATTCATGAGATGACATACCCTCATCTCACCGGGTTGCAACAAAATAGAACCGCAATCATATAAACAGTAACAACACAAAACAAGTGCATCACCCAACGGTGAAATCAATTAAACTGTAACATTCGCAAAACTCAAAAATTGCAATATTTGAGGTAATCTGCCTTTTTCCCTGTACATGGGTTCTAGAATGCCCATGCACAGCTATTTACCATTCACCTATTCTATCCTATCCCTATCTAATATCGCTAAACAATAACTCAATAGAAAAGGAAATAACTCCTTTGATACCACTTTGTAACGACCCGAATCTGGGGCCCTTCCACCGGTGCCCCATACCCAGTTCGCCACATGACCTCAAGTGCATTTCCCCAAATGCCAGAGGCTGTCGACTAGCAGCGAGGGCCTCTGTAAATTTGTGGGGAAAATATGACCTCATTTGGTAAGGTATATAAGGTAAGAGACAACAATCAATAGTGGAAGCAGTAAACAACATATAATACCAAAACTAAACAGCGGAAGCCATATATATAATATAACAATGATGTGATGATACAACAAGTACAAGTATCTAAGGAAAGTAGTAAACACAACAACGTGCTGAAATACAACTGAAAACAAGGTACTAAAAGTAAACAGCAAATCCAGCCGCATCGCAAGCCTGATCTCGGTCCTATGCTCTCCAGCTCCAACCATCAATCATGTACCTGAAGTAGAAGGGACACAATCCCTATCCACACCTGCAACCATATAACCTGTTTGGGCCGAAATGTGGGACCCAAACAGGGTGTGAGACGAATCCCAGTAGGCAATCACCACGAGATCCGTGCCCTACTATCAGTGAGAAATATAGAAAAAGTAAATGAAAATAAATGCAACAGAGAAGCAGAAATACACTTAAGTAAACAATCCTACCGATCTCCATTCACATTTATTTAACAGTTTAGTACAATCAGTTAGCTATCAACCCTGGAACGTATCACAACTCTATACACCCGAGGCAAGCAAGTAATCACAATAGGTAACTCAGCAGTCTACCTAAACAGCAATCAGTACAAACACAAGCTTGTTCTTTGGCTTGGTGGACTCGTCACAACCAGCCAAAAAATAAAGCACTGACTCTCTGGGTAGATCCTACTAGCAAACCCTCTAGTCAAGTAGACATACAAAGGCACAAACACTCTGGGAATCTCTCACAGTCAATTCCCCTGTGGTCTTGCAACAAAAGATATAGACTCTCTGAGGAAGCACTTACATCTAATTCCACTTATAGTCTCGCTACATAACTAAGGACTCTCTGAGGAAGCACAAAGTCCCATTCCCATAGGTCCTTTGATCGATACTAATTATAATAGACTCTCTAGGGAAGCCCTAATCGTCAATTCCCCCTTTAGTCTACCACATCAGGTTCACTCAGCCCTGACCAGTTTAGTCGTGCGTAAACGACTGATAGCATGCCTAAGTATGGTCAACAACTACTTGGATAATAGCTACAAAGAATCCAAAAGCATATAAACAACAGGAAATACATGCAATTAATTCAATAGGCATACTAGCAATGTGCAATAGGGTTGCCTCGTAGGAAAAACCGTGCCAAATGGAAATAAATAGCCAAAAAAAGGAAAAACCCATGGGGTGATCCTCAACCATGCTAAAAAGAAATTATCAATCATCTAATAACCTCAAGCATACAATAAATCTAAGGAAGATAACAAAACAGGATCAAAACCCTAACCCGAGATACCCGATACATGGGTATCTGGCACTTTTTCACCAAAAACTCAAGGAAATTCAGCATAGGGCAGCAAACCACCTACCTCAATCATGGGAGATTGATATTATTGAACCTCGTCCTGTGAATCATCCTAGAATGGAGTAAATCTGAAAAAATATCTAAAAAATTCAACCTCAAATAACTCTCACAAGAGGAGGAATCAGGAAACATGGCCAAAGAAGAACCGAGAACTCACCGTTGTGATTCTATTGCACCAGACGTCGTTCGATTCAGACAACCGGTGAAGGATCGGTGGCTCGGAGAATAATCGGCCCTCTAGGTTTCTCTAGAAGTAAATAGGCGGAGAAGTACATGAAAACAAGGATTAGGCGCGACCCCGGTCCGATTAATGAAACAAAAAGAAAAGTACACGGCGTGTACTCACCTTTTCCGTACGCCGTATTAATCAGACTCCACCTCATCACTACACCCCGTGTGACTGGCCCGGACACGGCCAACACACGGCCTCGAGTGGAGGAAAAGTACACGGTGTGTAGTTACAAAATTTCTAGATTCTCCTCTTTTTCTCAAAAATGGCCAGAAAAGGAAAACATACCTGAAAAAGAAGGTCTGGGTTCTTACATGCCGCAAATGCATACCTGTGGACTACCACCTCCACAAAGCGATGTGAGTGATTTTTCATTTTATTTCAACATGGATAGTAATAAGGATAGATTTAATGAATATATATTATATGTATTATATAATAATGATTCTTTAAAGGTGAATTATTATTTACCTTTATTTTGTCTCATCCATCAAAAAATGGAAACAACGTTCATGCGTACAAAAGACCAACAATCTCCATGAATATTGTAACTCATTTTTCTATCTCTACATTTTATTGATGAATATATATATATATATAATTAAAATAAATTATATTTATATCATTAATAACATTCTATAAATTATATAACCATGATCAATGTACAAGGGCTGATACTGCGGAAGCGAAACATGTATGAAAAACAAAGTAGTTGTCACCCAGAACAATTATTTAAAAAAAACATTATTAATAAAAGGGTAATAATATTTCATAAGTAAAAATTAAATGGTATGATGTATATTATTATGGTTCTGGAATACATTTATAATAAATATATATTTATTATATAGGAGTTTTTAAGGCGTAAAAATAAATATGATACTTGAGGTAAGAGATTAATGTTTCAATCCTATTTTTATTGGGATTGTTTATGCTTAAATTTATATTGAGGAAATTATATGATCCTTATATGATAAATAAATTTCATTTTATTACCCTCTATTCATTTCTATATAATACATGTTTTCCTTTCTTTTTCCTTGCTTTAAGTACTCGAAAGATTAAAATAATGGTTTTAAGAAAAACCGATTATGTTTTACTATATGGTTGAAAATACCTTTTCTACCATGTATGTGTTTTATCTAAAATATTTTCAAATATAATTAAATTTCATCTAATTATAATTTAAATTCATTTTTCAATTTCTTAATTTTTATAAGAAAAATTCAAATGAATCTTCTTCTCGTTTCCCAAATGATGTACTTTTGAATTTTTTATGAAAATGTGAAAGGAATCTTTGTTTTAACATACTCCATATGAATTGAATTTCCTTCCCCAATGAATGCTTAATGATTTGAATATTCATTTAAAAATTTCCAAGGTTATTTTCAAATAATTTTTTCATTAATATTTGTGAAATTTTTATATTTTAAATATGTGATTTAAAAATACAAAGGTTGTTTTCCTCATGAAATTTTGTAGTGATTCTTTTAAAGGATTTTTTTTTCAATGATAACATAATTTTATGTTAATTATGTTTTACTATAGATATGATCTAATGATACCATCCTTATTATTTCTCTGGATGTTTTATGATTATGATGATTAAATGTTTATGAAACCTATTTACATTAAATTGTTTATGCTATGATGAATTTATGAAATATTTATAAAGACCATTTTCTTTACACTGGTTATGAAATAATAATATTATGAGTGTCTTGTGAACTTAGGTCACACATATTTATGGAATTCATTATGTCATGGATGGTCCTATAATTATATGGCCTTCCAATATTATGGTTAATGTTCTATATCTCGTGAGCTAACTATGGGAAACAAGTTGATTTATATAATCCAATATGGGAAACAAGTCTATGTTCTTGATCCATAATGGGAAACAATTCAATGTTCTTGATCCACTGTGGTAAAATAGTGTATTTACTTGATCTACTATAAAAAATAGGAGATGATATCTAATCCATTATGAAATGGTAAATATGAATTGATTTCTACTTCACTATGATTTTATGGTCTCAGTAGTTAACCATGACATATGAAATTTTTTCTATATTTATAATGGTTCCACACATTTATGGAATGAAATATTGTTCATTATTGATTTATGATTATTTATCACTATTTTGATACATTTATTTTAAAATAATAAAGTTTTATACCATGACTCATGTTTATGATCCCTGATAGATTGGGTATCAACTTTGTAGTTTATTTTCAAGATCTTATACCCTTATGTTTATCTTATATTTTCACATGATAATCAATTGTTATCTCTCATTTCTTCCCTTACTAAGAATCTGATATCACTCTTTCTTATGTTTTCTTTCCCTAGTTTACATAGAAATATTTAAGTAGGGTATGTCTAGGAAGTGTATTATGTGGTAAGATCATTATGGGGGATGTTGAAGATCTTTTATGAAATAAGAAGATTGTGTATCTAGTATCCAAAGACACTAAACTTTTGTTATCCTTAGTTGTGTATTTGTGAATTTTATTGCATATTCATCTAAAAATAAGTAATATTTATGTATGAAAAGTATGGTACACTATAGGTACCACGGTTTTCACCTTCATGTAGCCTTTCCATATACTAGAGTACCTTTACGAAGCCTTGGTTACTTTGATGTAGTGTCTTAGAACTATGAAACATTTCCATAGCTTTTAGATCCTTAGGCTTGGAGTCATAGAGTTACCTACACATATCACTTTCTCGTGCTTGATATTTTGAGAAGTCATGTAGTCAAATGATTAACGACAGAAAAAAAATTCAGATGACATGGAAATTTTATATGGGGATTGAATTCTTCTACGTGTGGTGAAAATGTCATACAAGCCTTGAAAAGTCATAAAAAATCACCACAACTTCGAATTTGAAAAAGTTCTAAAGTTTTATGCTCATTTGGGAAAATTCATATAATGGAGAAGTCACTAAATTCATATGATCCATATTGGAATAAGTCTTATGACCATCACTAAATTCATATGAAATCTAGGTTAAATCTTACAATCCTAGGTAAAATCTTATGATATAGCTAAGGTTATAGTAAATTCACATCCAAGTCATATAAAATGGACATGGAAGTCATATGTTCTGCTACAGGTCATCCCTTCTCCATTTTTCTTTGAAAACTACCAATTTATATGAAATAACTTGGAAAGTTAAAAGATAGGAATGATGAAGTCATATAATTCATCCTTTCCACTTTTAGACCTAAAACAGTAATAATATAAACATTCTTAGGGATAGTTGAGAAGGAATCATATGATTAAGCAAAGAAATATGGATGAGATGGTCATATGTCTCACTCCAGGTGGGTGACACCCTCTTGAGGGTTGTTTGAGAGATTTTTAGTGTTATTATATGGATAATCCCTTCAGGTCTAGACATGGTGTTATGGAGAGGGTTTCCTCTTAATGGTAGGTTGAGAGATCTCCCATAGAAGATGTGATATGGGACCTGAGTGAGGTTCGTGATGAAAAAATAGATATGGATGTAGACCCCACTTTTGGGGCTGACATCTGGTAGAACCTATGACTTTTTATTTCACCAGGGAGTGTCAGATGGGATACAGTATCAAATAGAAGTGATTGAGATGGGTCAAAAGAACCCTATTGGATTACCTAATGGGTGAGATGATATGTTCTTGGAGGTGTGCGGATAGGTCCGATTGAATAGATCCCAACTGATGAGCTTATGATCTATGTGATGGGTAGCAGGTCATGATTACTATTACATGCATGTGATTATGATAGGAGATGAAATTTGGTGTAGGATATGGGTCCTAAGGCTTAGCCCCACCATGAGTGAGATTGAACTGGTAGGATCACTATGGATGAGATGGGATCCTAGTTATGTATAAATTTTTAGCCTACATTGAGTGAGAAGGTATGGATTGAGACTAGTTGAATTCACCTTAAGTGAGAAGGTGTTGTCATGGACCTTTCCTTGAGTGGTAAGGCAATAGTCTGGATAGTGTTCAGTCTTGAGTGAGAAGAATGGTCTATTGGTGATGTGGTGTGAGGCATTTATGTTGGGAACTACCTTGAGTTATAATGTATCAGGTTAGGAATTAGATTTGATTCCCTACCATGAGTGATAAGGTTATGACCAGGGTTGATGGATGACCTCCCTTGAGTGATAAGTGATTTTCTAGGACATGGATATAATACCTTATCCTACTCTTTCAAGTCATTATTGATACATAGGCAATACTGTACCCAGATTCTTTGGGCATGTGATGGATTCTATTGAATGAGGTGATGAATATATTTGGAAATGATGTTCATGATGGTTTAATTGGTTATCTTGGGGTTCTGGTTATCACACCATGACATGATGTGCTTGTATTCATGGTGTCCTAGTTAGTATATGACGTCCAAAACACTTTTTGGAATGTTTACTTTCCTCATGAATTCATATTTATAATGAAATGTATTAGGGGAGCTTAGTAATAACCTACTCACACATTAAACAGGCACTCTGTTGTGTGTGAAAACATTAAGTTTTCCTTTAGTCTCAACATGGGTATTACAGTGGATCGGGCTGGATCATCTCGAATGGTATTCAGATAATAAGTTACATTGATGCCTAGGGATCAAAATAGTGATAGTTGAGTATTTTATTTCCTTTTTTTATTCTTTTATGATCTTCCTAGTGGGAAATCAGTTTTTGTTTGTTGTATGATTCTATATATTAAATATTTTTATAGCATTATTTTTATAGATTATGTGTTCATTGAATATTGTGGTGGATGATTGTTTAGTTATTTTTCACTATTTTCTTACTTTGATTAAAGGGCATAGTCTCCCCATTATATATATCAATCCCTCACCTCTAATTGTTTGCTTCTGGCATATATAGAGGTGTGATTAAATCCATGTATCATCCCTAACTCGGGATACTGAGAGTGGTATGTAGACCTAAGTGTTACAAAGTTGTGTGAGAGACTATTCATTTGGTTTCTATTTAGAGAGATGGTATACAAGTGGTCTAAAGATGTGTTAGATCTTATTATGGACTTTCTAAAGGTTCATCGCAGACACCATTACGATGATAGGTCCTACATACCATGGTGTCTGCATTAGAGATTTTTGATTTTGATGTTATGGTTTGGATATTGATTTAAATATGATGTTTGTATTTGAGATCCTTATTTTGATTTTGGATCTTGTCTTGTAGAGTAAAGTGGTGTCATACATTCATCATATTTGGATCATAGGATCTACATTACATGAATGTTCTTATGTGTGATCGAGTTACTAAGGACAGATTTATCTATTTAAAGTGTCAACAAAAACTTATATATAAAATTCAATTATACATTTTTGGTTGTATTATAATCATATGGACTGTAATTTTCACTCATGAGTGATTTTATGATGGTAGGTCATGTGATTCTATGGTGGTTGTTCCCTAGAGATGGTTTTACAGTCCCTTATGGGATGTATATTAAACCCTTTATGGGGTTTTATAAGAATTTTATGTCATAGAGTTGGATTGATAATTGTTGATTTTTCTTGAGAAATGATTTGAAGAGGTGGGTTAGGTTACTTAAAGTGACAACAACTTATATGGTGTTTTTTCATAGAGATTATTGGATTCACTCTACTTAACTGAATTGGGAAGTCATGGAAATACATATGAATTCCTTGTGCTTTGGGTATCCAAGTTAGGTTTTTGAGGGTAGGATCAGTTGGATACTCGCCCCTATGGATTGAGATCCTAGATGGTCAAATCCTGGATGAATAGAGTGTGGGTAGATGCTCATGGTTTTCTTCAATGACTTTTATATGGAATATGGTTGTTGGGATGTCCTTTTCATGAGATGATTCCTTGATTTTGATGAGGATAACTGGGAGTGATTTTGGATTGAAGAAACCGACATGCAAGAGGAGCATGGTTAGTAAGTTGGGCATGTGAGTTTGAGTTTGGATTTTTGATCGGGTTGTATAAGAGTGTGTAGCCATTAGGTTTGGGTGAGATCAACTAGGATTGTGATTTATAACCGATGAGTGGGTTCTTGAAGAATCACCCTACCTTTAGGAAGAGAAGAGTGAGGTTGGTGAGGATTTCTATGAAAATCTTCATTGTGCAAGGGAAGGTGCATGTTGGTTACATATGGTGCCTATTTGGGTTGTGGACCAGTGAGTAGAAAAGTGTAGATTGTGGAATAGTAGTTTCTATGTTACACTTGTGGGTATGAAAGACTATGATTTTAATCCTTAATGGGGGTTCTTAAGATGGTTAAACATGGATCATGAGGATTGACACACATGTTAGGTTGGGACCTATCTGGGTTGGTGCTTGAGGATTAGTATAAGGGAATACATATGGAAGGGAGTGTACCATTTGCTATTAAAGGGTGTGATCATAATTTTGAATTTATTATTGAATGATAAGGATGGTTCTCTAGAGTTTTGGTGGCGGTTAGTGTTTGTTGTTTCTAACTGGTGGTTGTGTAAGAGTAGGGTGGCCACAACCAATTATTGCATGTGGTAATGTACAAAGAATTGGTTGTGGATTTTGTTGTTTTGGTTTATTGGATAATTATAATGATACTCATATGGTTTGGAGCATCATATTAATCATGGGTGTATGATCCTCATGTTGGAAGGTTCTTGAATGTGGTGAGACTAGTCATGGATGGTCAAGGTGACTTCAAGATGCTGGTGTGTGGTAGGATCCTCTAATATCTAGTTCTATAGATAATACCATATTTAGGATCAAATGTGGTGTTAGTTGGATTAAGTGTGATGGAATTAGGCTCAAGGTGGTTTTGGAATGATCCTACAGTGATTCTGATAGAGGTAAACCGATGATCCTAGTCAAATCATGAAAGATAGAGTCAGTGGTTTGTGATCCATCTATAGAATTACATTGAGAGTTGGGGTCAAAATTATGTGTGGATGTTTGGGAGATTCTATGATACCTCTCCAGTTAAGTCATCATGATCGGGTGATGAGGTTTGATGACACATCAAAGGGTTAGGCTATGCATTTTCAAGAAAGTTTAGTCAAAATAGGATCTTATAGTGTTTCAGTGTGGAGTCAGGTACAATGAGGTGGAAATTGTACTATTAATATTGATGGATAATTGAGAATGAATTTTAAATAGTCTATTCCTATTATGGGGAGAAAAATGGATAGAGACTAGCCACTATGATTAGAACTTTATATTAGGGAGAACCATAAACCTTGGGATGAATCGGTTAAAGAGACTATGGTGTCTTGAAACATATGGATGTTGTGATATTTTTCTCAGTACTAGAGAGGGTAGAGAGTAGGTGGCTTGATTTTTAGTGAATAATGTTCCATGGTGTTATGAATTTTTCAGAAGAGGCATGTTTGGAATTCTAGAATGAAAAACTTCCATTGGGAGATGAATTGATGATCATGGTATGCCAGATTTAATGGATGGATGGATACTATGTATTCTAGATGATGAGAAACATTATAGTGGGGGGGGGGGGGTTGTAATGAACCATGAATTTCTGGGTCATTACTTTTCAAGGGGAGTTCAAATTTGGAATCTGGAGCCATGGTCATTTTATGAATTGGGGTTCAAGTAGAGAATCTGAGCATTAGAGCATCCAGATAATATGTTTTAAGATATGGAATAAAGTTCGGTTGGTGGTTCGAGTGGTCGTAGAAGCATTGGATAAAAGATCAAAGGCCATTTTGAAATGATTCTGCTATAGCAGTTCACACCATACACCGTAGGTTTGAACATAATGAATTTTAGATAGGGTGAATCAAGACATAACCTAGGGTTTCATGGAATGGTGGGTCTCATGTAATTTTGAAAATGGAAGTACCCTTATAATGTTTTTCACACCATGAGGGTATAGTTGTGCCATGATTATGACTCTTATGAAGGGTATGAGGAATATTACACAATCAGTCATGTTATAACCTATAGATAGCACTATGATGGTGTTTGAATAAGGTTTGAGTCTCTCTATCTTGGGTGTTTCATCATGAACCTTTTATCATTATGTGATTTGTTTGGTAAATGGGTGAATTTCTCCATGAACATATAGTTGTGTTGTGAACCTCTAGTCACACTATGACTAGTGCCTATGTGTTTTACTAATTGGGGGAAGTTTCATCCTTTTTCTATTAGGGTCTTTGGGTTTTTGGGGCTAAGAGTGATGAGTGGATTCAATTTCATCTAGCCTCTTATATACAACTTATCCACTTTATTCCCTATGTCGTGGGGTTGTACCAAGTGTATTTTGATGGTGATTTCGAGTATGTTTTTTCTCCTCTTTCCTTCCATTGTTATTCTTCTTGGTTAACTGTTGATTTGGGAAGTCTATGGATAGGTTTTTTTTTATAATATCATTGGATCATGGTTAAATAATCTTGATGTAATGGGTCTTTCAGGTGGATTCGATAGAGAATGTTCTAAAAGGTTAAACATACATTGTTGTAAGTGGTTTTGGTAAAACGATGATAAAAGGCCAGTTTTTAGGAGATTATGTCATGTTTAATTGAATTGGATAATTAATTATAAATTTTTATAAATAACTATATAAATATTATAGCATGGGATAGAATCTCGGGTGCCAACATGAGTTTAGATGAGGCATATACAGGATTGGATATGGTTGTGTTGATTATCATGTAAATGGTAACTCTGTGTTCATGGTAGTTGGTCCCTACAATACAAGATCATATTTCTACTTATATATGATTTTTTCCTACATGAACATTGAATAGGGCCAGGTAGAGGGATATAGGTTTATAGTTCATTGGATATAAGAGATAGGATGGTGTTAGGCCTCATATTCTTGGGAAAATTTGTCTTTAGAACTTTAGGATATTTGACTCAAACAATGAATATGATTCCAAGTAGTGAAGGTACCAGTTGGGTGGATCAGATGCCTTGGGTAAGTCTCAGGATGAGAGATAGGATGCTGGTAGAATAGTTTGGTTTCCTAGGGATATTCAAGAAATTATGAGAGTCTTAGGCCTAGAAGGATCAAATACATGGTCATACATTTCCCATAAGGTGAGTGACACATCCTAACAATGGTCTGAGTGCTTGGTGAGTGTTGTGAGAGGGATAATCCCTACGAGGCTAGACGGGGTGCAATGAAGAGGGTTTCCTCTAAGTGGTAGGTTCATAGATCTCCCTTAGAAGATATGATATGGGACCCAAGTGAGGGTTAATATGTGTAATTAAATGGGGATGTGGATTTAGACCATGACTTTAGGGATACCAATAAAAATAACCCATTAGTTGTGATTTCACCATAGGATAGTATATAAGAGATGATATAAATAAGATGTGATCGGCATGGGTTGGAAGGACCCTGGTGGGAACCCGGATGAGTGAGATGATAAGTTCTTAGTGGTTTGGCGATAGGTATAAGTGACTAGCTCCCATGTGATGAGTTGGTGATTTGTGTGGTGGGTTATGGGCCCTATTTGTTTTTGTATGTGTGTGATTTTGATAGGCAATGGAATTTGATGTGGGAAATGGATCTTGAGTCCTATTCCCACCATGGGTAATATTTCACTGACAGGATCTATATGAGTGAGATGGGATCCTAGTTTGGAATGAATTCTAGGCCTACCTTGAGTGAGAAGGTATGTATTGAGACCAATTTCGTACACCTTGAGTGAAAATGTGTTTTCTTGGACTATGATTTGAGTGAGAATACAATAGTTGGGATAGTGGATAGTCTTGAGTGAGAATACTGGTCTAGTGGTGATGTGGCATGGGGCATGGATGATAGAACCTACCTTGAGCGATATGGTAGAGGGATGGGATGTATACATGAGGCCCTACCTTGATTAATAGGGTATTGAATATGGTTGATGACCAACCTCCATTGAGTGATAAGGTATATTCCATAACTTGGATATATGACCATACCTGATTCCTTCTGGTATTGGTTGAGACTTATATGATGCCCTAAATTGAGTCTTTAAATATTGGATCGATTTTATATCATAATGTGATGACTGAATTATGACATGGTTCCAAAAAAAGTATGATCAGGTGTCATGGTGGCCAAGTTAACACACTATGACCCAATATGCATGGATTAGTGGTGACTTGTTTTCACACAAAGTCCAACACACTTTTATGACATGTTTACTTTCCTCATGCATACAAATATGTGATACAATATACTAGAGGAACTTAGTGTGAACCTACTGAGATGTATTTCCCACACCCTACATGGGAAATCTGGTGCATGTTCAGACCTTATGTCTACTTTCAGATTTAGTACATGCAGTACAGTGGATCGATCTAGAGCAGCTTGACTGATATTTGGATATCGGGTTGTGTTGAGGCTAGGAGATGGGAGTATGGACGATTGATTTTTTTCCTTTTTTTTATTTTTTTTATGATTGACCTAGTTGTAAATCAACTATTATATGTTGTATGATTCTTCACGATATATATTTTTATAGTATCATGTTTATTGATTATGTGTTCTCTGATTAGTATAGTGGATGATTTTTCAGTTATTTTCCATTTTTTGATTACTCTTATTTGAGCGTATAGTCCCCCTGTTGTATGGATCAGGACCCCACTACTAGTCATCATCATCTAGTGTACAAGGAGTCATGCTTGAGGCCATATAGTATTCTTATATTGAGACACTGAGAATTGTATACAAAATGGGGAGTTACACCAACTTCCTTGTTTTTTATAATGAATTTAATTATTTTCTAAAATTTAAGTAAATTAGGGAAACCTCATTTATCTCCCTAGCCAAGGAGCCCAACTAACACCATCATTTTCTCTCATTTACTTCTCTTTACAAGTTGGATCTCACCCATTCATGGTCCATTCTTTGATTCTTCTATCACAGGGGGTCATCATTGGTAAGGTTCATTATATTATGTCATTTATTTTATGAGTTTTTAAGGTTGTAATGGTTTTCAAATAAAATATACATTTTAATTATTTTTTCTATATATTCTAAATTTCTTTCTTCTTGGGTTGAATCGGGATATGGAATTCAATGTGTAGGTTCTTTATTATACCATGTAAGTGATTCCTATATATTTTCACTATTTATATGAGTTTTTTCATCATGAATTTTTTGAGTGTGGGTAGGTTCATGTGAGAGATTGGGAATAGGAGTGATTATGGTCTATAAGAGTCAAGGGTAGTGTCCTAGGTGTAGTCTTGTATGGTTACATGTAACAATTGGGTGAGTTATTACAAGGGGACATTACCTAATGGTTGATTAATTGAGGTAATTCATAGTATGTTCCCATGTATTTTAAAGTGATAATTCATGGTTGTTGTTTCTTCAGGTGGTTTCTAGTGAATGTGATGGTGTGAATTGTGTGGTTATTGGATGATGTGGTTCAAAAATATAACGTGGGGCGGTTTAAAACATATATGATGGTGGAAATCAATGTTTAGTGAGCCTATGTCAATATAGTATATTATAGATTCTCTTCACCATTGGGGTTGAGGCTGTTGGTGTCCATGTACAAACAGGGGGCCTAGATACTAGTGTTAACTAATAAATTATTAACAGTATCTTCCATATATGAGTAGATTAGGGTGATTATGCTGATAATAAAATGGAAGGATGGATATTATGTAGATGTGACCATGATATTGTTGGGTGATCATGATCACTAGTTTGGGCTGGGCACTCATTGTATGTGTGGATTCTGTTGGGGCTAATGAATTGGACATGGAAAGGGAGTATGGTATCTTGGTTATTAACATGTTCTGAATGGGAATTTTTGATGTGTGGGCTCAGTTTCATGGAATTGGAAGGAGGTTATAGAGTTTATATGGTTGTGTTTAGACCATGGGTGCATCATCCCACTTTGGCACTGGCCTAAGAAGGTTGGAATATCACTCAAGACTTAATGAAAATAGAGTAGAGTGGGATGTGTTTATTGTCTTGTTTGTCATGCATTACACCTTTCATGATCCTATATGCATGTGGATATTATCCAGGGACACCATTGAAAGTGGCCTATCGAGTACATAATCACACCATACACGATCCCTCCAAGACGCGTGCAAACTTCATTTGTGATGATGTAGGAAAGGGAAAGGGATCTAAGACTAGTGTTTATATAGACAAAGGTGTAAGGGGTGTAGGATTAGCACATCAGTGGATCGTGGGGTTGGGAATATTGAATACTTGGTGCAACTTTTGAGTCATTCTTTTTCTTATATTAGGTATTTATGTATATGATTAGTCTATGGTAAATCCAGTTTTCCTTTGTATTACTGGTGTGAAATTTTAGATACTCCTTTTGTAAAGAATATATAATATATCTATTGTGGTTAGCTTCTAACAATTATGATCATTTCTATATTATTATATTTTTATATATTTTTATAGTTATTTCATTTTTTATGAAATTATATTTAGATGGTATAGTCTTCCCAAGGTCACTTATAAAACATCTTCACTAGTTTGCAACCTCTAGAATACATGGAGGTGTATATGAGGTATATAGAACACCTAGATTAGATCCATTTGTGAGATCTAGGTTAGGAAGTGTCATCGTTTTATTTTAATAGGGTATAAATATTAGTAATCAATTCACCTCCTTTAATTCATTTGATTATTCAAATAGGTCAAATTTTTTTTAGAGATCAAATTTTGAGTTCTTAACCTTGAAAAATTGAAAAGAGTAATAATTTTTTTTTGAACTGGATTATCTTAAATAAGGAATGTATATGGTTATAGAACCATATTTCAATGGATAAAATTATGGGTATTGAAATACTAGGATAACCATTTAAATCAAGAATTTGGGTTTATAAGTGTTTATGAAAGTGACTAAGAATTTTTCTGTTCCTGCTGATAAACTTGAATTGTAGATTATAATTAAAGAATATAAATATGATTTAAATTAAATGGATATTAATTATATAATTTGTGGTGTTGATCCTAATATATTCAATAATGTTTCTTGACGTGTTACTGGTTATAAAATATGGGAAACAATTTTTGTTTCTTATGAAGGTATAGATAATTTTATAAAACTGAGGTATAATACTATATAATCGAAGTTCGAAACGTTTTGAAATTTTTATGGATAAATCATTACTTAGATGAATTGTGGACTTAGTTAATTGTTAATAATGTTACAATTTTAGGAACTAAAATTAATTAGTTAGATAAATATTTAAAATTATCAAGATATTTAACTAAAATATAAGGTAGTATATTTATAGTTATTCCACAATTTACACCAATCAAGGATATATAAATTAAATATTCACTATAAGAAAATATATACTTAGTGTTGGATATATGGCATATGTTTTTAAAAATACCGCTAAACATTGAATTCCACCATTTTAGTAGTTCTTTTCAAAAACATCACTAGATCATGTATTTCATAGTGGTTTTAATAAAAATATCCACTGAATAATATTTAATGGT
Source organism: Viscum album (assembly GCA_963277665.1). Taxonomy (NCBI): domain Eukaryota; kingdom Viridiplantae; phylum Streptophyta; class Magnoliopsida; order Santalales; family Viscaceae; genus Viscum; species Viscum album. The sequence continues at coordinate 2,007,600,244 of OY728159.1, read as the reverse complement.
GTTTTTAGTAAAATATCCATTAATTTTACTAAAAAAAACTATACCATCCCATGACTTGGACACCCCTCCCAATGGGCTTGACACCTTGTTTTCGCTCCCCCTCCATCATCATTCCCCATCTTTAATTCATGGTCCCTACTCTTTTATCATTATCATTGAATTAAAATCCACTCTAATGTCTCTACCCTTTCCTCATTGTCCATCCTCTCCCACCTGTCTCCATTGTGAGTCTCAATTTTGGTGCCTTTGGATGTCTCCAATGGTCCTTTAAGACTTTGTCTTCATTTTATCAGGAACATGTGGTCCAAGGTGCTCTCCACTTTTCTATTATTTTAGTATTTCTAGTTTCTATATATTTAATGAGGTTATTTTATTGGGTTGTTCTTGGTTTTGATGGATTTTTATTGAGGTACTGATGATATATGATATGTTTTAGGGTGTTGAATGGATATCATGGGTTTGTTAGTGTTTGAAATAAATTTCTTTCACTCTTATTAGAATTGTATTGTTCAAGTTTCATTCATGGTAGGGGGTTTAAATTATATATATCAATTTTTTGTATTAATTTAGATTAATTATTATTTATTTTTCTTTGGGTAAGGAGACGATTCTAGCCCAATGATTATTATAGCTAAATAAAAATAATGGGAATATATTCGAGCAAGTTTTACTTATTATCCTTTGTTATTGATATGATATTTTTGATTCATTTTGTGTTAATAATTCTATTTTTATTTCATTTTTATGTTGATATTATAAACCATTTTTAAATTGGTTAAATGATTTAAGTATGTAAAAAGAACAAATAAATGGAAATAGAGTATTTTTTATTATTATTATAGGCATGAATTGATAAATAAATGATGATGCATGATGAGAGGGAGTTTTTTGTTCACATATATAATTGTATCATTATGTTGTTGTGTTAGTGGCTACAGTTTTGGTGTGATTAGTTTTTCATGGGAAGTTGATATGTGTTTTTTTATGGTGATGTATGTATATAATATGTTATATTAAAATTTATGTTTGAAATATTTGTTTAACAAGGAATCATATTTAACTCTGATTTATGACACTTTATTACTACTAAAATTTCCAATTATCAGACTTTATCTTAATCATAATTGTGAATAATATAAAGATGGAAAGGGAGTTGAACTTGGGACTTTTTAATTTAATATATATTTACATTCATGGATGAATTATTTTTAAATTATTGATGTGTATAGTCAAAAAAATTACACGTTTTTTATTACTGTGATTTGTATAGTTAGAATTATTAACCTTTTTATATGTTTTCTCATTCATTTATGGATTTTTTGAGAGTGGGGTTTAGTGGTGTCATTTTATTTTAAGTAAAATACGTTTTTTATTCTTATATATTTATATAACTATATATTTTATTTGAAAGTATGGGAAATCGATTATGTATGGATAAAATTTAGATTATATTACCTCAAAATACATCTCGTTATGTCAGGGTTTTAGATATGTTATGGATTTTTTCAATTGAGAATCGATCTATTCTTGTAAAAATAAAATGTACATGTCCCAAATGTAAATTCAAACATTGTTCGAAGGGAGAAGAAGTATTTTAAAACATGATATTGAAACAATTTCTGTATAGATATGTGTGGTGGACTTGATAGAGAGAATCAAACATTATAAGAAGTTTGATTAGTTATTTCTAGTATGAGAATGAATAGTTTACTGTCTCGATGATGGATAACGAAATTCAGAACTTGAAAAATGATTCTTTTAGCACAGTAAGAAAACACCAAAAAGATCATAACACATCATTTTATCTAAATATTAATTTTTAATATATAAATTATTATTCCATAACTATATGATAACTTGATCAAGATAATAACATATTAATGGATGATTTTTTGAAGAATAATACAATGGAAAATTTTACAAAGAAAATAACTACCTTTTCTGAATTAGTCAATGATAGAAATAAATAATTATATAAAGGTTGTTTAAAATATTCAAAACTATAATTTCTAGTTAATTTATACCATATAAAGTGCTTATGTATAATTAAAAATAAATAAATTTCTATGATATTTGAGTTTTTGAATGATTCATTTATGGAAGATAATATCCCTACATCGTTTTATGAGATGAAGAAGGTTATTATCAATATTGGACTTGGTTATATGAAGATACAAGCATGTACTAATTATTTTATGTTATATTGAGGATAATATTCTAGTAATGAAGAGTAAAAAATATGTTGTTCTTATAGATGGAAGTTAACAAATAATGAAACTATTCTGAATTTATATACTACCATGTAGAAATAGAAAAATAAAGCTGTAATGAATGTTTTACATTACTTTCCTTTAAAAATATGACTGTGAAGATTGTTTATGTCATCTAAAACCATTGAGTATACGAATTGGCATTAATTAGATAATAATATCAACAAGTTAATGCAACATCTAATAGATTAAAAATCATATAAGACCTTCAATTCATTAAATCACTGTTTCAATTTTTGATCATAGAAATGCGCATTTGGGATTAGAAGCTGATGGATTAAATCATTTTGGAACTTTAAGTAAAAATAATAAAATATTTATAGTTTTTTGGATTCTTTACAATTTACCTCCATGGTTGTGTATTCAAAAATAAATATTCTTCATATCGATGATTATTCCCAGAAAAAAATGCCTTGAAATAACATTGATGTCAATCTTCATCCTCTAATCCAAGAAGTTATGAAATTATGGTGTAAAAAATGTATGATTCATCTACTATGAATATGTTAAAAATAAAAAATACCCTAATGTAAAGAATTAGTTGCTTTTTTGGACTAGGAAATTTATCTAGTTGGAACACACATTGGTTTGTCTTTTCTAGTTTGTAACTTTTATTTTTAGCCTAAATGAATCACTTATAAAAAATTGGGTTTAATATGTAATTATCACTTCCTAAATACACCTCATTTACATCGAATTAAAAAAACATAGTTCAATATAAAAATATATTTGATACTTCTACTAAACTTTTTATCTAGATTAGAGATCTTGGCATAATTATCAAATTTTGTTACAATGTTTGGAAAATAATTTCAACTAAATCAAATAGATAAAATAATTAAAACCCCATCAGGTACAAGTATAACAAAAAAATGGAATAAAATGAGTATATATTTCAATATTATATATTGGGAATTTTACTTGTTACATTATAATATTAATGTTATGAAAATTGAGAATAATGTGTGTGAAAATTTTCATTATGAAATTATTAATGTGTATGGGAAATATAAATATCATATAAATGATCATAAGGACTTAGAAGAATTAAATATCAATAATGGTATATGAAAAAATTAGAATGGAAAGTATCTAGAATAAATTTTTCATTAAAAAATCAACAAAATGACATTTTTCATCAAATATTAAAAAATATGGAATTTTCAGATGTATATTCAAGTAACATTTCAATATGTCTTAATTTGAGTCATAAAAAATTACATAGATTAAAATTTCAAGACTCACATATTTTTATGGAGAAGTTTCTTACTTTTTCAATGTATAATTTATTACTTGATAAAACAACTATAATTAAATTTGAATTATTTCCATTATTCTGATAGCTTTGTGAGAATACAATAAGTATAATTGAGCAGGATAAACTTCAAGAAATAATTATACCAACACTATGTCATTTGGAGATGATCTTTCCCCCATAATTTTTAACTCAGATGATTCATTTGATTATTTATTTGGTCAAGGAATCTAAAGGTAGAGGAATCATAGGTTATCTATGGATGTATCTAATGGATAAGTACTTTATTTTAATCTCCTTTTATTTAATGAATTGTAATTTCCCAAGTCAATAATTATGAAGTTTATTTAATAATTTATTACTTTTTCACTATTTATCTTGGTCATTTGAAGTTATATATGAATAATAAATATCAACTAGAAGATTTTATTTTTGAGGGTTACATTATCAAAGAGTTATTGGCCTTGTTCTTGAGTTATTTGGATTAGATATAGAAAATATTAAATCGAGTAGTACACATTGAGGATTTACAAGGAGGGTAGGATTTCTAAAGATATGGGAGACCATATCTCTCTAAAATCACAATTAGCTTGGGTTTTTTAAGCTCTCACTCTCTTACTCTAATGGATAATTCATTTCTTACGCCTGGGAGATTCGACTCCCACCTCTTCTGAAATCAGGAGTCTGATATGCGAGGATCCGATGCCCAAAAAAAGAAAATTGAATGTTGGAGGTCTTAACCATCTGTTTGTGGGGATACCTAATGGTGTCTCCTTCCTGGATGTTCTCAAAAGCATGGATCTGAGAAAAGATATTTTATCAATAGGACCTCCCCTTTTCAAGAAGTTGGATGATGGTTGTTTCATGGTTGAAGCAGATCCAAAGGCACTTCATCAATGTGAGATGCTCTACAAATTCTCCATCATGGGCTGCATATCCTACTTGAAAGGTGACCTCCCCTGGACATTAATAGATCTTAAACCTAGAATTACACACTTTTGGGGTATATCGAACTAGAAATTAGTTCCCATAGGTTGCATATACTTTTACTTTCTATTCAATTCTCAATATGACCTTGATAGAGTATGGGAAACTGGTAACCTACATCTAAAACCTGGTTTACTCGGGATTTTTGAATGGGACTATGCGTTCAACCCTTACACTAATAGGAATACAATAGACAAAATATGGGTCAGATTACACGAACTAAATTAGTACTTTTGGCATCCTAAAATACTTAATGACATTGTTTATTGTATTAGATTACCATTGAAAATTGACCAGAGAACACTAAATGCCTATTTGGGCCTCTTCTCATGGGTAATGGTTGAGGTTAACCTTGCTGCACCACTTCCTAATTGAATATCTTCTCTTCCAAATAATAAAAAACATAAATTAGGATAAAATATGAGAAAAAAACCACCATAATGTGAAAATTTCAAACTTATTTTCCACACTATATAAAATTGTAAGGTGATTAGAAAACAAGTGGTCCAACCAATAGAGAATGAATGGAAGGAAATGAAAAATAACAAAAAAGGCAATCCAACCATCACTGATATCCCTGAATCTTCTAAAATAAAGAATTAGGTATGGGTGAATAAAACTATTAAATCATAATCTGTAATGAACACCTCTATTGCCTCCTGGGTCGATCTTGTAGAAGAAGAAGAAAGTAAATATCACCACCTCCTTAATGAGCTTGAATACACTATTATGGATGCTATTCAAAAAACAGCAGGAAAAGGATTTGGGAGTGAATGTATCAGGTAAGGTATCTACCCCCATTGGTATTACTATTTCTAACTCTCAGGATTCAAGTAATGCTTCTTGGAACACAAGAAATTCTATACTTGAAGGTAAGGTAAATGGAAAAGATATTGGTAACTTTGTTGGTAACCTGATTACATGAATATAACTCCAACAGGAGTCACCAACTTGCAGCCACTTGCCCTCATCTTTGGGTTTGGGTAGTGACTCAACCTCAGTTGGAGGAATCATCACAAATGATACTGCATTACCCATACTACCTCCTCTATAATCCTCTACAGGATGTGATGAAAAATAGATAGGCACACTACCTAAGACCAAACAGGTTATTTTAAATGCTTCTAAGAAGAATAAATGAAACCCCAAACTCAGTTCATATGTGGGAATTGGTATGTTAATTGGTTGTTCTAAATAATCAATTTTCATAGGCAGTGCCCTCAATAGAGTGTTGTCATCTGAACCATGGGATGCCACACAATCCACCGTAGTTCTGGGAAATTCTCTAGATCTAGCTATCCCGAGTATGCAGGGGAAAGCAGAGGGCACTTCACATAATTTCCCCTTCCTTTCTTCACATGCTCATCTGAAACTTATAGACACACCAACACTGGATTCTGGACAGCAACCAAGAAATCACTTAGGTACATCAAATCATGTCCCTACCTCAACTGTTTTAGGTACAACGTCTCTTCACTCTGGAATTAAATCAGTAGGTATATCTCATTCTAATGACATTGTTATTCCTGTGAATTTTTTGAACCTCAATACTTAGAATGATGATAAACATGATTCCAATAGCACTAAAAACACTATCGATTTACCTATTAAGGATAAATCTAATACAGGTAGCACAAATATACCACCTGCTTTTAAAATCAGTCAGGAAATGACCAAGAGCCCAATTACTTCTAAAAAAATTATAAGATCTTCTAGACACAAGGGTTCAGGAAACAAAAAAAGGGTAGTTCTAACTCCAAATATTGGTCTAAATGAAGATCCTTTTTTGGAACTATAAGGGTATTTCCAAATCTGAAACTCTCTCTATTTTAAAAATAATTATCATCACCCACTTCCCTATTTTTTTTCTATTGCTGAACCAAAAATCATTTTCTCTCCCAAGTTCTGTCACTTATGTCAACATCGATATTCTTTCACTGGTGCAACTAAAAATTCATCTGTGGTTGATTCTCTATGGATCTTCTCACACATTTCAATTCAAAATGTCAATATTTTTAACATATTAGAACATGTCTTCACATGTGATTTTGTTTTTGAGGGCACTCATATGTTATGCTCTTTTGTTTATTCCATGAATACGTATCAATATAGGAGACCCCTATGGGATAATCTTACTTACTAGGTACTAGAAATCAAGAACCTTGGATTATAATTGGAGACTTCAATTCTATCCTCAATTCAAGTGAGAAAATTGGTCCTTCACATGCTATAATCTCCATGAGGTAATTCAAAACCACTATTGAAGACAACAAAATCATTGAAATAAATCTTATGGGTGCCAAATACACCTGGTATAAAAATCACTACAATAGGGTGGTCGCCTCCAAACTGGATAGATCTTTCACGAATGTTCGTACTTTAGATAAATGGGATAGTATTTCCAGCACCACCCTTCACAAAATCCAATCTGACCATTATCTTATTTTGGTCAATGTCTCCACCAACACTGTTAAAAATACACTTCCTTTCATATTTAATAATTTTTGGTTCTCTAACACCGAATGCACTGACATCATAAAGAATTTTTGGCTCTTTACGACACATTTCAATGATGTTTTTTCTTGCCCTTCCAAATTAAAGTCTCTTAAATAGATGCTCAAAGGTTGGTGTATCTCTCATGCCAAACAAATAAATAAGGATATCCTCCTCCTTGAGAATAATCTTAATAAACTTCAAAATAATAGCACAAACTCTAACTTTAGAACTAAAATGAATCATGAAATCATCATTTTGATAAAGATCAAATATTTTCTCACATTTAAGGAGAAGATAAGGAAACATGATTTCAAAGTACAATAGTTATATTATGGTGATAGAAACACTATGTTCTACAATTCCCTCTAAAGATATCAGAAATCATGTAGACCACTTGCTTCTTTAAAAGACGGTGACAAAATTTTAGAAATTGACAATGATATTTCCAACCACATTTTTTCTTATTTAGAATCTATCTTTAATGGCTCTGATAATAACAAAGACCCATTACCTGAGATCATTATGATGGTGGATAGTGATAAAGATAACAACTTTCTTCTTAACATTCCTCTTGATCATGAAATTAAAGACATTGTCTTTAGTTTAAATCTTGATAGTGCTCCTGGACCTGATGGATTTAGTAATGGTTTCTTTCAAAACTATTGGGATACTATTAAATTTTATGTTTGAAAGCATGTCAAATCCTTCTTCTCCAATGGTGTTCTCCATCATGGTCTAAATTACCAGTTTCTCTCTATAATTCCTAAGGTTGAAAATGATTTTAAGATCTATCTATTTAGGCTCATTTCCCTCATTAACACCCTCTATAAAATCATCACTAAAATCATTTCTAATAGGCACTCTTCTATCACTGAAAAATTAGTCTCCTAGAACCAATTTGGGTTTATTAAGGGTAGATCCATCCAAAAATTCATTTTTTTTGTTTCTGAGTGTTTTAACACCCTAAACAAATGCAACATATGTGGTAATATTTCCATTAAACATTACATTAAAAAAACTCTTTGATACCATGTACTGGAGTTTTATTTTTAAAGTGCTTCAATATTTTGGTTTTAGTGATCACTACTATCAGAACTTTTTTCAATTCGCCTCCATCTCCATTCTTATCAATGGTTCCCCTAGGGGATTTTTCAAATGCACCAAAGGTGTTAGAAAGGGTGACCCTATTTATTCCATCCTTTTATCCATTGTAGAGGAATATCTTATTCATTTACTCACTTGTTTAGTTGACCAAAACAAAAAGAAACCCATCCATGATTCGGGGAATCTGAACACTCCCAATCACCTGTTGTATGCTGATGATGTCATTATTTTTCTTCAAGGTGATAAAAGAAACATTCAAACCCTCAAAAATTCTCTTGATCATTATGAGGAGATCTCTGGTCAAACAATTAGCTGGAACAAATCTTCTATCTTTTTTGGAAAGAATTTCCCCCCTAATAGGGAATGAATCATTATAAGTGACTTAGGTATAGAAGAGGGATCTCTCCCTTTTAAGTACCTAGGTGTCCCCATATTTTGGGGAAGACCCAAATCTTGTCATTTCTCTGAAATTGCCAATAAAGAAATACATCAACTTAATTCTTGGAAAGAAAAATCCTTATTTATGGAAGGAAGAATTTGCCTTTTCAAATATACTATTGTCTCTAAAATTGTTTACTCTATGATGGTCTACAAATGGCCTGCTAGTATTATAAAAAAATTAATACCTCAATCAAAAAATTTGTTTGGACAGGTATCACTGTGGAAAGGAAACTTGACACCATCCCCTTGTCAACTTTTTTCAAACCTATTGATAAGGGAGGAATTGGTATTAAAAATCTTAATCATTTTACTAAGGCTCTTAAAGACAAGAACACTTTGAATCTTTTATATAATAAATCAGATTCTGTCAACTTTCTTAAAAATAGGTTTCTTTAAAAAAATAAGAAAGCAAACTCTATTTTTCTTGCCTCCCCTTTCTAGCCATCCATAAAACTTTTCTTTTCTTCCATTATGAATTACTCTAGGTGGATGATCTCTAGAAACTCTTAAATGATCTTCTGTTTAGATAATTGGGCTATCACTCCTTTAATTTATAGGGTTGAACTTGACCAATGTCCTGAGAAAAATAACCTCTCTATCAGAGATTTTCTTAATGCTTAAAATTATTCTATTTCTAATAACATTATGACTATCATTGACACCTATCCCTTATCTAACACCGATGATTTATTATTTTGGGAACCTTATCACAATTTCATGATTAATTCAAAAAACTTTTACAATCACTCTTTTTTTTACTTTGAAAGTGATTTTGGGTGGTTAAAACTTTTTGAAAAACAATGGATAAAACCCTCAAGATTTACTCCAATCTGGCGGCTTTCCCACAATAGACTCACCACTGAGGATTACCATCAATCGTATAGTTTTCAACTCTGTTCTAAATGCAGTCTCTACAATCCACATAGGGAAGATGCTAATAATATTTTTCTTTCTTATGCCACTACTTCTTCTCTTTGGAACTATATTATGGACATTTTTTATTGCATATGGTGGATGGATGACTCTTCCAAATCTCAATTAAAGAGATGTGTGGATATGAATTAAGCTCAGAAAATTAAGAACATTTTCTTTGTTGTTTTTATTGAGCTTCACTACATGATCTGGCATGATAGAAATGCTCTTATTCATAATAAATTCTCTTCCAGTCATAATTCATAATGAATGTGGATTCTCATTTCCATTCGTGAAGCTTCTTCGATCCAAAAGGGTCACTACAACAACATGGTACACGACTTTGTCATCCTACGAGGATTGCATATTTCTGGAAACTATTACTAGCATCACCATAATTTTGAAGTCTTTTAGTGTTCCCCTCTACCGGGATGGATTAAGGTTAATGTGTATGGTGCTTCCAAAGGCAATACAGGCCTTTTAGGTTGTGGTTCCATCTTCAGGAATCATATTGGTCAGATCATTGGTTTCTTCTATGGTAGTTGTGGCATTGCTTCCTTAGTGGAAGCTGAAATGATGGGTATGATTCATGCCATATTTTTTTTCCAAACAACATGTTTAGAAAAACCTCTGGATTGAGAGTGACTTGACCACCATTGTGCAAGCATTTTGGAATGGTGTAATACATATTTTGTGGCCGATCACCACCCTTTGGAAGGACTGCATTCGTTCTATTCTCGACATAAACTACATCATCACCCATATATATCATGAAGCTAACATGGATGATGATGGTCTTGAGAACAAGGGATTCAATCAAGACATTACCTAGCTTAATGAACTTTCTACTGAATTACTTCCTTTTCATAACAAATATTGTAATATGTTTTTGTCTTTTATACGCTTGTAATTATTTTCCTTTATAATAATGGTGCCTTAGTTTTCTATCCAGACACCATCTTCTTCAAAAAAAATAGTACACATTGATGATAATACAACTCATTCTCAATTTAACAATTAATCGTCAATCTTTACAAATTTAGATCCATTATTTGGTAAAGTCACCTCATTTTCCTTGAAAGGTTTGTAATAAAGATAATCACATAGATATGTGATAATGAATAATAGTATTATTTATCTATATATCAATGAATTGGTGACACAAACAAAAAATATTTCTTAAGAGTTGAACATGAAATGAGGTAGTGATTAAAAAAAAGTGGTTAACAAAGAAAGTATTTATTTTTTTATATGTAGTTTAAGTTACCAATATAATACATATTTTGAATATCAATATTTTGATAATTATCAAATGTAAGTAATAATATTTTATATTAATTTTATATAGGTTTCCAACGTTGATTATCAAGCTGGATTCCCAGAATATTTGATGCATTTAGCTCGAAATCCTATCAAACATTCTAAGTGATTCAATGCTTACAATATTTTTGGTTCTATGTTTTGTACCATAGATTGATATGATCATTTTAGAGAAAAATGATATATTTATAGTTTTATAATATGGTTACTATGGAAATTTGGTTGATATTTTTGAGTTAAATTATCATGGGGACATTTTCAGTTGTGTTATTCAAATAAAAGTGGGTCAATATTAACTAGGGTATAAATAAAGAATCAATAAAATTTAATTCTATCAACTTATCTTAGTTGATCAATATTGGTGAAAATGAAGAATAAAATCTATATTTTTTTCTTCCTAAGAAAAAATCTTATATTATGTTGATGATATAGTAGATAAAGGGTGGAGTGTTATTGTCCACAAGGAACCAAGAGACATGTGTGTTATGGATGATAAAGGTAAAGTAATTTATGATAGTGAACTCCAACAATAACATCACAAGGTGATTTGTTTCCTTATATAACATTGAAAATTATAGTTTTGAAAGGGTGGGTAAATATGAAGAATAATAAAATGTAATGTTCACAACAGAAGAAAATAATAACATTAACAACTAAGCATAAACTAATTGTAAGATCAAATATAAAGTATTTTAATTGATATTTAATTTTATAAATATAAATTTAATGACTTGTGATTTAATTTATATTTAATTTAATGAACTATATTATTGATATTTTTTGTAATAATTTCATGTTCAATTGGGTTTTGAGATGGTAGTCCCTCTATGACATAGGGTAACCATTCTACTCCAATTTACTAGAGTACACTTGGCATACAAAAGAGTAAATCTGTCAATGCTATAGAGGGTAAAAAAATTTCATACAATGCATACTTTTTGTTAATATATTTGTCTTATCTTATTATGCTTTCATTCATATCTATGCCTACTATTGAGGAAGTTGCAACATCATAAATTTGGATTGTGGCTCTTTTACCATCAAGTGGATACTAACATGTCATTGTTATCGACATGTATTGCAACATAAAAAATTATCTTATTAAAATTCAAAAATTAACACTTATATTCTAAATTTTATTAATTACATTTATTTAGTAGGGTATCCTGATTATCTTCACACACATAAACACATAATAACCTTATATTATTTGGTTTTGTTTAGTTAGGGTCAAATTTGTTCTTTTTTAGAATATTTTCAAGAAACCAATTAAAATACCTATTAATAGAATCTGATTATAATTTTAACTTACTAATATATTTTCATTAAATTATTAAAATAGATTACTTCATTTGAAATATTTATTATAAAAACTTTAATCACTAAAGATGAAACAATATTTACATAAAAATAACTCTTTAATGTAGATATTCTCACAATAAGTAATTATTTGTATGTTATTTTTATTTATGAACCATTCTATAAATTTAAATATATTATATTCAATATTTTTTATAAGAATATTTGATCAACTAACTACAAACACACAAAATTATATCCCTTATATGAAGTAATGCCTTTTCATGTGAAACTAGGTCATAGAATTAATTCTCAATTTTGGTGACTTCTAACAGAAGATAAAAACTAACTAATAATATAAAAAGGTCACTATCATAACCTATATATCCTAAGACAAGATAAAACATTTTCATCTTAAGTAGTAGAATTCATTTAAATAAAATGGAAAAATTAAATAAACTCTTAAAATTGATACACCGTGTTCTTGTTCATAATTCATTTACTTTATTTAGGTTCTATTCAATTAATTTCATTTAAATTTTATTATACCAACTCTATTAAGTTATGTTTCATTCTTTTCTATTTATATTATTATATAGTATTTGGTTATATTTATTTTAATTTTACTAAATTTCATTTTCCTCTGTTTGATTAGGTTCAGTTAATTTTTATTACATTCATCTTAGCTATGGTCATGTTTTATCAATTATGTTCAGTTTGATTCAGTTCATATCTGGTTGATTTTATTAGTTTAGTTATAATTGGTTTTGGTAAGTATCATTCAAGTGACTTTGATTCATTAGAGGAAATTGAATTTATTTTACTTAAAGAATGGTCAAATAAAATCTTTGTTGGTCATTTCAGGAAAATTTTTCTCAATTAATGTTAGTTTAGTTTTGTTCTAATGGGTTAATTTTACTTTAATTATGTTCAATTTTATTTGTATCAAATAATTCTAGTTTTTTTTAAGATGGTTTAATTTTTTAATTTTATTTGTTTCTTGTTATTAGGATTTGGAGAGGTCCAGTTCATATTAATTGAAGTTAGTTTGTTTTAGTTTGGTAAAATTATATTTTATTTGATTTGGATAGGTTTTGATTAGTGGAATTGATTTTATTTTTTTGGGTGTGCTTTAAGTGGAGTAGCGGTGTCCTGGTTGATGTCAAATTTGATTAAAAACCAGTAATAGAGAGAAGATTGAGACTCCTAACAACCAAAAAACCAAAATCCTTGATTTTATAGTAACCCTAACTTATAAAACCCATAAACATAATAGGTCAAAATTCATTATAAGAATAGATATTAGATATTAGAAGAATTAGAGTATGATAGGATCACTTACCAAAGGTTTTACTAAGGATTTGATCTCAAATGAAGGGATAATGATCTTGGAAGAGTATAATCACTTGGAGAGATCATCCCTTGATGAATTTGAACTCCAATAATTTCAAATGACATAAATACTAAATTTAGTTTATATATTTATTAAAAATTATTCATTCTTAAAAAATATACATGTTTTTAGTGCACAATTACTTATTTATTAGTATTATTTTCTTCATATTTTTTTATATTTTCACAATTATATATGATTAATATTTTTATAATATATTCATTATTAATGTTAATTTAAATAATTTAAATATAGGTAGTGGACAAAATAACTAAGCAAGAAGGTGATGAGAATCATGACCCATCTGAAGAATGTGAAGGTGAGAGGGAGTGATGTTTGTGAGCAAAAATTGAAATGTTGTATTGCTGATTTACACAACTTTTTAAAATTATAATATTATATAGTAATATTATATAATGTTTTTTTTATGATTTTCATTGAGAAATTATTTTTACTATTCTGTCATACCGGCCAGGTAATCTATTTTGTATCTATTTTTTACCAGTGGAGTACATTAAGAATTCTTGGGAATTTCTTTTTTAGTTATACCATAGGTTTCTATAGTTAAATCTATCACTAAATATGGTAAAAAATTATAAATATACCATATTTAGTGGTAGTTATGTAAAAAACTATTAAATATGGTACATTGGTAAAAAAATTTAAACCACCACTAAATATTTTTCCATTTTTAGAGGCATTTATAAAAACTTCCACTAAATATAGGAAACTTTAGTTGTAGTTTTTTGAACCACTATTAAACTAGCACAACCATTGTGATTTATTTTTTCATGATGAGACATAAAAAAAATTGAAACAATTTTCGATGTATAACTTAACATCAGTTTTAAAAAAATCATGAAATGAGTTTGTAGTGGTTTTACCCATCACTAAACTGGAAAAAACCACCACTAAGAGCATGTTTTAAAATAGTGATTTTATTGTAAATTTAATTATTTTTATAGATAAACTGAAAGATAAAGTATATTATCATATATTATTTTATAGATAAAGTTTTTCTCTAATATTTACATCTATAAAGGATGAGAATAAATCAAAAAATATATTTTATTGAGACTTCTCATAAAGGAAATTGTAATTTTAATTTTAGTGATGAACTTATTTAGTTGGATAAAAGTTTCAATAAAATTTACAAGAGAAGAATATGGTTAATAATATCTTCTAATAATATTAAGATGGATGATGTAACTTATAAGGAAGTAATATTTTATAAATGTAATAATCCTAGACATATCATTCCTAATTATCCTTTGTTGAAAGATAAGAAAAAAATTGAGGAAAAAATTAATATAAGAGAGTGTTATTAAAGAAAAAGAAATAAAATAATGAAAGCAACTTGTATTGCCTATAAATATTCCAATTATGATTCTGATTTTGATTCTGAAAATGATTAATAAAATCAAGAAGTTAATATGTGTTTTCTGGGTTAAACTAATGTCATGTAGTCATTTTATTTATATATTCTAGATAAAAATGAATATTATTATAAGTAACTAAATGATTAATTATCTATTCTTGAAAGTAAGTATCATTCCTTAAAAAAGGATTATAAATTAGTTATAAAATATCTTGATTCATGTTTTGTATAGAATGATTCTTTGTTAATGTATCTTTATAATATTAAATAGAAATCTATTGTAGTTGATACTTATAAATCTTTGAATAATAACATAATTAATGATTTTATGTGTAATATTACTTATTTGAATCTTGCTATTTATAAATTTTTAAGGGGAGGAATAACTTAATAATATTCTTGGTAGTTAGAAGGGTGTTAAATATAGACAAGGGATTGGTTACAAAAGTCAAAATTCTTAGTTATATAGAAATAATTTTATTATTAATTCTGAAATAAAATTAATGTATATTTTTTTATCATTGTAGTATTTATGTTCAGTATAAAAATTATTTTAGAAATAATTTAAATCTATGTGGTTGTGTAAATCATCATTATTTTTTCAAATAGTTTAAATTCTATAATACATAATGAAAATTTTAATAAAAAAAAGAATATTTGGATTATAAAATATTTGATTTATAATACTGCTAGAACTAGCTATGTATAGTTACCCTAAAATATACTTGTTTGAAATTTTTGTAGGGAAGGATCCATAGAAAAAAATAATGAAAAGTATTATGTTGATAAGATTTATTTAATTTATATGGTTGTAAATTTTTCAAATTTTTAGTCTCCCTAAAAAATTGATGGGGGTAATGTGACATTTAAAAATAATTCAAAAGAAAAAATAGTTTGAGTTGGTGTCATTAGAAATCTGGTAACCATTCTCATCAATAAATTTATTTATATTAAAGGATTAAAGAATAACTTGAAAAGTATTTCTCTATTTTGTGGTGATTGTTATACTATTTTTTTCAAATAATTCCCATTATATTTTTATAGATAAGATTATTTGATTTAAGTAACCAAGAACTGAGAATGGTTAGAGTTTATATATTGATTCTTTAAGTATATATAATGTTAATTATTTAAATATTGAAATTTATGTATTTTTTCTATGGCATAGAATTCTTGGACATTGTAATGTTTATTCTTCATGAAAGTTTTTTTATTTATTTTCCTAATATTTAATTTTATGAAAATAAACTTTGTAATGAAACATAAATGGACAAAAAATATAGATAATCATTTAAATCTACCATTGATGATACTACTTCTAGTTCTTTCGAACTAATCCACATGGATTTGTTTGAAACTAATATTACTCCTAGTCTAGGGGAAAAATCATTTGTTTTATTTTCTTATTAATGATTTTTATATATTTACTTAGGATTTATTTTTTGGATTTAAATTAAATTATATAATTTTTTATGTATTAATGAATACTTATTAAGAATGAAAAGGATGAAAAAAATATTTCTTTGAGAAGTGACCATAGAATATAATTTTAAAGTCATGAGTTTAATTATTTTTTCTTTTAATCATGGTATTAATTATAAAGTTTCTACAACTAGGACCCCTCAACAAATTTGTGTTGTGGAATGTAGAAATGGGACTTGTTAATGATGTTTTGGAATAAAGTTATATGAATATAACAACCTACTCATTTTATGGTTGAATCTATGAAAAAATATGTTATTTTATAAATAGAGTTATAATAAGACCAATATTAATGATAACTCCTTATGAGATATGGAATAGAAGGAACCAAAAGGTTGTACACTTAAATGTTTTGGATCCAAAGTTTATATTTTAAATACAATTGAAAATCTTGTATAATTTTATCTAAAAGATGAAGAGGGAATTATCTTTAGTTATTTAACTAATTTTAAATCTTATAGAGTGTTAAATATAAATTCAAGTGTAGGTGAAGAATAATTTCATGTGAAGTTTTATGAAATTGATCCCTCTAATTATAATAAATCATCCATTTATGATCTTAATTATTATTTTGATTACTTGATACTATAGTATCTTGTAAAAAATAAAAAAATATGATTATTTGAAACATTATATCTTAGAACCAAATATTAAATAGATAGAAACTTGAGTATACAATAGTGTACTACCTAGAAATCCTATAACTATAAGAGGCCATCCCGTTTATTTTTTAATAGGTGGTATAGATAAATATGTTAGGACTAGGAGTATTGCTATAAATATCTCTAAGTTCTCTACATTTTTTCTTAGTTAGAACCTAAAAATAAAGAAGAATCCTTGGTTGGTGACAATTATTGAGGTATAAAAGAATATACGAATCAGCTTGAAAGTAATAAATTATGGTTTTCATTAGAGACACCCTTAAAATATGTTTTTATAGGAACCAAGTGGTTTTTTATAAATAATAATGATGATCAAGGTTTTATCACTATAAATATGACTAGGTTAGAAGCGAAAGGTTATAATCAAGAGGAAGCGAAAAATTATGAAGGGACCTTTTCCCTAACAGCTAGAATAGAATACATTAAAATCTTCCTTGGTTATATATCTTATATGAGTTTCAAATTTGTCCATATGAATGTAAAATCTACCTTTCTAAATTAGATAGAAGTAAAAACTAAATGTTTTGTTGTTTCCAAAACTACTATAATTCCCCGACCTAGGATTTAGGATCATGATGGGGAACCATATGTCATAGACATGTCTCCCCATATACCAGAGGTTTCCAACTAGTGGAAAGGGTCTTATACATTCAACGAGAAGACTATACCAATGATTTCAGGAATATATAATAATAAAGTTATACAAAACATAAACCACACCAGAACATAATATGAAATAATAGAAAAATATCAACCATAAAAAAAGTATCACCATGTAATAATAAAATTATAACTCATGTCATTATCATATATCAACAATCAAAATAAGGATCACCACAAGTGTCTAATCATATATATAACAAAATAAGAAAGGAAAATATAAGGGAGTAGAAACTACAAAAATGATCCTAGAAAAAATCTCAATACCACTTCTATCTCCCTATTGATCCATCCAAGATCAAGTTTCTATCATTGGGGTTATTCCCCTACCCAAATCATAAATAGTTAAATCTAAAAATTCCACTAAGATTCACATGAAATGTGTGAGTACAAAATTAATCAGGGATCCATCAAAGATACCTTAACAAAATTCCTATATTATATATGAGGGAATATAGTGAATAAAAAATGCATTAAGATAAACACCCATGTTGGGTAATTTTATTCTAACTAGATTTCCACATACTTCAACCCTACCTACTTTAACCAATGCTAGTAGTGGTCACTAATATGATCTCAAGAATAAATAAGAACAACATTATAGTGATAGAATGATATATAATACATATCCTGCTAGAATAAGGTTAGAACCCTCTTGGGAAAGAGCAATCCATTATATGGTGTAAGATACTCATATCTAACCTTGATATAGAAATGATTGGGACCAATGAATTAGAATGATGGAAGGTGTGTATAGTGGATTACTTCCATGGGAGAACCAAAACCATGGAAAAATGAACTTAATTCCATTTAAGAAGATATATCATAAATCCATTATTCATATGATTCATTTTTTCATATCATTAGATATGATATCGGTATGTCGAAAAGGAATGATATAAAATATCATATATGATACCTATACAAGTTGTATTGTATGACTGGTTATATTATAATTCCTTCTTTTTTATAGTGTTTTGAATCAATTATGAAATCATATGTTAAGTATTAATAATCATATTCTTCTCCCATATAATTTTCCATTGATACAAACATTTCATATGATGAAACACATGGGAGATTCAATAATTCATTCATGAGATAAATTCATAAAAAACTGAAACCATTTACACATGAATTATAATGCATGAGTAAATTAATGGTTGAATTAAGAATTTCCCAAGGGATATATAATTATTTCAAAACCATTGTAATTAATTTATTGAATTAATTATATGACTCCTATTGATACTCTCATACATGTATCTCTCTCTTATCCTCTCTTTTCCATCCCAAGATGCTATTATATCATGAGTGAAGGAGATTCCTTCTTGATCTTCGACTGATTTAGTATGGCTCATTGATACACCATGAAGGAGGGATTTTATTTGGATACCTCTTTATGATATTTATCAATCTTGATCAATGATAAATTTATTAGTGTGTCAATAGTGTAAGGTACACATCAATTTTCATATATTATACTTTAATGTGGTTTTTGGTTTCATGCATGATGATCTTCAATTATGGGTTTCTAATTTCTCCCACTTCTTAGTTTAAGTGTTAAACTATCATTTTAAACTATTTAGTGGTATAAGATATTTACCATGAGTTTTAATTCTTGAAATCATCTTTAAAATGAATAAATAATATGTTTTTTGAACTATACCTGGTAATACAACATATGATACCATATGTTGTGATTGGATAACTCCATTTGATATGTGATGTCATAAATAGTGATGAAGCATAGATCCTTCGAATTTAGCATGTTTTAGGTTATAGAAAACTGTATAGTTAAATATGACGGTGACATCATGAAGCATTCATATGACTGAAAAACAGAGCCTTGTGTCAAAAATAAGATATGTATGATGTCATTATGAACGATTCCAGGGAACTGAAGTCTATTCTCCTCATTTTGGTAATTTCATAAGCAGTGACTCCTGCATGATATCATTTTCAAGAAAGTCTCAGGCACTAGGTTTAATGTTATGCAAGTGATAATCATAAGTCGGATGTTCTTTCCCAATATATGCAGGTCACTGCAAGCTATTTTAATATTACATAGATCATCGTCATGTCATGTTTTTAATCTCATATAGACCCTATCATGGATTCTATTATATTTCTCAAACCCCTTGTCATAGCCTATTCCACCCAGTATTATTCTTACATAATCTATGTATGCTGGTTTCTCTTTACACTCGTGTTATAATATCTATCACAATGTATGATAGATAGTGAAAGAATTCCATTTTATACTTTTAAAATTGTAGCATATGATTAACTAGATATTTTTTAAAATTATATTAAATAAAAAATATGATTTTTCTATATTTCAATCATGAATTATTTTAAATAATTTATAAAATATTTATAAATGATGTAAAAATATATTTTTGGTGTATTTATTAATGTATAAATATGTTAATAAATAAATTAATTGTAAAAAATTTTATAATTAATTAATTAAATGTTAATGAAATATTTAATAAATAAATATCCCATAATATTAATTATTAATATCAATATATCTTTTTTAATTTATATGGGATTACTTATAATTTATAAATAAATCATTTATTATGAAATTACATATAATATCAATATATCTTTTTCATTTATTTAGAAATTATAAGGATAATTTATATATAATTATTTATAAATTTATATAATTGATTTGATCAAGGATGAAGAATATCAAAATATGTGATATTTAGATTATGTAAATAGTTTACTGAATAAAAAATGTAATATGAATTGTTTATATTTCATCTAATATAATATATTTAAAGTAAATTTCATATAATTAAATATGTAAAGGAGTTAATATTTTAAATGTATTTAAAGTGTTTATATTTACTTGTTTATGGAATGACTATAATATTTTTCTAAATTATAAAATTTTGATAAGTAGATTTATTTATGAATTATTTATAAATAGTGTATCTCATGTTTAAATATATGGATTGTTCATTTATTTAATGTATTCCCTTGTTTATTATTCATTAATATAGTTGTTATATTATGAATTTTTGAATAATTATTTATTTTAAAGTGTTTAAATGATTCTAATTTATCATACAAACATCAAATGTATTATATGTTATGTATGATAATTGAATCTGATTTTCTTCTTCCTTAACTCTGACTTATTCAATATTTGTGTAAAGGGTTACAAATCAATATGATTTGATCATATAAATATGGTGGAATGAATAGAGATTTGAAACTAAAACATTAGAAGCATACATACATGTAAAGGGAATATATGATACAAAATTGTGAGATTAAATACCCTTTAATAATACTAAGTGTTAGAATCCTTCTGAAGCAACCATATGTCAAGTCCTTGATTATTCAACGACGTATGTTTTTCCAAAGTATGTTTCCCATGTATTATCTTGTGTAATGAATAGTGGAAATGAATATCCCTAAGAGTTGGGTAAACAACAATCATTGTGATCTTTGGATTATAATTATCTAGGAAACCCTAAGAGTTAAGATACCATTAGAATGGTGTTGAGTTTATCCATACCATGGATTGGATAAATAGTTTCATTCTAAATCATCCATGAGTCATATATGATATAATTGGGGTGATTACCTTCCTAAATAACTAAGTGGGGAGAAAAACACTAGAGAATACTCATTTCTTAGTGAAATATGTATCTTTCTCTACTAATGGGTATGATGGTTTAAAAAGGCTCATTGGTTTAATGGGATAATTTGTAATAAATTTTTTTATTAAATGTTTGTAAAACATGATACTCATTTAGTAACATCTTATATTGTAAATAAATGAAATTATCATCCTCCGACATTCTTTTTAGATCATCCCTAAAAATAATAACCTTAATGTAAGAATCTCTTAATACTAGTGACTTAAAAAAGTTCTTATGTAATAAAAATTCCATATGTTAGAGAAAACCCATAGTATGTTACCACATGTTGAAGTTGTTCAAAAATCGGATCTAGATGGTTATGAGAAGCATAAAATTATTCACTCAAGGTATCCTAAGTCATTTTTATGTATATGTAATTCATTCTAAAATCATCATTAGAAATGTTTCAATAATGTGAATGAGTTAGAGAAAAGTTTACCCAATATTCTCAAAGTGATAAAAATAGTTGAATCGGGCATGTGATGTCTAGTTTATGGTGATATATTAACAGTACATGTGGGTAAAAGTTCAAAAATAAATAAGAAAAGTAAGTTGAAAATTCCAACAATGTTTCTTCAAGTATCCAATCTAGGTCATTGAAACCTAAAGTTGTCAAAAAGGAGTAATGATTCCATAGGATAGAATTTTATAGATTTCTTAAAGGATTTTGAGTAACAATATCAAATTTCCATGTCAAGCACTGATGTTATAGAAATAAATTATTTTATTTTTAAGGGTATATGATACCCATTTTATGTTTTACAACGGTTATAAATATATAAGAGTTTAAATTCATTCAATTGATAAATTAAAGGGCTTCCAAATCATGTTTTTTAATGCGAAGAAAAATATCAAGCTCAAATTTTATCTAAATAATGGATGTGTATAGATATGTCATTTATCTCATATGATAATAGAATTTATTTGTTAGAAAATAATTTTTATTAAAAATATGAGATTATGGATTCAGTATACAAGTTTATTTAATCATTGGATTTTATAACATGTTTTGAGAAGAAGATAATGATAAAACATTTTATTTAAGATAAAGGAGTTTATCCAGTTATTTAATAAAATATGAGGAATTGAGATTCCACCACTAATAAAGAAATATTTTAAAGAATAAAATCTTCTTTTCTTAGAAATGCTCCAAATGCATAGAATACCATATATGATATAGATACAATGGTTTGTTTGTTAAATATTTATATTAAAGGAAATAAGAGTTATTTTATTAACACAAAGTAGTTTTTGAATCTTAGAAAGATATTAAAAAGTGAATCTAATGATTAAGATATTAGTGGGATAATTTTATACTTAAGAATTTAGACATTAAAAAAAATATTTGTCTATCTTAAAAGTGAATTTCACATATATATCCTAAAAAGATTATTTTATGTTTTTAAAAGATTAATGTCAACAATTAAATTAATTGTAACAATATTTTGAGGAATTTTTTTGATGGAATTATTTATAAAGGATAATGGTGGTTGTGTACTTAGAAATACTTCTTTGTAGATAATAGAATTTATTAACCTCATATCATTTTATTTTATGGAGTGGATTTTGAATACTTTGTTCAAATAGTTGAACATTAGGAATATGATTCCTAAGTCCCACCATTATTCAATCTATCTTTATTTATAGATGCTAATCGGTAAAGATTTTAGTGTAAGGGTTTCATTAGATGGTCACATTGTGGTATGAAAGGAATTACATAGTGATATAATGATTTTAATAAAACCATTGAAAGTGCATAAAATGTAATGATAATCCATAATATTATCATATATGATATGATATATAGGTTCTTATGTATGGTTTTGTTAAGTATTATTAAATTATTTTAAGAATATAAAATATATCTCCTTATTCAAAAGGAAATATCCACTTTATCATTATTTTACATTGGTTTCATATATATATATATATATATATATATATATTGATAAATGTATTGTGAAATGAAATTGTAATTGACCTCTCAAAGTATGACTTTGAGTTATCCATAAATGATGTTCATTATGGAATATTATATATTTCTATGAAATGCTAATTTTATCATTAGTAGTATTCTTATATTGGGATACAAAATATTCTCATTAGTTAGAGAATAGGTTTTGTAAACTGGATTACCCACTAAGTATATATCGCATAGAGTTTTATACACTACTTATTTTGTTTAATAGGTGTTTATGGTTCATATTTGGAGTCCCCACTACCTAAGGTTGGAAATATACCTATCATGATAACCTTTATAATTTGATACCTTTATTACATAGTCCTTGAGGATTAGATAATCAGTGAGTGGTTGGGTATGTTGTTAAAAATTTCTTTGATTTGAGATTAACCAATATGAGATTTTATATCTCATATAATGAGTATGAAATCTAGTCCCTTGATTAAGATAGACCGATGAAGTGTATAAACATACCTAGAAAACACATAATATGTGATTATCTATTGATGGAGGGTCATGTGATGTGCTCATCTATAAGGTGACATACATGTGATGTATTCATTGACTCAGTGATTCTATAGTCAAAGAATCAATAATGTATAAATTTGATATAGGTAATTGACATACTATGTGTCCCATGATCACTTGTTGTCTTGGAAAAAGGGTTCATATGAAAATGCATGCTTGCATATGATGTAGTTGGTGGACATGGGAATAGAGATGCATGTGTTTAATGAAGATCACTCTAGATCCCTTGGTAGATTAAGTAACACTAATGATTTTCTAGAGGCTAATATTTTTTTTTTAATTTATGAATTCAGAAATTTATATTTTTTTCAATGCTATAAAGGCCTATGAGGTTATAATTTGTTGTCTACTGAATTGGGATTGAGTTTAACTCAAAGAGATACTCAAAAAAGTGTTTTAGTGGTTATCCAAAAAGAGATTTGGATGGTTATTCACAAGATATTTCATATGATGTGATACACGTTGAAGTTAATGATAGCTTTCCAAAAGTGTTTTGAAATATATCTAGAAGGTTTTTTGGATATGATTTCACAAGTTATTGTATATTATGAAATATAAGTTTAAATGGTACTATGTCTATGAGGATTTAGTTTAAGTGGTAGATTGAATAATATATGATATAAATCCATTATGAATATGATGAATTTTTCTATATCATAAGAAACGATATGGGTATATTGTAAGGGAATGATATAATATATCATGAATGCTACCTATGAAATTCATATTGTATGACTAGTTATATCATAATGCCTTCCTTATGGTAGTTTTATGATTAATTTAGGTAAATGGATGTTTAGTGTTAATAATTGGATGCATATTTCATATAATTTTTCATTAATACCAAAATTATATGTCGCGACCCGTCCTCGGGGCCCGTGCCGTGACTACCCCAAGCCCGCCTTCCATAGGCCAGGGGCTGGCGACTAGCACCAAGGCGTAAATACCGGTAAAAAGGGAAGGCATTACCTTTGAAAAGTAAACAAGCACCACAGAGTAAGCAGGTGGAAAGTAAACACTAAGTAAAAACAGAGTACGACTGAAAGTGCAGAAAAGTAAATGGGCCAGTATACAAACCCAAACTGAAAGTAAAGTACAACTTGAAAGGGAAAACAAAAACTGTAAAGTAAAAGCCGCTACACCGAGCTGTCCACTGGAAATCCCACCTGAAGGGTGGGTACATATAGTTCCACTGCTCCTTGGGTCCCGTCGTCTGCTCCGAGCACGTCCCGCCTAGTGGTCCACCTCCAGGTACCGTCCTGCTCTACAAGCCTCAACCATGATCAACATTGTCCGTCGTCTGCAACCAACACAACGTAGTGCGGGCATAGCCTGTGCAGGGGTGAGTATAAGCTACTCAGTAGGGACCCCAAGACCCCCGAAGGTCTCCCAAAATCCACAAAGGATAAACCACAAAATAAAGATACAATCACGAAGTAATAACCAACACTGCTTAGGTATATGCCCATACATATACCTAAGTCATCAATTCCAATACGCTCTAACCTCTGAGCCCAAGTACAACTCAGTCCACACAGGAAAGTATACGTATTCCACACAAGAAAGAAAAACGTAATCCACATAGGATAGCACAACACAATCCACACAGGAAAGCAAACAGGATTCAGCTCACACAGGTATACTTCTTCGAAAGACGATAGAGATGATCACTGATCCATCTAAGTCGTCGGACCCACAAAGGATCGATAGGTACTAACCCCCGCAAAGACCCACACATGATCGGACCCACACAGAATCTGTAGGCGCTGGTTCACACAGGACCACTGAGCGCTGACCCACACAGGATCGGACCCACACAGGATCAGTAGCACTGATCCACATAGGATCACTGAGTGCTGTAGTCGTCGTCGTCGAATCCACTAAGGATCTCTGCACAGTTGTCGTCGCAGTCACAGTAGCAGTTGCAGCCAGCTCTAGGGTTCCCGCACACAGCAAGCTCGTTCGGGAGGGTCCTCTCCACGAGCCGAGAGGCTGATACATAAACTGTCACAAAGTCCAGAGTTTATGTATCCAAAAGTTCCGTATCGTCAACAGGAACTCAACGCAACAGACGACGCGTCAATCGGACGTCCGGTCTGAGAGTTATTGGCTTTTCCGTTCCATGGGCCCGGTTGGTTTTTAAGGAAAAACCAACCTGACCATACTCCACCTGCATCCAAACCTCAGGTGGAGTATGCCAAAAGATCCTTCTCACTAAGAGGAACTGAAAAAAGCTGACGACACGTCAATCGGACGTCCGTAGCTCAAGATATGATTGTTTCCGCTCCGAGGGCCCGGTTGGTTTCGTGTACGAACCAACCCGGCTGAACTCAAAGTATTCCAAAACCTTTAGTGCGATATACCGAAATGACCGTCTTGATCCAAGGATCGCATTGCTGCTGACGACGCGTCGTTTAGAAGTCTGTAGCCCGAGTTATGGTCATTTGAACCTAAGCAGTTCGGTATCTGGGGTTTCGGGCCCGGGCCGACCCGGCCCGAGACCCTCCCCCCCGGTTGGCCCGAACCGGGTCAACCTGGCCCGGACAGGGTCGGCCCGGCCTGGCCCGGCCCGGGTCGGCCAGGTGGACCAGCCAGGCGCGCCGGTCCGGCTCAAGGCAGCCGAGCTGATTGAGAACGGGGGGCGCCTGCCCCCCTTTTGTTAAACCGCGACCCCCCTCATAATGGGGGGCCATTTTGGCTGGCCGAGGGAATTAAATTCCCCCGGATTTCTTCATTCCGGCCGACCCGACTTGGCCGTCCGGCTCCCTCTCAACGGGACCGGCAAGGCCGGTCCCCTTTCGGCTTCCGACACCGGCGGCCCGGCTGGCCGCCGGTCACCAAGCTCCGCCGCGGCCCGGAACCGGCCGCGGCCCTTGTTGTCCGGCGCAGTGCGACGACACCGCGCCCCTCCGCCGCGGCTCTGTTCCGGCCGCAGCGCCTTCGACTTCCCTCAACGCAATGTGACGGCGTCGCGTTCTTGAATCTCTTTCGACGGCGCGGCGCGACGGCGCCGCGCGTATCTTCCGCAATATACCGCGTGGTGCGACGACACCACGTTTTCTCGTACCAACCTCAAGAAACCATCACGAAAAAAAAGGAGGAGGGTCGGTCGTGTTTGTGCGGTCCGACCCCCTCGCGTTATTCGATAACAAAAAGGGTTTTAATCCACGATCATCACCAAGTTGGTATTCACGAACAACTAAATAAATAAAACCCCTACCTCGGTTTCAAGAGCGGAGCGCGCCAACAAGCTGCAGAAGACAAGCATCGCGGAGGTCGGGCGTCGCGGTAATCGTACGTCGATTTCGTTGACGTCGCGGTGCATCCGAAGAGGTACGTCGCTGGTGAAGCTTCGTAAGCTGACGAAGAAAGTCCGAGGAGGAAGAGGCGTCTCCTTTCGTTGACACGGGAAGAAGATCGAAAGAAGCGGCGTCGTCGATCTTCGGAAACACACCGGCTACGAAGAAGAGATGCGGCGTTCTTCGTTAGAGCTTAAGTGTTCTTCGCGTTCTTCGTCGTGGTTGAAGAAGAAGAAGAAAGCTCCCAAATTCTCTCAAGGTGGCAAAGGATACTAACCAAAATAAAATAATCTTAAAGCTTATTTTATTTACACAACTAAACCACTTTAATTTCAAAAGTTTGAAATTAAAATAACTCATCTCAATTAATAACCCAAGTTGTCAAGATTAATTAGAGAGGAGTTATTGGGAGTTTTAAGGGGAGTTGAGGAGTTAGGGTTCATGTGGTCCCCACCACACTTAATCCTCTCAAGGGAGGTTAAGTGGATGTGGGTCCCACCTCTAACTCCCTTTGGGAGGATATAACTGACATGGATAAAAATAAAATGTGTTTCCACATTTTATTTAACTTCCTTTTATTTTCCCCAAAACTAACTCTCAACCCGCATAAAATGCAACCTCGGTAAAGGTATCCTTAAGCGAAAATCGGCGCTGTGAGTTCATCGGTGCCCTCGGAATTCGATTCTGGGCACCGGTTCAAAAGTTATAAATTCCCGCTCGTTCGTTCACTGAATGTACCCGAGCTAAACTTCGGAAATTGATTCCGGGCACACCGGGCCTCGGAATCAGGTGCCGTCAGAAACCGCGCTCTTGTAAAATTCCAAAGAAAATTAAGAAAATGTTTCCATTTAATTTTACGGGTCTTTACATTTTATATGATAAAATGCATGGGAGGTTCAATAATTTATTCATGATATGAATTCATAAAAATCTAAATCCATTCACACATTAATTTTAACACGTGTATAAATTCATAGTTAGATTGAGAATACCCTAAGGACTATATAATGAGGCCATCCTTATTGTGATGATTTTCTCTAATGAGTTTTATGCCTCCCATAGATACTATTATACTTGTATCTGTCTCTTATAATTTATTTTCCATCCTGAGATATTAACATTTTTTGGGTGGAGGAGAGTTTTGCTCGAGTGTTGAGTGATTCGGTATATCTCATTGATAAAACACATTGGAGGGATGTTATTTACATAACTATTAGTTATCTTTATCAATAATGATAAAAAATGGATATAATATTGGTTATCAGTTGCATTCACCCAAAAATTTTCTTCACTTGGACTTTTACATGGTTTCAGGTTTCAAGCATAGTGATCTTATATTATGGGTTTATAATCGCTTCGACGACTTAGTTTATGTGTTGAAATATCATTTCAAACACTTCATTCAATTATCTAAAATCCATAATAATGATAATTTCATATAAAAATGGATTAAGGAATAACATGGTGCAACCCATTAAGAGTAAACCACACAATGGGGTACTGCGAGAATGGCCCTCAAGTCCCCTAACATTAGAATAGACCAGGAAAAGATCCATAGTACGGGCGCCTTGGGACTCACCCTTATACCCATTCATTTGATACCAATTTTGATAGAAACATACATCATCATGCTGAATTCCTGATAAATATAAAAAAATTATAAATTAGAAATGTTTATTTAGACGTTTTTTTAAAAAATGTGGCCAATTAACCATGTTTTTTGGAAAGCACAGCTAAATTAGTTGAATTTTATATAAAATGAAGCTGGTTAGGTATATTTTCTTAAAACATGATTGATTTTTTCCTTTTTTTTCTGAACAATATGGCTAATTTACCAACATTTTCTTATAATCATGACTAATCTTTTCGTTCTTTCTTAAAAAAAGTCTCTAATTTAACCACACTTTCTTAAAAATATCACTAATTTAGCCAAAAAAATCTTAAAAACATGTCTACTTGACAACTCTTTCATAAAAGCATGGATAATTATCAATGTTATCTTAAAAATGTGGATAATTTAAAATTTAACACACACACACAGACACAGAGATATATATACTTTATAATTTATAAAATCATAATAAATTTAATTTTAAGTGAAAATTTAATTTAAATAATATGTGTGTGTGTGTGTTTTCGTTTCTAATATATCATTTAATGGGTAAATTTAATATAAATCAATATATATATATATATATAATATTTATAATTTAAATTTGAATATTTTTTAAATAATAGATTTTAGAATATTATTTTCTATAAATAAGAAATATATATATATATTATAAAATTAAATATATAAATATATATATATATGTATATATATTATCTTATATTAAAACTAAATTATCTTTGTGTGTGTATTTTTCTATGTGTGTGTCTATACATAATAAATGTATTCAATAATTACAAATAATATATATATTTAAAATAAAACATTTAGAATATATATATATAGACATATATATAGTTTTTAAAAAAGATAAATTTTTAATGATAATTTAATTTAAATAATACACACATATATTAACTTTTAAAAATATAAACATATACATATATACATCCATATGTGCATACATAAATATATACATACATACATTCATACACACACACATGTGTTGTGAAATGGATCGAACACCGATTGAAAACATGAGAAATTTTGAAACCATAAATATGTGATTGATTATAGGTGAAGCATATAATTGATCAAACATGTGTCAAATAATTGGGATGGTGATAAAAATGAAAAGATATAATGTAATATGAGTATAGAAAAAGCATGAAGGGTCAAAGATCTATATTATATTGGTATAGTGATATACATATAAGGTGCATAGAGTTTTTAATCAATTATCTAGATTAATCCCTATCTCCAATGTCATATCCAATGGTTGGAATTCCAATGGTTAATGAAAATGTATGGTTTTCCATATGAAGGGTTTGGTGGTAAATGAGCAATAATTATAATTTTAGAATTATAAAATCCATAAAATAAATGATAATTTATAAGACCCCCACTTAGATAACATATATTAATTTAATCTCATATAATATTAACATAAAAACCCTTTTGGTAAAAAAAATTAATCCAAAAGTAATTCAATTATATGCCATGCTACCTCATTAAAAACCATGTCAGGAAAACCCAATGAAGAAAACCCAATGAATGGAAAAAATAGTACAGTGATCCAAATTCCTCCTCATAAAACCATGGAATAATTTTTATTATTCACATCCAAATTTTATAAGTCAATTTTTTAGAAATTAATTTGTGAATAAATCTTCAAGATTATGATAAGAAAAAAATCGGAGATCAATCTCACAATTCTTTTGAAGTTCAAGAATGAAAAGGGATTTTTGGTGAGACATGTTTTTTCCTATCATCTTTGATATACCTTCCATTTAATTGGGTTATATGAGAAGCATTATCCTCCTATAATATGGTTTTAATATCATTATTCATATATAATTCATATTTATTTTTTATACGATGAATAATTTATATCAACAAACCACATTATCAACTTGATTCATGAATCATAATCAAATCAACATGATTAAAGGAAGTAATAGAAATGGTTTTCTTCTAGAACACCATGAAATGGTTGTATCACCATTTATGAATAAATATCTAGTTTTATATCTATCATTATGTAGATTATAATAATATACAACATCAACATAACCAACAAATTTTGATTCTAAATTTTATGATAAGTAATAATTTTTACCCTTTAAATATTGATTAATAGGTAAGAGCATCACCTTTCATTAATTTTATCATGACAAAATATCATATTATTTGTATGGTATATTTGAACATTCCTGTGTACATCCTTCAAGGATAAATGAAATGATAATTTATATTTAATAATTATACTATTAATAGATTCTTCATTATCTTTTCATGTATAAATCACATAACTCCTAGAATCAATAACTAAAATAATCCAGGGTATTTTCATGAATATGTAAAATCTTTCCAAAATTTATGGTTTAATCTTATGGGCGATTAATTTTAAAAATAAAAGGATATTCCTTATAATTTCATCATTAAATCTTCCATTTATTTTGTAAACTCTTTAGGAATATTGGTGTTATACAAAACCTATTATTTAATGCAAAATATAAATTTATAAAAATCATTTGATGATAAAATCAATTTTATATTCTTCCTCCGATGATTGTTTATATTATATATGTCTCATTTAGTATAACCAAAAAATTAATTTCTTAAATTGGGTGAAATATTTATAATTTTGACTGTTCTTCAAGCATTTTGAACCTTGGTCTCACCCAAATTTTCTTAAGATTTTAGGTTTAAGCAGTCGCTTGTAGTTTTACTTGGGTTGTCAAATCCTCAGAGACCTAAGAAGAAACCTATAGATACGCACATTATATGCACATTTTTTTTCTATTAAGTGGCCAACATGGGTTGATTTTAGATGGGTTTAAGTTAACTCTAAGAGACATAAGTGAATTAAATTTAAAAGAATGAGTTGATCCTAGGTTATCACTTGGGGTGGATTGGATGAAATTCTTTTTTTAATAGTTTCAATTTCTTATATTTCAAATGGGTTTATTCAAGAAGATGAAAAAACTTCATCACTTACTATTTTAATACCAATAAACCATAATACTAATCATCTATACACTTGTAGGATCAAATTTATGAGCACTCTAAGGTAAAGGATCATATTAGCTCTTGAGTATGTGGCCTTAAAATTCAACAAGGATGAAGAAGTTTTAAAATCATCAAATAAAAATCTCAATTAAAAGAAGTGATTACACATTAATGGGATGATAAATAAAATTAAATCCAGACCCTTTATACTCCCTTGGATCAATCCATAAGCAGATTATCCCTCCATTGATGCTATGGTTTCAATGGAAGCTGGAAGTAGATTTGTGAGAGAAGAATTGGAGATGTAAAAAAAGGCAATGAAATAACGATCACTCCACCATTGTGTGATAATATCACAAGGTTTGGTGTGAATAAATTCACACCTTAATCCAATTGTATAAAAGTGATATAAATAATAATATAAGAAGAGTATAATAGGAAATTTTATTAAGAAACTAAGGTGAATTGAACAACTTACAAGATAAAGACAAAATTGAGACAACAAAATCACAGCATAACATTACCATGAAATAAAGCACCAAATATTCTCAAATTCTTCAACAACACTAACTTAAATATGATTTTTTGAAGACTTGTGTCGATCCAATAATAGTGGTAGTCATCTCAATTAATGGTGGTGGGCCTAGGTGGGTGGAAAGTTAAGAGAGAGTGGACTTTTCAACCCTTGACAATCAATCTAAGCCAACTAGTATCCACTTAATAGAGGTGCCGAAACGAGAATCTAGATGACCTCATTTTAGTGGTCCATAGAAGACAAAAATTTATAAACTGATTTCCCCTGATGTTCCATAAAATTTTAGAAAATATGGACATTTGGTTCGCGAGTTATGGGTAAAATTGTGGGATATTTTTCCGGGCAGCATAATCTGGCCCAGAATTTTGTCTCTAAATTGGACCACATGTATTTACCTTTAACACTCCTAATTATCTATTGTCACTATTTCAGGAAATGTTCCCCTTGAAGTTATCTATCTTCAGTTCAATTTTTATAATTATTGGGTTTGTAACGTGGCAGCTACAGTCTATTTATTGGACTGTTGTTCAGTTTACTTTTCACAGAATATTATTGGTTCAAGGCCAACTTTCGGGGTCTTCCAATATGAATCTTCAAGTACTCCAAAAGTATGAAATGTTCTAAATGTAATTAGAAACCTGAAAATTAAATATTAAAGTAAAATAAATACCATTTTGTATTTTAGGATGTGTTCAAAAATATACCATGTAATAGTTCATTTCAAGAGAGAATTAAAAACACAATGTGAATCAATGTTCAAAGTGTAAAATGCACTAAAATGGTGTTTATGAATAATAAATCACATGAATATTTTATATAATAATAATGAATATTATCCAAATTAAGTGGCTAATCACACCCCCAACTTGAGTTTTTCTAGTCCCGAGCAAAATGTATCTCAAAAATATGAAATTCGAATTCCCTTTTCCAAAAACATTTTAATACACAATGATCACAAAAAACCCTTATACCAAACAATCATGAAACCCATAAAAATATTTTAATACAAGATATTTTCATAAGAAGATCCTAATACTAATCCCATTCATTTGTTCAAATTCATCTCCATATTTTATCCAATATCAATTAAGTATGATGATGTGTTGTGTATCACAATAGACATGGGGTTCATATTTATTCAAGGGGGAAATGAAAGAAGCTCTATGTGGAATCAAATTTCAATAATAAGATTAATATTCAATTTGTTTTCAATATTTCCATGTTAATTTAAATTTCACTCAAAAGAGTCAACCAATGTAGTGATACTTTGCTGATGACTCCCAAACTCAAAGACCTTAGGGCACCAAGTGAAAGCCCACATACTCAGGCATCATCTTGAGTTAACTCAGTTAAAAAAATGTCAAATTACCACAAATAGAGATAAAAATACTAACACTGGTCTAGAAAACTATGTAGTTATGATCCCTAAGTTCCAAAATCCACGCATTAGGTCATTTCATTTCCCTAGGCACAAATTTATTGTTTTTTTTTTGTTTTTCTAATTATTGAATACCCATATTAAAACAAAAATAATCACCAAACTTATTCTATTTATTTGGGGGACCCCATGAACTCAAAATAATACCCCACTATCCAAAGGAATTGTGTTTTGATCATTTTTTATTTGGATGAAAATATAAATGATGGAATATCACATTAGACAACAACACTTTCCAAAATCAATGCACATGAACTTAAACATGCATTGAAATCATAATCAAGGCATGAAAAAAATATTTTGATATTCAATTTCAAACTATGAAATGTGTATTATCATGTTCAAGGTTAATGGAATTTATCCGTCCATGTATTTTTTATATTCCAAAATATTTAGTAAATTTAATTTTTTTAAAATATTTTTTTTCATTTAATCCTACCCCCAACTTAAAATGACAATGTCCCTAGTGTTTGAAGAAAAGAAAATTTATAAGGGGGTAGAGGCAGAGAAGGGGAGTTCAAAAAGTAAATTGAAAATGAGGATCATGGAATGAGTTCACCTGGTGGTTGAATTTGAAGTTCATGTTTCACCCATATAATCCCTTGATATCCATGTCACTCAAGAGTTCCCTAGTGGAAAAGAGAAAAAACAAACAAATATATATAAATATATATTATTTATATAATAAAAAAAGTAAAATATAAGTATATATATATAAAATATAGAATAATGAATCACTATAATCCATAGGTCAGTGGTAAGAGCGTGCCCCAATCTCCCTTCGGTCCTGGGTTCGAGTCCCTGCGGCTTCGCTGGTTGTGACGAGGTTTTCCCAACAACCTACGACGTGTCCTTTTAATTATTATTATAATGATAATTATTTTATTTTATTTTATTTTATTTTAAATAAAAACGCATAAAAGTAAAATGAACTGATGATACATTGTATTCTTTTTAAATTTATGGGTAAATTATTACTCAAGGATTACACCACATGACACAGATGAATATGTCACTCTCCTTTCATACACATCCATACTCATTATAGAAGAACAGGTCAACAATCTTTTTTATTTTTTTAAATATAAAAATTATTAATTAATCCTATTTAAAAAATAAAGATGATTCAAAAATATTGGAAACCTAAAAACCACAGGTTGCATCCCATGTATCACTTTTGTTAAAAGTCGTTAACCTGACATGGATCCTATATCTACCAATTTTTTTTAGTTCATAGGTTGGCTTAGTTAACTCAACCTCTATTTCCTATTTATTGAATGATTCAATGAATGGTTTTAATCTTTTACCATTGAACTTAAAAATGTGACCACTTTTGGGATCTTGAATCTTTACTGCCCCATGGGGGTACACATGATGCACTATGAATAGACATGACCATCTAGACCATAACTTTCCTAGATGTAAATGATGTTTTGAACTATATAAGAGCATGGATTATCATGGTTCAAAATGTTTGACTTTTATATTCCTAGATTTATAGGCTTGAACTCTAGATTTATTTATCCTTGAATTTTCATAAGCCTCCATCCTAAGTTCCTCAAGTTCATTAAGATCTAATTTCCTCTTTTTTTGGCAAAAGAAATTTCAAAATTCCCTTTATTGATTTCCCAAAAATGACATATGCTCAATTTCAACAGGTAAATGGCATGCTTTTCCATAAACCAACCTATATGATGACATTCCAAGGATTGTTTTTAATGCTATATGATATGACCAAAGAGCATCCAAGAGTTTCTCAGACTAATCATTCCTAGAGGGGTTGATAGTTTTTTCATGTATTTACATAATCTCCCTATTTTCTAACTCATCTTGACCATTGGTTTGAGGATGATACATAGTGTAAACTTTATGATAAGTCCCATATTTAGACATGAGTGAAGAGAATGGGAGGTTTCATAAATGGGTTCTTCGATCACTGATTATAGCCCTAGGAATTCCACATCGAGAACATATGTGATCTTTCAGAAATCGGATCACAACATGATGGTAATTGGAGTTTTTGGGAATGTCTTCAACCTATTTTGAGACATAACCAACAGCTAAGAGGATGTAGAGGTATACCCAAGAGTTTGGGAAGGGACCCATGAAATCAATTCCCCAACAATCAAAGATTTCAATGACCAGAATGAGAGTGAGGGGAATTGGATTCCTTTCTGTAATGGATCCTAATTGCTGACACTGAGGGAAACTTTTGAAGAATTTGAAGGAATTCGTAGTAAGGTTAGGCCAGTAGAAACCGCTTTGGGGGAACTTTTTAGTGATTTTATTTATGTAAAAGTTGCTTCCACATGCCTCTCCATGACAAAATTTTAGAATGGAATCTTGCTCAGACTCGGGAACACATCTTCTAATGATTTGATAAGGACAGAACTTGAAGAGGTAAGGATCATCAAACAAATAGTGCTTGAAATTAGAAATGATTTTTTTCTTAGCTTGTGTCCCGAGGAATTTTGGAATGTCACCTATAACCAAATGGTTTTCTATGTCAGCATACCATGGAAAATCACTCACATAATAGAGGTGCGCATAGGGAAACGAATCAGAACAAAAAAGGTGGTGTGAGTTGTCTTTGAATTCCATCCAAGAGAGGTGATCAGCTACAACATTTTCAACACCCTTTTTATCCTTAATGGTTAAATTAGACTATTGAAGAAGAAGGACCCACTTAATCAATCTAGCCTTGGCATCTTGTTTTTTGAAAATATATTTTAGGGATGAATGGTCGGTGAAGACAATGATAGGTGATCCTAGAAGATATGACCTGATTTTATCTAAGGAAAGGAAAACAGAAAGAAACTATTTCTCAATGGTGGTGTAGTTTATTTGTGCATCATTTAAATATTTGATTGCATAAGCAATGACACCTAGAGTTTTCTCACATTGTTGTCCTGAGACTGATTCTATAGTGAAGTCACTCATATCACACATGAGCTCAAAAGAATGTTTCCAATTTTGATATTGCATGATAGGTGGAGAGATAATAGCTGAATTGAGTGTATAGAATGACTCCTCGAAGATTTCTATCCTTAAAAATGGATCATCTTTCACCAATAGAGCACAAAGTGGTCATGAAATAGAGATGAAATTCCTAATGAACCTTCTATAGAGACCATCATGTCCTAAGAAGTAACTCACTTCCTTAATAGTTATAGGAGAGGGAAGGTGACGAATGATGTCAACCTTAACTTTATCAACTTCAATCCCTCTACTAGATACCATATGGCCTGAAACAAGTCCTTCCTTTTCCATGAAATGGCATTTTTCCCAATTTAAGATTAGATTCTTATCCTCGAATCTTGACAAAACCCTTTCAACATTTAGAAGTAATCCCTCAAAAGTATCCCCAAAGATGGAGAAGTCATCCATGAAGACATCTAAATAATCCCCCACCATATCTGAGAAGATTCCCATCATGCATCACTGGAAGGTACTAGGGGAATTACATAACCCAAAGGTAATGTGCTTGAAGGAAAAAGTGCTGAATGGACAAGTGAAGGTTGTTTTTCCTTGATCCTCTAAGGAGACCTCGATTTGATTTTACCCTGAGAATCCATCTAAGAAGCAATAGAATTGATGACCCGCCACTCACTCGAGGACTTGATCAATAAAGAGAAAGGGGAAATAATCTTTCTTGGTACAAGAGTTGAGCTTTCTATAGTCAGTACAAGCTCTCCATCCACTACTGACCCTTGTGGGGAGAATTTCCCCATCCTAATTGGTGATCACAGTGATTCCATCTTTCTTTGGGACAACATGAATTGGGCTTACCCACTCGCTCTTAGAAATGGGCTAGATGATACACGGTTTCAACAACATAATAAGTTCTTTCCTTAACACATCAGTAAGATTTGGATTGAGTCTCCTCTGAAGTTGTCGACATGGTTTGGATTCATATTGTAGTACAATCCTATGAGTTCCAATGAGCGGGGTAATCCCAGGAATATCATAAAGGGTACATCTAATTGCTTTTTTATGCTTTATTAGTACATCCAGAAGCCTCATCTCTTTATTGGATTCAAGATAGGAAGAAATGAAAACATGAAAGGATCTATTGTCCCCTAAGAATGCATACTTGAGTGATGAAGGTATAACCTTAAATTCGAATTAGATTGGTTGTCACTTTCCAAGGAAGGATGGGACTTTGTATTAAACTCGGTTTCTTTGTTCATATTTCTTAACAAAATTGGTTCCTTGTGAATAGAATTTTCATCCACTAAATTTTCCAGATCATTGTCATGAATAGGTATGGACTCAATGTTTTTGATTTCACCAATGGTATCATTGATTGGTGATTTGAGAAAATCATCAATAGATCTATCTGAAAGAGATTCAATCCAAGGAGACAAATTTCCCTCATGTGAACAAAGAAAATAAATCTCTTCTTGACTTAAGCTTCCTTTAGTAATTCCTTGATGTTCCTCAAGTTCACTATTAACACTAAAAATCCAATTAACCTCTTGTATTTCTTCATCATCCCCAATTTATGACTTTTCATTGTAGATGTTCAAGTCTATACTCATGTTTCCAAAGGTGATGGTCATGTTCCAATTTCGAACTCGAATAACAGAGTTGATTGTTGCAAGGAGGGGACGACCAAGGATGATTGGGGTTTGCTCCCTAGGACCTAAGATTGGGTGATTTTCAAGGAAAATGAAGTTATTTAGGTAAATGAAATTCTTAACTTTCACCAAAACATCTTTTAAGATCCCCTTAGGAACTCGAACACTATGATCAGCAAGTTGAACACTGACAGATGTGGGTTGGAGTTCTTAGATCCCTAATTGACAATACATGGCATAAGTAATGAGGTCCACACTGGCTCATAGATCACAAAGGTATTTGAAAACATTATTCTCTTATAACTCAACATTGATGTATGGACATCCTGGATCTTTCAACATTGTATGAATGGTCCCTTTAATGGTGGTACCCATATTCACAGCCAAAAGGACTTGGTTTTTATGTGAAAATTTCCTTCTAAAAGTTTACAAGTCCATAAGTTACTTTGATTAGGTAGGAATGGTTTGGATTGCATCAAGAAGTGGAATGTTAAACTTAACCTGAAAGAAGATTTCCGTCAAAGTCTCATTCAGTTATAGTTTACCTTTTCCTCTCATGTGTTGAGGGAAGGGAGCAGGTTGTTTGATTTTTTTGTGTGGTTGTAGTTCCATCACATTTTTATTTGGGTTTTCAGAATATTTGGGTGGTTCTTCATCATTTTCATTCATTTTTGAGGATTTTAATGGTTCTTGAATGGCATGTTCAGATTTCTAAATAGATTTCCCACTTCTTAAAATAGTTACTACTTTGAGTTGTTCATGAGAGGTTTGTGTGTAAATGGATTCTACCCTTAAAGTTGAGGATGGTACTGCCTGAGTAGGAATGGGTTCCTTATAGATTTTTATATTTTGTAGTTCATGTTTAAGGGATGATACTTCTGAGTTCATTTTATCCATTTGTTTACACAACTGCTCAAGGATTGGAAGATGGAAAGTTTGAGTAGGGGCTTATGCTCGTTAGTTTACCTAGGAGGATACTTTGGTTGTTGGATTGATTGTTTCATGGGTTTCTAGATGAGTTGTTGGTATTGGGATGGTTGTGGTTGTAATTGGTTATAGTTTTGGAAATTTTTTGTAGGGTAGGGGTTTGGTCCTTGTGGTTGGCTAGGTTATTGGTTATCTTTCCAGCAGAAGCTTAGGTGGTCATTATACCTTGAGTTCAAAGTGTTTTGGTATTGGAGCTTTTGGATGTTTAGGGCATTGACTTCAGAAGGTGGTAATCCTAGAATAACATATTTAATGGAAGTGATGGTTGGGAAGTTTTCAGTCTTATTGTCATTTTTGTCACAAATTGTGAAAATAGGGTCAATAGTTTGAATTTCATGGACCTTCCTAAGATCTATCTCCTCAACATTCCTAGTTAGTGAAGAAAGTTTCACCCTAAGGCTTTCTTCCACCCTAAGTGTGTGAATTCCACCAGATGTTGGTGGATTCTCATAGTAAGGTGATGTCCCCCATATTTTTTTTTGTTCATCCAGTCCTTCTAGATACTCGTAAGCATTATTTGGGGATTTGTTTTTAAAGGTCCTATTACACATCATGTTAATGAATTGTTTGTTCCCCATGCCCAAACCTTCATAGAATATTCTAAATTGTTTAGGAATTTAAAAACCATGGTGTGGAACCATGTTTAGGGTGTCTTTGAACCTCTCCCATGTCTCATATAATGACACTCCCTCTTTTTCAAAAAAAAAATGGATGATCTTTTTAAGTGAAATTGTTTTGTGGTGGGGAAATTATTTTTTATAGAATTATATTTTTAATTGGTCCTAGGAGTGGATTGATGCAGGTCTCAAATTTTTTAACCAATTATTTTCTTTATCCTTAAGTAAAAAAAGGAAATATCCTCATATTAGCTGATTCTATTTGATGTGGGGGGCACATGGTTTCTACAATGTCATTGAACTCCTTAATGTGAAGGTAGGGCATCTCGGACTTCATCCCATGGATGGTTAAAAGGTGGTTTAGTACATTAGTTTTAAAGACCTAGTGGGATTCGTCTAGGGAAGCATCGCTAATGAAATAGGGTTCATTGGTCTAGGTAGGTGCGAGGTAGCCATTCATGGTTTGATCGACTGAATTCCCCAAGTTTGGGGCTACCTCATTTGGATTTCCATTTTTGTTTCCACCTAGTTTTATGAGTTGGTTTCTTTGAAGAACTTCCATTGAAATGGGATCAATTTTTGACTCTGGAGTATTATAAAGATTGGGATATAATGGAAACAGTTCCCTTGGTGTGCTTGGCTCCCTATTCCTAGGACTATCCACCATAATTAGACGGTTTGATTGGTGACAAATGTAGGTGGACATACGCCAAAACAAAAAAAATGAGAAAGGGAAAAGATAATAGAATTTGGATGAGAATATAATAAATAGGGGAGAATAGAATGTGTGTTGATATGACTTACTTGGTTCCCCGACAATGGTGCCAAAATTTTGTCCCTCTGAAATTAACCCAAGATTTTAGGATTAAGCGGTCACTTGTAGTCTAGCTTGGGTTGTCGCATCCTCAGAGTCCTAAAAAGAAACCTATAGAAACATACATTATATGGAATGATTTTGGCTATGAAGTGGACAACTTGGGTTGATTTTATATGGGTTTAAGTGAACTCTAAGATAATTAAGGGAATTCAATTGAAAAGAATGAGTTGATCCTAGGTTATCACTTGGGGTTGATTGGATGCAATTATTTTTTTAACGGTTTCAAATTCTTATATTTGAGATGGGTTTATTCAAGAAGATCAAAAAACTTCATCACTTACTGGTTTAATATAAAAACACCATAATATTAATCACCTATACACTTGGAGGATCAAATTTATGAGCACTCTAATGTAAAGGTTTGTATTATCTCTTGAAGTATGTTGCCTTAAAATTCAACAAGGGCGAAGAAGTTTTAAAATCATCAAATAAAAATATAAATTAAAATAAGTGATTAGACATTAATGGGGTGATAAATAACATCCAATACATACCCTTCATACTCCCTTGTATCAAACCATAAGAATATTATCCCTCCATTGATGCTATGGTTTCAAAGGATGTGGGAAGTAGACTCATGGGGGAAGAATTTAAAAAGTAAAAAAAGACAATGAAATAAAGATCCCTCCACCGTTGTGTGATGATATCACAAGGTTTGGTGTGAATAAATTCAAACCTTAAGCCAACATTATCACTTTTTTATAAAGAATAATATAATAATATTATAATAATAAGTTTTATTAAGAAACTAAAGTAAATTGAACAACTTACATGAGAAAGACAAACTTGAGACAACAAAATCGCAGCATAACATTACAATGAAAGAAAGCACCAAATATGCTCAAATCCTTCCACAAAAATACCTTAAATAGTAATTTTTGAAGCCTTGGGTCGATCCAACAACATTTTAAGTCTCCTCAATTAATGGTGGTGGGCCTAGGTGGGTGGAAAGTTAAGGGAGAGTGGAGTTTTCCACCCTTGACAATCAATCCGATCCAACTAGCATCCACTAAATAGAGGCGCCAAAATGAGAATCTAGATGAAAAACTTTAGGTGGTACATAGAAGAAAAAATTAAGATAAATATTTCCCCTGATTTTTTGTAAAATTTCAGACAATATGGATATTTGGTTCTCAAGATATGTCAACAATGGTGGGCAGTTTTTCTAGGCCGCAGAATCTCGCCCTGAATTTTATCTCCAAATTGGGCCGCATGAAATTCCCTTTAAAACTCCGAATTAGATCTTGTAACTATTTTATTAAATGTTCCCCTTGATGTCATATATATTTAGATAAATTTTCATAATTATTGGACTTGGATTGTGGCCTATAAAGTCTCTTTATTGGGATATTGTTCAGTTTACTTTTTTGAGAATGTTGTTGGTTCAAGGATAACTTTGGTGGTCTTCCAATATGAATATTCAAGTACTCTAAAAGTATGAAATGTTCCCAATATAATGAGAAAACGGAAAATTAAATATGAAAATAAAATCCTTACCATTTTGTGTTTTAGGAGGTGTTCAAAAATATACCATGTAATAGTGCAATTTAAGAGGGAATTACAAACATAATGTGAATCAATGTTCAAAGTGTTAAATGCACTAAAATGGTATTTATGAATAATAAATCACATGAATATTTTATATATTAAAAATAAATATTAGACAAATTTAGTGGCTAATCAAACCCTTTTAGTATTCATAGATGTTGTAATTAATGTTACCATAGTGTTAAATAATGACAAAATAAATTGGGCGTAATACAAATATAAATATCCTAATTTACATGGGATAAAATTTCTTATAATAATCTCATATATATTAAACAATATTTTAAATTTGGAAAACCAATCCAAATCTTCATAAGTTGAACATAGAATATATTTATTAACTAATTCTTTTGGAAAATTATTTTCATTTAAATAACTTTCAATATCCATTAACATTAATGAGTTTTGAAGGGATTTAAAATTTTAAATATATCATCAACAACATTTAATGAGATCTCATAATTTATTTAGTACTAGTGTCAATTTAAGTAAAATATCGAAAATATACATTACTGTAGATATATTAATTTTCCTCTTCAACGAAAATATATTTATTATTTTACACTTATGATAAATAAATATTTTATATAATTAGTCCAACCACACTTATATTGTGTATAATAGGACTATTAAATTTAAACACTCTACAGATGAAATGTTTATATAAGTGCTTTGTGCATCTTATCAATGGTTTTTCTGGACTATTTTATATTTGGTATATGATACTCGATATTTATATTATTCACAATGTATATCATGAGATGTATACTGAAAAGAAAATAATAATAAATGTGACCATTTAGTATATGTGTCTTTTATATAATATTTAAATGTGGCACATGGTAAGTGTGTGAACCCATATATATTTCATTGTTGTTACTTCATATAAATATTGTAAATTTACTTCTAATATAACTAGTGATGATATAAATAATTTAACTTAATAATATGTAACCCAAGGTAAATCATCATATAAGAGGTTTTCATAATAACATAATGAGAATAAATAATTCTCTTATAAGTGGTAGTTTTTTAAAAATTCATCCATTAAATAAATTCACCATCCCCCTTGATGAATGTCTGCTATTTTAATAATAAATTGATGCTCATGTATACTTAAATAAATATTTTTCAATATAATTCATTTTGTATGAACTAAATGATAATTTCATGTATTTAATGTATTAGGATCAGTAAGATTATGGTTTACCATAATTGATTTTATTGTATATGGTACGAAGAAAATATTTATAAATTTTTTAGAATCAATTTTTTCTCTTATGGACACTTGTTATATATAGAGATATTTGACACCTTATTTATCCAATTTCTCTATATGAAATTCATTTTCAATAATATCATTAATTATAAATATATTTCATTGATACATGAGATATAAAAATATATCATTATTAAAAAATCATAAACCATTACATAGAAATATATTCTCTCTTCTAGATACTTTGGTTAATTTTCACTACCAATAAATTTATGTACATGATAACACACTAACTCTTTAAGAGTTATAACTAACAAT
This sequence comes from Viscum album, assembly GCA_963277665.1. Lineage (NCBI taxonomy): Eukaryota > Viridiplantae > Streptophyta > Magnoliopsida > Santalales > Viscaceae > Viscum > Viscum album. The sequence goes on along the minus strand of OY728159.1, from coordinate 2,007,556,387 downwards.
AAACATATATGTGCTATTTTTAAATATTTAATCAAAATAATATTTACAAATTTTTTTCATAAAGATCGATGTATATAAGAAATTTAGGATATTCCATTCTGAATATTTAACATATTAGTGAAATATGATGAAAATATTAAATACTCTTATTTATAAATATAATTTCCACTTCTTGTGGTTTATCATTAATTAATGAATTCATAATATAATCATAATGGGTTAATTCCATCACCTATTATATATTATACTCTTGTGAACTTATGTTCCATACATTTCTAAAATATATCTACTAAGGAGAGTTGTCTCAATGTATTTTCTAGTAGATTCATGGGGAATGAGAAGAAATATGGATGAATTTTCTAGATTCAGAACCCAAAACTTCATGGTGACTATAATTATAGATCATAAAATAATTTTTATTAAAAAATAACTTCAACAAGGGAAGGATAAATTATTTGGTCCAATTTTATTAAATACTCATGATAAAAATTCAAGTATGAGTAATAAAATTATATGAACAATATTATTCTCTTCAAGGAATGTGAAGTAACCAATGGAATTATTGAATATTGTTTTACTTGTAATCAATCATGAGTAAGAATCATTGTAATGTGATTGAGTATGATATTTAGTTGTCCTAAACTCTTTTAAGATGATTAAAGGTGATTAGAAGAGGTTTTGTTATTAATTGAAGAAGTCTGGAATTTTTGTGATTGAATAGTAAAAATGGATAAGTCATGATGTTTTCATAATACTTTATGATTTTGTTAGACTCTTGGAATATTTTTAAAGAATTTTATTATTCTATAAAACTTCCTTGATTTTTTTAAATCTTTCTTGAGATTACATTTTACATTGAGAATGTGTAAGACTTTTTCTTGAAATCACGTAAGAATTTGATATTATCTAATACTTTATCTGAGATCATGTAATACTTTATCTAAGATCACATTCGAATTTTTATGATGAATCATAAGACTTTCTCAAATTTTTCACAAGACTCACTAAGTCTTATAGAATATTAATTATTCACTAAAAAATTATAAAATGAAAAAAGGACTTGTTGTATTGTATAACACTTTTGATGAAATCATTAGCGGCCAACAATTTGAGAAAATTTTAAAGATGTGGAAAATTGGAAATATACTTCTAGAAGTTAAATCATATGCTAGTTTAATGGAATTTAAATCCTAAAATACAAGAAAATTTTGGCAAAGTTTTGATTCAAGTTGATAATCATGTATGATTAGATGTGAAGTTTATGGAATGGTATTGGTGGGAATTTCAAATTGAAATATTTTAAATTCATTAATGTGATCAATCAAGATAAATATTCTATAGATTTCAAATTGAGTTAATGGTATTTCTAAAAATAAATGTGGAATTTATATAAACAATTATAGAGATAATATTCACATAATTTAGTGAATATAAAATAATAAAATTAAGAAGGGATGAATTAATGAGTTTTGGGAAATTTAGAAGCCAATTTTATGAAATATAGAAGAGATGTTGTATTAAAGAGAGAGAATAAAATATCAACAAGAATTATTCCCACTTTGATCCACTATATTGAGGAAACCAATCTCATTGTTGATCATTCGATGGATTTATTTTGAGGAGGAAAAGATAGGTATGCGTGTTTATTATCTTATGCATAGTCGAGTCATGATGTGAATATTGTTATGTTGATATTTTTAGTAGTAGAAGACTTGATTTAAATGAAGAATATTTTACTCTAAAATTCCAATACATCTTGAAGAGTATAGAATATAATGTTCATAATTAAAAGGGGAATAATTTATTAGGGACTGGTGGTTATAGTATAAAAATGCTATATAGTATTTAATAAGTGGATTATACCTTACCAACCATTGTGTGAAATTATAAATCACTTATAATCACTAAAAAATTAATTATTGATATAATATATGTATGAGTAACAAAATTAACACATAAAGGTGTAGGTTTACTCATTATAGATAAACCTTGAAAAATATCTTATATTCCTTTCATTTTTCATTATAGTTGCATATGGTTGAGGAAGAGATTGTAGAATAGTTGATCATGACCATAAAATTCAGTAAGGTTTATTTCTAAAATAAATTGTATATAATTATAGAACTGATTTACCCACCCCCTCCCACTGTCGTGTTAACTGACTAGATCTCTTTATGTGGTATCAGAGCTAAAAAAGTTCCCTCTAATATCCTACTCTAATTAAAACTAAAGTATGGAGGAAATTAATTCTATCAATAACAGATGTGTTTCAATATTTAATGGAAATAATCCTCCTGGTTATAATAATGTAATGCTTCCTTATCTTATATCACAAGGCCATGAAATAAATTATGTTCTGCTAATAGGTTTTTCTCCCCTCGGGAAAGATTCTCCCATGAAATTTTCATACTAATGAAATATATAATTATATATAAAAGGCTTGAATTCAATTTTTTCATCATTTTCTAATAAAGTGCACACAAAACTAATGAGACTAAAATAGTCAAGTAAATATGGGACACGAATGTTAATTTATATGAGGGGAATGTTAATGTTAAGGAGACTAAGATAAAAGAAAAGAGATCTAAATTTGTAGACATCATGATGGCTGAAAATGAGAAAATTAATGACTATTTTATCAGGTTAGATGAGATAGTGACTCACACTAGATGATTTGAAGATACATTGGGAGAATAAACCATAGATAAGAAGTTAATTAAAAAATTTAAAGATAGGTTTTACATAAATATGTATACCCTAGAAGAAAAAAAGAATACTTTTCTCTTGGTGAGTTACACAAAATAGTCCTCAATATTGAGATAAACTAGACTCATGTGTTTAGGAAAAATGAAAATGATGAAATAGAATTAAATGAAATAAATAGACTAAATATTAATATGGAGTAAGTTTAATCCTTTAGTGAATCTAAATATTATGAGGATAATAATGAAAAACATAAGAGAATAATGGAACTTATCTTTAAAAAAAATAAAAAGGTAGAGGGTAAATATAAAGGAAAAAATTAAATTAAGTGATTTAAGTGTGCTTTAGTTGAAAACTTTTCATCTGATTTCCTAATAAATAAAAGTGTGATGTTTGAAGATGAAGAGGGTAGTGAAAGGAACCAGATAAATAATGGGTATGTATTTCTAAAGAAGCCAATAAATATGGTGAGGGCATGAAAAAATATCAAATAAGAAAAATTAGAAGCATGTTATACAAGGAAAAGTATGAATACCCTATATCAAGTATTCATTTTAATAAACACTGTGTTATAAAATTTAGTAACATCATGGATCATATTGAAAGGGAAGAAGAAAGCTTTAGTAGTGAGGAAGAAGGATAATAAACCTAAACTATTAAAATGTAAAAATTCAAACTCATATATTAAGAGGAACACTAAATGAAAGAGGGAAATTTAATCCATGAAGAAAGAGGATGTGAAGTTGAAGAAATATAAAGATTAATTCCACAATAAAATAAAATTATTATGTTGAGTAAATCAAGATTCTCAAACTAAAATTTACCGAAAATGATAGAATGGCAGAAGAGTTTGAGAATAATTTTTTTATATATAAATAATTTGACATGACATAGTCAAGGTGTCATAAATAATATAAAACCCAAGGTAAATTATTTATGTATTAGATAAGTCTATTGAAATAAAGGCATAGTCATCACAAAATTTGGAGAGATGTAATATATAAATTCAGGTAAAAACTGCACCAATGACACACAAAAAATGTTAAATCTATTTCATTTAATAGTGTAGGTTCTAAGAGAAAATTTGAGAAAAATTGGGTTGATAAAAACTATGATAAGTTTACTACTTATATAGAGGGAGTTGAGGAAAACTTTATAAAGATACATTCTTCAAAATAAAAAAGAAAACAAGGCAATAAATATATCAAGATAGTAAGTTTTAATTCACATAAAGACCCAATTATTTCTTAAAATAACTAGATTAAAAGGATATTATTGGTGAGTAAAGTATTTGGGAAAAAATACTATATTTTTTGTTATAGTATGTTTCTCCCATGGAGTCAGTAGAGGAAATAATTTTGAGGTAGCTATCAAATGATCATGAGAATCAATCTGAGAAGGGAAAAATAGTGAGAAACAATTCACCACAGTTACCTATCCAAAATAGATTTAATTATATATAAGAGATCTATAGGATATTTGGATAGAAAATTCATTATTATGATGAATTTATAACTATTATTCTTGGGTAAGTTCAATAGGATGATAAAGATAATAAGGATCATAGAAGAAGAAAAGCAGAAAAATCACTAAAGTGGCACTCAAATACAACAAGAGGATAAAGACATGGATTTCGATAGTGTATGATCATAACATATAACTATAGATATCAAGATCATAAATATAATTTAATAACACAATGGTGGTGTTTTACTTTTTGTAAATGAATAATATTTAAAGATAAAAGGAATTTCTTCAACTAAAATTGAATCGAAAAATTCGAAATATGAAGATGTATTGTTTGTAGATGGTCTCAAACGCAACTTGTTGAGTATCACTCTTCTCTATGATGAAGGAAATGAAGTTATCATAAAGTTAAATAATCTCTTAATCATGAAAATAAAAGATGAAAGAATCATTACCAAAGTTGGATAAAAAAGTGGGAATCTATCCAAGTAATTTATGATACCTCAATATAAAGGAAGAAAACAATATCATGCATGAAAGGCTTGGCCACCCTAGACAGAAAATTTTGAGAAAATATTTAAATGAAAATAGAATGATATATCTACCCCAATTAAGTGGATATATAAATAATTTTTATGAAACTTTATAAATGGGTAATATGGTACAAGGGATAAATAAGAGTGGAAATACATTTAACTAATCCACTTGAATTGATCCTCTCAGATTTATATAGACTTATAAGGGATGAATCCACTAGAGGTTAATTATAATTCATTACATTCATTTATTAATTTATAATAATGACTAATGTCATTATTATGAATCATAGGTCACAAGTAATAGAAATGGTTAAGATTTTTATAAAAGAAGCTGAGAGAGAGTTGTAGGTTTATATCCATAAATTTATAAGTTGTAATGGAGTGCTGTTCATTTTAAATTATTTTTAAAAATACCTTAATAAACTTGGGATTAAGCACCAATATAGTTTAGTTTACATTCCTTATCAGAATGGTGTTGCTAAAATAATGAATATAAATCATGTTGAAATGGGCAGATCAATGCTTGTTGAGTTCAATAGGTCATAGTTTTTATAGAGAAAAGTTGAATGAATAGTTGTGCATATTAAAAATAGGTTTTTACTGAGACCTAATTAAAAAATGATTTCTTATTATATTTTGTATAAAATTAAACCAAATATTAAAAACTTCAAAGTCTTGGGTAGTAATTTTTTAATGAAAATTTTGAACATAAACCTAGGGAAATTTGATGAAAAGGTTGAGGAATGAATATTTTTGGTATAATTGACCAACATAAAATACAATATGTACTTGAAAAATACTATTTATAATATGGTTTCTACCTATGATGCAAAGGTTATTGAAGTTAAATCCAATATTAATGTTCGAGATGATGCAATTTTTGAAAACTCTAATAAAAATAGTGATTATATTTATTATAAAGTTAATGATTAATAAGCATGGAATGAACTACATGTTGTTGATATTGACATTGATTAGACCAGTATTGAATAATAGGCTACTAAAGTTGAAAAATAAAATTATCAAAAGATAAATAATCATATAGAATAATAGATTATAATGGGATATCATAATTTTGAGTTAGAAACTAGAGGGAGGTTGTGGTTAAGAAATCAAAAATATATTATATCTTATATTGATCTATATATATTTGTTGAGGCTATTAAACATGAAAATTATATTGTTTCTATGAATTATATCTTGATCATATTGAGATAAATGTCACTTTAGATCCTAACTTTTGGAAAGAAGACAAAATTTTGATTAGGACCAAGTGGGTATTCAGATATGAGTAGAATGATAAAGGAGAAGTATCAAAGAATAAGTCTATACTTGTATGAAAGGTCTATCCATAGGTTGAAGAAGTTTATTTTTCAATAAATCTTTACAACTGTTGAAATATCAAAATCTATAAGAATGTTACTAGAAGTTGCAGCTCATAGGAAGTATAAAATATTTCAAATGTGTGTAAAATATAACTTTTTTAATGGAGATATATAATAATAAGTCTACATTTAGAATCCTAATGGATTTATCCTTTATAATGACGGAACATAGGTTTTCATGCTAAAGAAGTCTCTTTATGGGAAAAATAGTCTATTAGAGTATTACTCAAAGATTTATGGAAACTTGAGAGAGATTAAATTAATTAAAGGAAAGGTTGGAAACAACCTTTATGTGGAGGAAGAGAGAGAAGTCTTGTTGACTCTCACAGTTTTTTTAATTATAAAAAATACTCTAATGTTTTTTATAACTTGTTTATTCAAGTTTTTTTTAGTATTTTTTGGTGAGTTATAGTCATAAGAAGTAACATGTCAAAATGTGGTGTTCAAAGTGGGATTAAAGGACCTTTATATAGTGAAACACAATATTGAAGCACCATCCATCCTCTAGGAGTTCACCAGCCAAACGGTAGAAAAAATAGAGTGACCTGTATCCAACAGAAATCGATCAGATACCTGGTAGAAGTGTGCTGGCTATCTAGTGGAGATTCCAGAATACCTATACCACTTCCTTTCACACTGGTAAGATAGTGGAATTGGGTGGCTAGCCGGTGACACTATTATAGAACCTTACTATGAGTATTTATTGATGGTAAAAAAGAATCGGATCAAACCATTAATGTTTAGGCTCAACCATGGATAACCCTAATAACCTAGAAAGGTTTAAATAGTGGGCTTGGGATGAATAAATCATCATCCTATCAAATAATGAGTACAAAAAATTTATTTCCAGTCATCAATGATCAATGATTTCTTATAGATCTTATAAGAGATTCAAAGTTTAAATATTTATCATCTATTTTAAAAGTAGATTAAGTTTACATCATCAGTGGGAATTGAGAACATCAATGAGCACCATTCAAAGGTGTGAACTTCATCGACCATAATCAAGTTCTAACAAGATTCTTTGATCTATCTTTCTTTATGCCCTATTTATTATTCTTCCCTTGAGCCTTTGTACCTTCTTTTTGTAACCCCTTGGCTCTGTCCATTGAATATTTTCTCTATAACACCTTCTTTAATCTTATTATCTTTTAGTGAAATTTGATATGATAGTTTAATGGTTTTTAAAAAAGATAAACCATCTCCCTTCTTCCTCCTTATTCTATTTTTTGTTTTCTTAATTTTACATTAAAAATAAGAGGATATTGGTTTCTTGATTCTCTGTTCAAAATAGAGGTACTATTTGGTTCTTGGTTTCCATTAAAACCAAGGGACTCTATTTATTTTAGAATTTGATCTCTGTTAAAACCAATGTGTTAAATATAACCTTATAAAGACTTCTTGATGGGAGGAGACATAGGTGAAATTCATGTGCTATTACCGAAATCTATTATCAAAGTGTCCCTTTTCCTTTCACTTTTTTATTTTTTTTATGTTATCTTATTTTCCTAATTTTTTAATTTATTCTATACCTTACTTTGATAATATAAAAGGCTTTCGTGATATCTCCATATCTTTTATAGCATCATATCGAATCCCTTTTATTTTTAATTCTATAATTGTATTTAATTTTTTAAATGTAATTCACCACCAACCTCTTACTATTATACTCTGACAAAAAATTGGTTTCATAAGAGATATTTTTATTTATTTCAAAAATAATAGTTTTAAAATTTTTATTTTTATTTTTAAAAAAGTAATTAGTTTCTATGTTTATTATTTTTATGATGGAACCATATTCTCATTCTCCTATATTTTATGGAACTAATTATTGCTATTGTAAAAATCATATGTCATAATTTATCAGTATCACAAGTTATCTTGTATGGAAAATGGTTATGGGATAATATATTCCTACTAAAAAAATAAGATAAATGGATTCCTAAAAATATTGCTTCTTTTGAACTTAATAGAAAATCTATGAACACTCTTCATTATAGGATTAACCAAAATTAATTTATTCCCATATATACTTCTAAAAATGGAAATTAAATATATAAATTGATAAAATTCACTTATGAAATCACTAATAAAGTTAAAGATACTAGAATTTAAATATTTAGACAAAATTTTGAAATATCTTCTATACATCTAAATGAATCCATTAAAAGTTTGATCATAAGTTTTACTGAAATTTTTAATGATTTAAAGGATATTGGTGATTCTATTTCTACAAAAATACTCATGAAGAAAAACTTGTGCTTTTAACTAGTTTTTTTCTCTCCCAATGTGATAGTAATCCAAGAATCCAAAGATATAAATAGTATGTTGGATAAAGATATAATCAGATATCTCATGACATATGAAATCACCACGAAACTATAAGTGGTAAAAGAATTAATTGAAGATAAGGAAAAAAGAATAACATAGAATTTAATGTAATATAATATGATGATTCCTATAAAAGTGACACTAAGGATGAAACTAAAATTGAAAAACTTTTCAAAAAGGTTAACATAATTTAAAAAAATAAGAAATCATTTTAATGTTCTAAAAAGAAGAAAGAATATAAATAATAGATTGTTACTTTCAATGAATGCAACATGAAATTTTATATTAGGCTGGAATGTTCGATCTACAAAAAAAGTTAAAATAGAATAATAAAGTTAATAAAGATCTTAAAGTTTTGACTAGGAGTGCTAGTGATAACTACATGGATTCATCCCCTCAAGATAATAAATTCTTAAATTCTTAATGGAACATACTAAGGTTAGTGGTGAGGTTAGTTATTTTATTTCTAACTCTTCTTATCATTCATCTTCTATATATCATTCATCAATTTATACTTTTTCTTATTATCAACGAAAGTAACTTGAGAATTTTTTGTAAATAACTCATTGAAGTGTGATTGATTGTCACCTATCAACCATTCAAAGGTTCCGTGCTCTTCTATAATTTTTATATCATAACTCAGGTTGAATACTTGGCGATGGTACTATTTTTTGAGTCGACCTTTTTTTTATATTTTGAATGGGGGTGGTTATTTTCATTGCATAATTAAATTGACTGAATTATGAAGTTAGATTTAAAAATTTGATAAATATTGGGGAGATTTCATTATTTGATATGTAATATTATGACATCCTTTATATTTAAAAAATATTTCATTAAATTAAGATCCACTTTATATGTTGATTCCAATTGTAATTCCTAGTTTTGGATTTAATCCAAGCCTCAATGAGGGTTATAATATTTATCAATTCTCGTTTATGGAAGCTTTAAAATTTTAAAAACCCATATGTATTTTTTGTTCCAATAATCCATGGAATCCACCTGTAAAATAATATGTCTCAATAATCGATGGAATATCCATTTTCACATACAAAATATTAATTTAAATAAATAAAATTGAGTGAAATCTCTCAATCACTTAACATCTACATATTATGACTCACCCTAATTGATGATTTACTCATAAATTGAGATGGTTAATAATATATTTGGGATGATTGTGAGGATTTGGTAAATGAAAAAAAAGAATGATATGAGAAAAATAATTTTTCTCTCATCACGCACAAATAAAGGGAGGTAACCGTACACTTTTGATTGAATAAGAAAGTGAAATAAGGGGATGGTTTTAAAATTCAAATGAAATTTCAATCACACTCACACAATTTTAATTAAAAGAGAATAGAAATAAAAATGAAAATTAAAATGGTGTATTGGTTTATATTACTGAAAAAAGAGTATTTAAAGTCCTCCTATGCCTTTGAAAATGCTATGGTCATGTGAATTATCCTCCATGAGTTTAGAAATTCCAACCTATAGTAAGGATAATAGGGGAGTGTATTTATTTCCCAAGTTAGTGGATTTTATGCATTCCAAAACTTCCCCTAAATAAATCTCACCAATTCAACCATTTATAATGATTAATATCAAGATATAATCTTCTTAAAAGTTATATATATGGATTTATAAAGTTTGCCATCCAAATTCAGTGGCCATTGTACTTTTGGAGCTAAATTTATCATTATTTTTCTAAAACATGTGTTGTTGTCTGATTTTATCTAGAATTTTTCAAATACCAAAATTTGAATGGGTTTTAGGATAAGAATATTATCTAAAATTAGAACCATTTATTCACAAAGTTGGGATTTTATATATTTACTTTATCACTACAAAATTCCATCTCAATTGTACATCTAGATTTGGAAAAATGTCAAGAATTTTGTGCTAGAATTTCATGATAAATTGGGCCCCGTATTTATTAATGTGATCCTTGAAATTTTTATCCATGTTTTAATGGAATGTACTCGGACTTATTCTAGAGTATCAACAAATTTATATTTTTGTATTGATCCTAGAAAATATAACATTAGAGTTGGTCTAATTTCCTTAATATATTCATTGAGCCTTTTTGTGTAATCCAAATGGAACTTTAGATGGAAAAATTATCCAAAGACCTAGTTGAATGATTTTTTGGAATTTGAATCAGTATAAATAAAAAATGATAATAAATAATTTGGATCAGTATATTTAAATATATAATCAAAAACATTAAATTACATTGTAATTGAATGAATTCAAACAGTGATCTCTTTATGTGTGTATGATCAAAACATGAATATTAACGAGAAATTATTCGTTTTTGTTCAGTAATAAGTGATGGTAGCAATGTAAAATCAGGAATGTATATATAATATCAACTTCCCCATAATTAATATGGTACATTTCCTTAGGCACACAAAACACAAACACACAACGAAATCATTTTCTCTCACCAACAAATATTAAAATTTTGTTTTTACTAATTAGGGGAGGTCTAGACTATTTCAATCATCCACAATGAATTAAACCCCAATTTTTTTACTGAAATCATGTGTTAATAAAATTCATTTTTCATGTTCAACATTTTAATTAGAAAATTTGGGTACTCAAAACATACTCATCTCAAGATGATGTATATTTATTCCGGGATGTTCACTCATTCACTAACCAAAAGTGAGAATCATAGATTTTGTAAGATTTATTAGCATAAATTACCTATTCGACAGTGCACAATAATCATGAGGTATTTTTAGGGGTGTTTTAGTGGCTATGGGATTGTAGGAATATAATTTCCAAAAGCAAGGAAAAGAGATGGAAATCACCAATTTGGGAAAAATAATGATTTTTTTTGAAATGATATATGGAAGGAATTAGAAAGACATATTTACAAGGGAACAAATGTGTGAAGGAAGAAAAGAATGGGAGAAAATTATAAGTGGATAAAATAATGAAATATTTACAAAACACAAACCTTCCCAAAAAATTCAAGAAAACATTATGCAATTGTTCTTTTTTTATTTTTTTCCAAAAGTTTCACTTGAAACAAATATCACACTCATCTCCCAAACCTTGTTTATTCTCCTCAATAAACTAATTGAAATAGTTATAATAAGATCAAAGGTTCAGTAAGAGTGATTTTTGACCTACCCAATACACAACCCATTATTTTTTCTTTTTTAATTCTTTTTGGTTTTTTTTTATTTTTTTGAACACTTTTTTATAAAATTTATAAAAAATGATATAAAAACTAATCAATTCAAAAAACTCATCAAATGAGAACCTATCCCCAAACTTAAAAGAATGATTTCCCTTATGAATATGATAATATATTGAAAATAAAGTAAATTTTACCCCAAATGAAATCTATTCCCCTACAATTAAATGTCAGTAAATTATGAAATGAAAATCCATGTATATTTTGGTTGGGACAAGGTTTTGGGATTGAAATAAGGATATAAAAAAGGGTTTTCATAGACTTAAAGGGGATTTCAACATGATGATCAATATAAGGGTAATGAGAGGCTGTTTGGAAATGTTGATTCTCATGTGTTTTAAAAAATGACTCTTTTATATTAATGTAGGATAAAGTATAAGAATATACTCGAAGTTCTATAAACTCAAGACTCAAAATTGGGGGTGAAAACACATAATATGAAAATATGGTTTTAGGTGACCTTGGAATAAAAGATGAAGTTATTACTCACAGTAAAGAAAAAAAAACATTTTCCACTCAAATATTGAGTATTCAAAACATATTGGTATTGAAAAAAATTGTTTATCCATGTTTCTGATGAAAATAAAATATTTTTGAGATAAAAACAATTTTTTTAAATCCCCAAAATGGTTGAAATATTTTAAAAATTTAATTGTGAGTAATTGTGACTATTTCATTAATTTTTTTTGTTTTTTTTAAGTTTTTTTAAACACACCCACACAAAATAAAACAATATTGGATGAATAAAGTGGTAAAAATGATATATATGGTGATAAGTATAGAGTAAGAAGAAGAAATATATGTAAAGAGAGATAAAATATAAGGTTGATGAAGTGAGGGAGAGGGAGTTAAATAGAAAGAGGTTACCCTAGTTTGTATTTAGTGGGTCTCCATCTCCATCAAATGGTGGTGGGACTCCAATGGTTGGGGATTTAATGGATTTTAATTTGCTTCCCAGGGTGTGTTCCTCTCATGGTGATTCTTTAACTGATTTTCATTAACTGTGAATATCCTCTTGGAAGAAGGGTCTTGGACTTGCACTGCACCAAATGGGTAAACATTAGTACAAATAAAAGGAAATTTCCAATGAGAATTAAGCTTACCTAGGTTAAGATAAAATCATGAATTTAAGAGCATTTTATTTTATCCTCCATTAAATACTTTTCATGGGATGTGTTTTTCATGGAGTACCTAGTATTTTTATTTTTAGATACTAAAATTCTCATAATAATCTAGTCAAATGTCCTCCAATTCATTAAATTACAACAATCTATCTTCATTGCATTTTCATAATCAAAATTACAAGTTTTCACAGCCCAAAATGTCTTATGTTGTATTTTGATCATTAAATGGCATTGCTTACCAAAAACTAACCTAAAATGAGACATACCAGTCAGTGATTTATAGGTAGTTCTATAAGATCAAAACATTTCACTATGTCTTTTAGGCTATTCTTTTTTTGTGGGAATAACATTTTTTTGAAGAACCCATTTCACTTATCTAATGGAAATTTCATCCGTTCCATTTTTTGGGGAGCGATATGAAATTTACGTTTTATGTACAACCCCATTAATTTTTAAAAATAGAATCCATGGTTTGATTACATATTTGGGTTCTTACTTCATATAACAAGGCATTTGGAGTTCCAAATCAATGAAAAATGTGGTTTTCGAGGAAATCAATAATATTATGTACATCATCCTTTCTAGTGGGTTTGGCCTTGACCCACTTATAAACATAGTCAGTCAAAATAAGAATGTAGTAGAATCTATTGGAATGGTGGAAGGTTCCCAGGAATTTGATTTCCCAAACATCAAAGATCTCAAATAATATTAAGGGATTTTAGGGAATTTTATTTCTTTTGAAAACTGTTCCAAACTTTTGGAAAGAGGGAAATTATTGAAAAAACTCATGTGAGTCTCTGAGGAGTCAAGAATAGAAGAATCTAGAGTCAATCACCTTTTGGGAGACCCTTTGTGGTTTAAAGTGTCCACCTTCAGGCATTAATTGGAAGAATTCGAAGATGGAAGAATGTTCTTCTTCATCAACACATCTCTTATTCACCATGTCATCCCCATATTTCCAAAGTTTATTATCATTCCAAAAATAGTATTTTGAATCACTTTTTAGTTTTAGTTTTTTTCCTTTTGAATTTTTTTTAGGAAAAACACAAACAAAAAAGTAATTTAAAATTGGGGCATACCATCATAACAATGGAGTGAGAGATGAGAGGTGTTTAGTGGGAAATTCAGAAATCAATGATTTCAAAATTAAAAGAATTATAAATTCTATTCATGTAATAAGCCATAATGTTTTATTTTCCAAGTCTATATTTGGTATCAAGGTCAAAATCTTATAGTATTAGGATCTATCTTATTATCCTTGGTTTAGAATCACTTTTCTTGAATAAGAAAATTAAAGTTGAAAGGTATATAAAGATGATAATTTTAGAACCTAATAGATAGGTAAAGAATTTATCCTAGGAAAATATCATAGCTAAAAGTTCATTTTCAGTGAAAGTTTAGTGATATTGAGTTTCATCTAGTGTTTTTGAGGCATAATAGATTACATGAAGTATTGTTTCTCTTTATTGACCAAGTAAGACCCTAATGAACCTATTAAAAGAATAATACACTAATTCTAAGGGTAAATACTAATCTGGGGGTTGGATTATTAGAGAAGATTTAAGCACTAATTTGAGTTTAATGAAAGAACTTTTTAAAGGATCATCGAAATGTAATGTAACATCAATCTCGAGTAGCTTAGTGTGTGGGAGGGAAATCCTATAGATGTTCTGGATGAATACCCAATAGAAACCAACATAACCAAGGAATGAACATATATCTTGAACTTATGTGGGTTCAAGAGGTGATTGGATCACCTCAATTTTAGTTGGATAAACTTTGATACCCTCTTGAGAAATTATGTTCCCTAGAATAATCCCATTAGTAACCATGAAGTGGAATTTTTTTTAAATATATCATAAGGTTACATTTGACACACTTTTTTAGGTCAAGAGAGAGTTAATTCAAGTAGGATTCAAATGAATCACCGTAAATGGTAAAGTCATCCATGAAGACCTTCATTAAATTCATAATGACATCAGAAAAGATACTCATCATACAACTCTAAAGTGATTTAGGAGTCTTTAAAAGGATAAAAGGAATTATACTATATGCATTTGTTCTAAAGGGGTAAGTTAATGTTTTATTTTCTTGGTCTTATGGTGTTATTGGGATTCAGAAATATCCAGTGTATCCATCAAGAAGGGAATAATGAGATTCTTTTGCTAATATTTCTTGAATTTGATCAAGGAAAGGAAGTGGGAAGTGATATTTTCTTATTTTGACATTCAATTTTTGATAATCAATTCAAACACACCATTTTTTCACTTGATTTGTGACCAACTCTCCATGTTCATTTGTGAAAACTGTTATCCAACCCTACTTAGGTACCACTTGAATCGGACTAACCCATTCACTTTAAAATATTGGGTAGATAATACCATATTGGAGAAGCTTGGTGATCTCTACCCTAACTACCACAAGTATGAGTGTATTGAGTCTTATTTGAGGTTGTCTAATTGGTTTGGATGATTCTTCTAGATGGATGTGATGAATGAAAATGGAAGGGTTGATTCATGATATTTCATCTAGGTTTCAACCTCAGCTATTTTTGTTTTCCTCAAACACATGGAAATATTTTACTCATCAGTTTTAGTAAGTGAAGAAAAGAAAATGAAAGGATAAGAGTGATCATGAAAAAAGACTACATATTTAAAGTGTGTTTGAATGGGTTTATGATCAGTTTCATCCTTCATTTTTGGGCCATCCAGACAACTTAGGAATCAGGGAAGGTCTTCCATTTGGTTTTGATTCATTTTCATCATTACTTTACAAGGTGTAACAGTAGATATTAGAGGTGAGATGGGATTCCAACTAGTTTTCATGATATTTTATAATTATGGGACCTATAAATGAAAGGTCAACATCAAAATATCCATTTAAGACTTGGTTAATCATGGTGAAAATTTCACAAACTCATATATCATTAGAACATGAATAGCATGATGGAACTGGGTTTAATAGACTCTCAGAAGTTTCCCTATAAGTATAGAGAGAGAATGTAGATTGATCCTCTGATAGGTATCGCATGGATTGAAAAATATTGAACTTCACTAGTTGGTCACCAAATTACACTAATAGTATTCCTGCATGGACATCAATTTTAGTTTTGGCTATCATGAGGAGTGGTCTTCATAGAATCAAGGTACGTTAAGAATATGATTTATCACTTTCCATGTCAAGGACATAGAAATCAGCTGGGAAGAGAAGATCATTAACCTGAATAAGGTCATCCTCAATTATTCCCTCAAGACTGTTAGTGGTTCGATTGGCTAACTGGATGAAAACACTCGTTAGGTTTAGGGGACCTAGACCAAGGTTAGATAAGATAGATTTAGGCATGACATTTATCGAGGATCCTAGGAATATGAGTGCATAATAAAAGTTTAAACTCTCTATTTGGAATGGAACCATAAATGTCCTGAGATATTTTCACTTCATGGGAATGGACTACTGGGTTGAAACATTTTCAATGGATCAAATTTGTCTCTTATGGGTTAAAAATTCCTTAAGAAACTTTTCATTATTAGAGATTCGTTTGATGTAATCTAAGAGGGAAATGTTGACATAAACACCTATAAACATGTTAAGAATTTAAAAATTAGGATCAAAGGGATTCTTAGGCTTAAATATAGATTGAGGAAAAGTAATTTGGTTCCTTAGAGGAATGAAAGGACGTAAGGGAGTGGATTTAGGTTCTTTTTCTATCATCTTGTTCTTTTCATTTTCCAGATCAACATTTAAAGGGTATTTTTTGGTTTCATCATAAAGCATATAAACTGTCTTTCCATATTGAAGTGAAATTTCACTTACATTACCCTTGGGGTTGGGAAATGATTGAGATGATAGTTGGGAAGAATGGTATTTTTTATGATGACTTAATTGGGAGGTAAGTTGACAGAAAAAATTTCTAATATTCTTGAGGCTAGAATGGGTGAAGGAGGTAAGATCCTTCTACAACACTTTCCCATTATTTCTTAGAAGAATATGCATGTCCCACATTGGGACTGCCTTGATTTTGGTTCTTGGGAAAGTGCTTGTATTGGGTTGGAAATTGATAAGGATCGGTAGGATAATAGAATCCATGAGGAGAAGTAGGATGATTAATCCTTTGATGTTGAGGTAAAAAAGGATAATGTTGGTGGATGTTACCACCACCTTGACCATATTGTAATTGGTTTGGATTTTGAGTAATTAATCGTGGGGGATAAGATATGGGATAATCATACCTCAATCCAGGGTTATAGGTAGAAGATAAGGGATTAGAGTGGGGTTGGTTGGAGTTTCTAATGAACTGGCTTGATATTTGAGGGTTGGTGTTATACTAAGAATATTCTGCATTTGGATCCATTAGAACAAAAAATATTATGGATTATCTTGTAGTTGTGGACATGTATTATTTGGGTGAGCTAGTGAGATAAAAATTCCATAATTTTTTATAGTTTTGGGGAACAAAGATTGTGGTGAAGATAAGGTTGGGATTTGGAATCCAATGATAGTTGTCTCACAAGACCTGTAAATTCACCCATCCACTACGTTGTCTTTTTGGGATCCTTTGATTGATTCTCTAGGAGTTTTTTGAATTGAGAATGTTCTCAGGTATGGAATTATTATGTGTTTGCATCCATGTTTCTTATGAGTTCTTTTGTAGATATTGGTGTTTTCTCGTCAAGATAATCACCACTTGCAACATCGATGAGAGTTTACTACATAGATAACAACCCCTTATAGAATTATTGGATCAAGAGTTGGCCATGGATTTGGTGGTATCGGAAAGTTGAAAAAATATTTTTTAACATCTCCTAGTACTCAAGGAGTGATTAATTTGGGAATTGATAGATACCACTAATTTCCTTTTAGATAGAACTGGTTTGAGATGCAGGGAAGAATTAATCTAACAAGAGTCTCTTCATGTCATTCCATGTCTTTATATAACCAAGAGGGAGATGATAGAGCCATGACTTGGTGGAGTCGGCTAAAGATAAAGGGAATTCCCAAAGTTTAATTTTTTTCTTCAGAAACCCCTTGAGGTCTCATAGTAGAGAATACCACTTGGAACTCATTAAGGTGAAGATGAGGATCCTCACTGGATAGCCCATGGAAATGAGGCAAAAGATGAATCAAACCCAATTTGCATTTTAAATCATCCTCAATATTTGGATATTGAATACTGATGGGTTGGAAATTCATATCAGGTGTAATGAGTTCTTTAAGGATTTTTTCTCTAGAATTGGTCATATCTAGATCAATTGGATGTGAAATGAATGGTTCTGGAGTGATTTTATTATCACTAATGTTTCTCCTAAGTCAGTGAATAGTTTACATGATTTCTAGGTAAAAATATGATGGATTTTTGGGAGGCTATGAGGCATTGAAAGAAATTTTTAAAAGATGAGGAATACGATTTTATTTTATTATTTTATTTTTTATTGTTTTTTTCAAAAATAAAAAATGATAAAAAAAATTTTGCACCATCTCGGAAAACAGAACCATTTGAAGCATGGTTTATTGACATTTATCGATCATCCAAAGGTCTGGTTCTACTTTATAATGTGTATAGTGTAACTCTGGTCTAATCCTTAGTGATAATACAATTTTTTTATTTGACTATTTTTGTTTTATCTTTTGAATGGGGGGATTTGTTTCTAAAGAATAATTAAATTGATTAAATGATGAAGTTTGATTTAACAATTTAATAATGATTGTAGTGAATTACTACAAAAATATGTTTATCTAGTGCTTGGGTTTTAACAGTGCTTGCTAAAAGTGCTGTTAAAAACCCCTTTTCTCAACGCTAGAAAGAGCGCTTTTAAAGGGGGTTTTTAATTGTACCTTTTTAGAACTATTAAAGGGGGTCTTTAACGGCATAAAAAAAGTGCTGTTAAAGGGGGAAATTTATCATCCCTTGTAAAAAAGAACTGATAAAGGCCACCCCTAATCAGTTCTAGTAAAAAAGCGTTGATAAAACAATAATTTATCAGCACTTCAAAAAAAGAACTGATAAAGGGGGTCTTTATCAGCACTTTTAAAAATGCATTGATAAAATGTTGGTATTTGTTAGTGATTTTTTAGAAACTCTAATAAACACCTTCCTTTATCAAATCATTTTTACTATCACTAATAAAGGGTATATTTAAAGAAAATATTTCATTAACAGACATCCGTAGAAACATTTATGTTCCTTTAGAGGCCTTCTAGGCCTTTTTGGCCTCAATAGAAGTGACCAAGGGTTACCATGGGTTACTAAGATGTAGATATCATCATATTATTCAATTTGATATGTGTTAGAGCCAAAATGGACACACGGTTCAGAAGTTATGGACGTTTGAAAGTCCCTCGAATGTGAAAAACCCTTAAAACCCATAAAACCCTGAAAACCCTAAAAACCCTGAAAAGATCATAAATTTCGATTTGTGAGTCCATTTTATTTCCAATACCAATAAAATATAATCTTATGAAACAAGATAAAATCACATGAAATTTAAATCGTGTGATAATAAATAGAATAAAATATATTATAGTTTCAAAAAAGTCAAAAATCAAACTCGAATTTCAAACGACCATAACTTTTGATCTGGGTGTATGTTTGGGCTCTACCTAATATCAAATCAAAGACTACGATTAAATATATTACATAAAGGGTATCATACTAAGGTATATTAGATTTGTTTATTTTTTATCTACTAGAATGGCCCATAAGGCCTCCAAAATAATGTTTTTTGTCGCTGACCCCAGTTACTTAAAACAGAAACGATTATAACTTCTGATCTATGTGTCTGTTTTTCCTGTTCCAAATATCATATCAAATCTCATTTCATGAGATTCAATTTTACTAGATGTGGAGATAAAATTGATTCCTGGATTAAATGTTATGATCATTTCATAATTTTTATGGGTTTTAGGGTTTTCAGGGTTTTTTTTAATGTTTTTTATGTTTAAGGTTTTTTAGAGTTAATATCCATTTTAAAATATATACATATACAAATATTTATTTAAATATATATATATATATATGTATGTATATAATCATTTATATAAAAATAAATAAATATATGGATACAAATATATAATGAAATATATATATAAATATATAGATATATCATAAGATGTAAAAAACAGTATAGGGAAGTGGAAAAGGCATTGGGGTATAAGCTATAGGTCTCAGGTTCCAAACTCACTAGAGGTAGGGGCATTAATGGGGGTTGGATTATATAAATCACTGATAAAGTGGTGGGGGAAGTGATGATAAATTGGTTGGAGTGGGGGGGGGGAAGCGCTGATACAAGGGGGTGGGTGGTGCGTGAAAAAAAAATTATACCCTTTATCATAGGGGCCTTTATCAGCACTTTTTTGGCACTATTAAAGGCGGCCTTTAACAGCACTAAAACATAAATGATAAAGGTGTACATTAAAAGTGCTAAAAATATCACTATTAAAGGGGGCCCTTATGAATACTTTTTATGAGCGTTGTTAAAGCTAACCCTTTAACATCGCTTATATTATCAGTGATTCTATAGCACTGATAAGGCCTTTCAATAGTATTGTTAAAGGTAGAATTTGAATTCTTAGTGGGTTCATTATTGGGGATGTAATCTTATAAAATACTTAAGATTTGAAAAACATTTCATTAAATTAACATCCACTTTACAAGATGATTTTGATCATAATTCCCAGTTTTTGCTTTAATCCAAGCCTCAATGAGGGTTCTAATATTTATAAATTTTCATTTATAGAAGGTTCAATATTTCATTAACCCATGTGTCTTTTTAGTTCCAATAATCATTTGAATCCACATGTCAATAATCCTTGGCATATCCAATTTCACATACAGAATATTAATTTAAATAACATCAATGTAGTGAAATCTCTCAATCAAATAATATATCAAAATTATGACTCACCCCAATGGGTGGTTTACTCAATCATTGAGATGGTTAATAATTTTTTTGGGATTATTATGTTGATTTTGTAAATGAAAAAAATTTAATGAGATAATAAAAAGAATTATGCACCGAGCATGCACAAATGAAGGGTGGTAAAAGTGCACTTTTGATTGAATAAGAAATAAAAATAAGGAAATAATTTTAAACTTGATTTAAATAAATTTAAGAACATTAATATTAAAAAACATAGGGTGGATGATAATATGATATGGTTAAGAAGAAGTATGCATTAAAATTCGAATGAAATTACAATCACACTTACAGAATTGCAATTGAAAGAGAAAAAAAATAAACATGAAAGGAGAAATATAGGATAGGTTTATCTAATTAAAACAAGTTTATGAAAATTCATCCTAGTCCATTTGAAGGGTTATTGTAGTTCCAATGATCCTCCATGAGTTCTGAAATTCCAACCTCTTTCAAGAATAATATGGGAGTGTATTTATATCCCAAGGTGGTGGAATGTTTTCATTCCAAAACATATCCTCTAGTTGGATCTAAAATTTACCATATATAAATCTTAATCTTGAGTTAAAAACTTTAGATATGGATGTTTACATTTCACCCTCTAAATTTTGATTCTATTTTAATTTGGAGCCAATGTTATGGCTTTTTTCCTAAACCATGTTGTGCTATATTATTTTATCCATAATTTTCCAATGGCTACAATGTGAATGGGTTTTAGTCATAAAATATTCCATAAAATCTGAACCATTTATTATAAAAATTTGGGAACCTATATCTTGAATTTATACCTACGAAATTATAGCTCAATTGGGTATCTATATTTTGAGAAAATTCAATAATTGTAGGCAGTTTTAAAATTACAGAAAGAATTGTGGGCTGGAATTTCATGCATAAAATGGAACCCTTATTGGTTGATTTGGGCCTTGAAATTTTTATAAAACAATTAATGGGATGAACTTGTAGTTTTGGTTGAGTATAAACAAATTTATATTTATAGATTGATCCCATATAATATAACATTTCAGTTGGTCAGTCCAATTTCCTTAACAGATTCATTGGGCCTTCTTTTGTGGTCCAAATGGACCATTAAATGGCTGAATTATCCAAAGATCCAGTTCAATGATTTTTTTTAATTAGATTTAGGAAAAATAAATAATTATAATTTAATCAATTGGATCATTATATTGAAATATATTATCAAAACATTAAACTGTAATGTAATTTAATGAATTATAAAAATGATCTCCTCATGTGTTTATGATCAAAACACGAACATTGATTGGAAATTGATCACTTTCTATAAAAAATCAGTGATTGGATTGATTTAAAATAATTAATGATTATTTAAAATAAACAATTTAAAAATATTAATTTCTTACAAATAACTATAAAATATTCTTAATGATAAAAATAAACTTTCTAACGAAAAGGCTCTTCTTTCTAAAGAAAACATGTTTTGGTTTTGAAACTAAAATATCAACCAAACATTGATGATCTAGAATCCCAAATGAAAGGGATTAAAAATACTCTCACTCAATTCACCCATAGTGATAAATGTCTTCATATAATTCTAGGTTCTTAACTTATAATACAAAATAATCATTTTTTTGGTTTTTTAAATAACTCGAACTCTTAGAAAAAAAAGTTTGTAAAAAGTGTTTCTTATAATAAATTATACAAATATTGATGAAAATATGGGAATCATATATATGAATGTGATTTCAAAAATGATAGACATGGAAGACATAAAATTATCCATATTTCTTTTAATATTCTTCAAAAATCTAAACATGTTCGTGTCCCTGAATCCTTAATTTACAATATTAGTGGGCCTAAATTTGTTTTATTTTCTAATATATTTATTGATAAAACTCCCAGACCCCAAATTTGGGTACCAAAATTCACTTCTATTTGATATCATATAGGTTTACACCACCAATATTCATTATTATATCATTTAATGTAGATTAAATAATGGAAACAAAATGTAGGATCCAACTATAAAATCCCAGAAGTATCTTATTTTTATATACATTAAATATTTTATATAGGGGGAGATGTTTTAATGATCAATATTTTCAATATTACCTATAAATGTGATTATGATAATCATTATAATATATATTTTAATGATCAATTTGTATGTTTTTTATAATCTTTATCTTTGATGTGGTGACATATATAATCTTTTATATATTATTTTTCTAAGCATGTATTAACATAAAAATATTTTATTAAAATAATGTTTTAAATATCTATCTCATGTAATAATATTCTTTATTTTTTATAAATATTTTATAATTATTTAAATATATTTATGCAAGTTTCAAGGCTTCTTGTTTTAAAAAGTTTCTATTTTGAAGGTGTTTTTGTTCATGTCTTGTCTTATTTTTAGTATGATTCTAATTGTTAATATCTAAATAAATTTTTGATTTCAATTGTTTTTAGCTCTTTATATGTTGAAGTATGAGAGTACGAAAATCCAATCTCTTTAATATGTCTTACTTTTCTTAAGGAGATGTTAAATAATTTTAAATATGATTTTTTTGTAAATCTCTTCAATATCTTCTTTAAAAAAAATCATCAAATTTTATCATATTTCTCTAACCCTCTTACTTTTTAAGCTTATTTTTTATAATAAAAAAGGGGGAGAAGTTTTTTAGATTGAGTAAAAATATAAAAGAATGTATAGAAGTTCAAATATTATCTCAAAGGGGGGGGGGGGATTTTACAAAATGGGAGACTTGGTATCATGAAAATTTGGTAACACATTTCTTTTTATATTTTCCCTCTTACTTATCTTAATTTATATAAATTTTTTAGGATAATAAAATAAGGGGTGATTGTTAACCCTTGTAGTTTTTTTATTGATCACAAACACTCTAATGTTTTTCTAACTTGTTTCAAGTTCATTTTTAGTGTATTTATTGATTTATAATGATAGGAAGGAAAATGAATTAAAGAGGCATTCAATGTGGCATTAAAGGAAATTTTTCTATGGTAACAAAGTATAGAAGCCCCAACCTACTTCTATGAGTGAACCATTCATATGGTAGAACAAACAGAGTGAAATATAGCCTACATCACTCCACCAGCTACCTGGTAGAAGTGCACTAACCAGTTAGTAGAGATTTTAGAATACCTGTGACACTACCTTTCACACCAGCTCACTGGATTCATCAAGTGGAAAGTCTGTGGATCCATTCCAAAACATTCCTATGAGCATTTATTTATTTTAAAAAAGCATATTATTTTTCCATTAAAGTTTTGGATTCACCTTAGACCACCCCATCACCATTGAAGTCTCTAAATATAGGTCTTGGAAATAATATATTATCATACCATCAATGAAAAAGTGTAACAAATTATTTCCAATCATCAATTATCAAGGATTCCTTGCCAATATTTAAAGAGATTCAAAGTTCAAATATTTCTCATCAATTTAAAAGGAAAAACAGTGTACATCATCTGTGGAAATTTATAACATCATTAGGAATCATTCAAAGGTGTGAACTTCATTGACTATCATTAAGATCCAATAATATTATTTGATCTATATTTCTTTGTTCCCTATTTATTCTTCTTCTCTAGATCCTTTTAACCTTTTCTTTGTAACCCCTTGGATATCCCTATTATATCTTCTCTCTCTCAGCTTATTTTATCTTCTTATCTTTTAGTGATAGTTGAGGTGGAATTGTAATGGGTTTTGGAAAAGACAATAAATCTCTTTTCTTAATCCTTATCATTTTTAGTTTTTTTCTTTTCCATTCAAAATTAAGGGTTCTTGGTTTCTTTCTTCTGTATTCCAAAGAAAGAAACCATTTAGTTCTTCATTTCCATTAAAACCAAGGGAGTATTTTTCTTTTGGTTCTTGGATGTTTAAAGAGAAAAGATTTTCAATTACGTTACTTTTAATTCTAAATTTTATTAATCCCACAAAATTGTTATTTTAAGGTAAATTTTCACATTTTATTGTTTTAGCAGCATTTTTAGATTAATTAGAATAACTGAATAATTCTGGATTTTAAATGTTTTAATTTTCTTCTGTATTTAGGCCATAAATTTTTCGAAGATAAATTAAAAATTTTAATTCCTTTTTTTTTGGATTCTATTCTCATTCGGATGCATTTCATAAGACTGGACTAAGAGATGAATAGGTCATTTGAATACCAAAAACCAGGTCACAACTCATGCCTAAAAATCTATTCCCATATATGTATATTTTTTATCATGGTCATATATCTCTCAAATTATTGGACAAATGGAGATAAAATTAGAGATGGATATATATAAAATCCATAGGAACAAATTCATACATTATAGATCCACTTTCTATTGGTATCAAGTCTATAAATGCATGGGAAACTAGATATGTGAATTATAAAGAGTCATCCATGCAAGTTTAATTTTCCAGTAAAAATTGACAATAAATCTCTCCAAATGTTTCCAATCAAGATTGAATTTTATGGGAAGATATAAGATATATAGGGGAACAAATTTTCATAATAAAAATTTTCCTAATGGGGCCATTTAATATGTATCCCAGGCATAAACTTTTGTTGGAATATTTTGAAGACAAAATATTTTACCCCTTACCTATAAATTTGTATTTTCATGACCTTTCAAGGGATCAGATCCTACACTAAAGATTTTACCAAATTTATAATGTAGTTTGGTATCATGTTTTCTTTAATTTTTATTTTTCAATTTCATTTCACATTTTAATTTCAATGTACTCATTTCTCTCATATTTTATCTCTCTTTTCTTTTCTCTCCCTGTTTTCTTCTTTACTGTGAACTCTTATGCTCATGATCATGAGTAGCTAACCCGAGAATGTTCGTGGGGGAGTAATCTAGTGATGAAACCACGTCATTGAACATTCGTGATTATTTTTTCTTATTTTCATAGATTTAGGTCGAGTGGGATCTTAGTGGGAAAGAGGCCTTTGTGTCTCCACTTACCACCTGAGGTTTAGCTTTCACTTTTGTAATATTCTTCCACAATCAATGGGGTGGGTATGTGGTGTAGTCGATTGAGTTCACTATATATTCAAAACCATTGGTATAAGAGTATGTTCACACATATGATGGAGTTTGTTAATTAAGTAAATTATAAATTAATAATAAGGCAATGAAGGTTCATTCAAGGTGATTCTCTCAAGAATATATCCTTTCTTTCTAACTTCATTCTATTTACAATCATTTTGTCTTCATTTCATCTGCATGATTAATGTTAGTATTATGTTCTCAATTATAAAACATTCATTTATTTTATTTTTATTTCAAAAAAATTAAAAATAAAAGTGAATTATAATTAGTGAGTGATTGACCACAACAACTCCTCAAGAGAATAACCTAGGTCAACCCATGTGCTGCACTTAATTAAAATCAGAAATATTTTGAGAGTGCACACGACAAAGCTTCATCTAATTGGATACATTTTCAAGGATCCAAGTGGTTTTCAATCACTATTTGGATTCATATTTTAAATAATTTTCTTTTATTTTATTTAAAAAAAATAATTAATTATATTTTTTAATGATGTATTTCAATTCAAATTATTATGCATATAACTACCAATCTTAGGTTTAATAAGAATTTTATAATGATATTGAAGATCAGTTTCAAAGGATTAGTGATGAAATGAAAAACCTTGAGATCCAAATAGAATGGATAAATGAATATGTACATTCATTCCATTAGCAACATGAGCTAGAACCAAAATCATAATGAGTGATAAAAGATAGTTCACCAATAATTTTTCATGTTAAAGAAAATGAGGCTGTTGAGAATGAGATACTAAAGGAATTAATAACATTATCCGAAACTCAAAAATTTATCGAGGAAGTCCATGAAGAACACATGAAATATGATGTACTTATGGGAGATTAACTTTTTTTGGAAGAATCCTTGAATCTCTTTGTTGAAGATAACCTGAAACATGATCTTGAAATCCTTGATAATGAATTCATATCTACCTCTCTCTTTATTTGGAAGATGATGATGAAGATTCACCTACTAATATTGAGTTTTCAATGGTATTTCTGTAAGATATAAATTTCCAATATGAATTCCTTTAATGGGAGTATTTCTTTATTGATTTTTCTTGTTTTAATCTTATTTAAATTGATTTTTTTATGAGTTTTCTTTTTTTGAAAGTTTTTACACAACACAAACGGATAAGGCCTTGGATGTTTTGATATAAGTCATCCAAGTGGTGATTGAAGAATAATATCTAAATAATCATGTGGTGGTGATAATTCCTCCTATATAACAACTTTTATACCATATAAGGAGAGAACCACATAATCCAATAAGGATCACCCCTGTCTTCTTTTCCCACCCACTCTAGACCTCAAAATCTTTATTTCATATTTCATGGGGGTTGGTAATTTTCTTATATTATTTATTGTTATAAATTAATGGTGTTTACTCATAAACACCATGAAAAGTCACATGTGGTGGTTATCTCACTAAAACCACACCCACATTCTTATTGGGGGATAATCCATTACAACTTCTTGATTAGGGGTAGTAAAAACCTAGCACCCACTTAGGGGTCTAAAAAAAGAATTATCCCTTTTATTTCCCATTTATATTTATTTTTAATTATTTTTATTAAGTTTTTTCCTTTATTTCTTTTAGTTTTAAAGTTTTAGTAGCTAATATCTTAACTCAAGGCTGCCACTGAAAAATAATTCAGTTTGTGTCTTTCCTTTTCATTATTTTATTTTTTCAAAATTAAAATTCTATATGCAAATATTTCATGATATAATTTTAACTAAAAAGAAGTTATTAAATGTAATAAGTTTGGGGTGTTATTTGAATCTATTTTTAGTAATTTTTTGTGTGCTTCCATTTTAATTTTCATTTCATTTTCTTAATTTTTTGTGTTTTACTTTTTCATTTTTTTATATTCTTGAACCGTATCAAATACTTTGGAAAATCAAAGTCATCTTGGTATTTTTGTCACATTTATTGATTTGAATTTTTTAGGATTTAAATGATTGTTGAATAAATTTTGTGTCTTGATTTATAATAATTTCATTTGATGAAGTTTGATTGATTATGAAATTCATGTTCACAAGTACTGTTAAAATTGAAAATCTTTCCCAACCTGAGAGGTTTATAAATTTTTTTGACATATTATTTAAATTTATATTTTTCTTGAAAGTATTGATACATGTTTTCTAATCTATAAATTATTTTTTATATCTTTTTAAAAGCTATTATAGTTCATGTAATGTGTCAAGTATGATAAAGGAACCACTTTGAAATCCCTTTTACATTAAATTCTAATTGTGCCCAAAATTTTCATCTAACCATTATTAATCCCCTCGGAGAAATTAAATACCTTGTTAGGAAGCCACATAATAGGCCATTTATCCCTTTAAAACTTTCTATAGAATTTAAATGAATGATTATTGTTGAACTCAAGTGTGGGGGAGAGAGAATATGGGTTGTATTTTTTTTCCTGAAGACTCTATTTGTGATAAAATGAAAAAAAATGTTTCATATTTATTTCTTCTTTTGTGTAAGAAATTTCATGATGGAAAGATGGAAAGGTGACCCAAATATCATTATAAATATTGTTTAGTTGTTCAAAAATACTTTAAGATCAAAAGTTTCCTCTCTTTTCCTATAAAATATGATTCTGAAGAGAAATATAAATCTAAATTCAAGCTAAAGAAATGAAAAAAATGGGGGGAAAGAGTGGAGAAATTTATCATTTATGATAAAATTACAAGTGTGAACTTTACAATAATAGAAAGTGGTGTTTGTAGGGGTTTCATTTTCAAGATGATTTAGGAGAACACCATTCTTGAGAAAAACTATTTTCATGAATTTAGTTCACATTAGAGTCTAACCCTTCACATTTATTCTCTGATGTTTTTAAATTTAAAAAATGCTAACCCAAAACCATATAAAAAAACATGAAAAATACCGCATGATTGAAACATTTTTGACTCTGTGAATTAATGATACTATGAGGATAGAAATCCTATGAAGATCACATATGTTCCTAATAATGAGAAAAACTCCACACATAAAAATCCTTGAGTGAAGGGAGAAATATTTTTATAGTGAGGTAGGTACAACATGAATGTGAGTATTAACATGAGATTGAATATATTTTTATTATTTTTGAGTATTTAGGTAATTTTGATCTATTTAGGAGGCATGATATTTTCTTTGATATGATAATTGACATATGGTGTCATTTATACTTTGGGGTGTATGTTTTGACCATAGTGTTAGATGATTGCCTAGGAGTACAATGTCTAAGTGTGTGAGAATTGATAGAGAAAATATTTTTAATTATTTTAATTTTAATTTCAATTTTTTAATCCCACCAAAGTTTTATATTAATGTAAATTGTAACATTTTATAGTTTCAATATAATTTTGAGTTAATTAAAAAAATGACCTAATTTTGGATTCTAAATTTTTTAATTTTCTTATGTATTTCAGCCACAACTTTTTCTAAACTAAATAAGATTATGTAATTACTTTTTTGTCTTCTATGATCGTTTTTCTATATTTCATAAAACTGGACCACTATATTAATTCATCATTTGAAGGCCCAAAACCATCTCATAATTCAATCCAAGAAATCTAGGCCCATGTATTTATATTTTTTTGGATGGGGATATATATTGCAAACAGTTGGCCTAATGGAGCTGAAATTCTACATGGATAAAAATAAAATCAAGAGGAAAACTTTCATAACTATTCACCCACATGATTTTCTCGATATCAAATCCATAAATACATGGGAAACTAGATATTTGGAATATAAAGAGTTGGACAGTCCATATTAATTTTCTAGAGTAAATTGGATATAAATCTATGCACTTGTGTAGAATCAATCTAAATTTTGTAGGTCGATAAATGGTATATAGTGGGAAAAAATTATATAATTTGTTTTCCCAATTCATCCATTAAATATGTCTCCCATGCATAAAATTTTAAAGGAAGATTTTGGAACCAAAATATTTTACCAATCTCCCTATAAATTTATATTTCCATACCCCTTCAATGGATTGACCTCTACACCAAATATTTAGCCGAAGTTATACTATATTGTAGTCATGTGTTTTATTTTATTTTCATTATGTAATTGCATTTAATAATTTTATTTTTGTGTACTCATTTCTCTCTTATTCTATCACTTTTTCATTTTCCCTCTCATTTTTCTTCTTCACTGTGAACTATTATGCTCATGATCATGAGTACCTAACATGGGGAAGTTACTAGGGGTGTAATTAAGTGATGAACCTAAGTATATGAACATTCATTCTTATGGTTTCTTATTTTATTAGAGTTAGACTGAGGGGGGTCTTAGTGGGAAATGTGCCTTTGTGTCCTTAATTTCCACCTGTGGTTAGCTTTTGATTATGAAATATTCTCCCTCAATCAATGAGTTGGATATATGTTGCAGCCGATCAAGTTCAATGTATATTCACAACCATAGGTAGAATATTATTTTCACACATCATACAATGTATTTTCATTAAGTAAAATATAAATTAATAATAATACAATGAAGGTTCACTTGGGGTGATTCTATCAGGAATATCTCCTTTCTTTCTAACTTCATTTTGTTTGTATTACATCTACATGTTTAATTTTAGTATTTCATTCTAAATTCTCAACCATTATTTATTTTAGTTTTATTTCATAAATAAATAATAACAATTTAATTTGAATTAGTGAGTGATTGACTGAAATAGCTCCTCAAGAGAATAACCTAGGTCATCCCATGTGTTGCACTTAGTTGAAATAATAAATATTTTGAGAGCACACACGAAAATGATTCATCAAATATCCATTAAAACCAAGTCGTTAAAAATAACCCTCTCAATCCTTGTTGATGGTAGGATACATAGTGGGACTTCATGTTCTATTTATAAAATCCATTATCAATGTGTCCCTTATCTTTTTTTCCTTTTCCACATTTATTTTTTTTCTATGTGGATTCTATTAATATTTTAATTTCCACATTTCTTTACACTGATAATATAAAATTCTTTCATTATATCACTGTATCTTTTATATCATCATATCAAATTCCTTTTATTTTGAATTCTACCTTTGTATTTACTATTTTTTAAGGAAATTCACACCCTCTTTACATTCTACTCTGATCAATAATCCAAACATATTATAAATTCTTATGTTCATAATATTATTATTTTTAGATTTTAAAGTGTGTTATTGTAAATAATTTTCTATATAAATGAATAATTAGGTTGATATGTCTATGTTAGGATAATTGAGGTATTTTCCAGGATTAAAAGTGTTACAATTATAAGAGTTTATTTTTATTTCCCAAGAAAATTATGTAATGGAATTATTGAATAATATTTAGAATGGATGACTCCAAACAAGTTAAACACCTATACGGGTAGGGATGAATCTTGGGGATGTTAAAGAAAAAATTGTGAATCAAACGTAGTTTAGAAGAATGATAGGTAGCTTACTGCATGTAGTCTTGATATTTTATATATAGTGACCTTGTGTATAAGGTACTAATATAATTCTATGGATTCATATTTGATGGATTAAAAAATATTTATCAATTAAATAAAAAGAACCTTGAACTTTGGGATGATGTAAAAAAGAAGTGATCATCTAAATCTACCAAGATTTACTGATGCTGATTGGGCTGGTGATTATGATGACAAGAAGTATACATTATGTGGGATATTTATTCTTAGATGAATTTTTGTAATCTTGATATGTAATAAATAAAATTCTATTACATAGATAACCATAGAGGCATAATATATGGCTATTATAAGTCCATAAACCCAGATGATCTAGATGAAATAACAACTTGGATATTTCATTGTGGATTGTAACACCCTGCCCCTACCTCATTGGCTTGAGGAGGTGGTGAGGGTTACTTGGCTTTAAGCGACGTTCCCAAGGCACCAAAGGCTGGCAATGAATGCCGAGGGCTTCAAGAGAAAAGTTGGGAATGATTTTCCCTCAAGAGGATAATCCAACCAACCAATAACCAACAACTATAAATGCATGCATTTCAACTTAACCATCCATGCCATAACAACCCAAGGTTCATAAATCTGAACATTACCAAAACATCAGAGTACAACGGAAACTAAAAAGAACAACCACGACAATCCGTGACACCTCCACAGCTCCACTCCAGCTCCAAACTCCATGCTCTACCAAGAATCACGAAGAACCGCTAAAAGAAGGTGATGCCTTACCTTTTCCCATGTCCCGGTATACTACATCTGAAAAGACACCAAAGTGCCAGAGCTGGGGGTGAGTACAGCTACTCAGTAGGATTTCCCCAAATTAATTCCATACACGCGCCACTAGGATAAACCATTATAACATTTATATAAAACATTTTATATAAAACAATCCCATTTTAAAACTTATTATGAAATCCAAACATGACACACAAGGGAAATCCACAACAATCAAGCCACATGATGGTTACCATGTTCATATTTCACTCACAAGCCGCATCTACCAACATCACATAGTCAAGCAATCAACCAACAACAGGGGTACTTTCTCAGCCAACCCATTCACAACTCGACAAGTGGTACTTTCTCGGCCACTTCCCTAGATGGTGGCCCTTCCATCCATTATCCATCCATTTCCTTGATTATAGTGGCACTTTCTCGAACACTCCACAATATCACAGCACATTCTAATACAAAATCCCATCCATATCCACACAAGCACAAGACACACAACAATATCACATTATTTAAAACACCATCACATGCCATTTTAATGCTCTAGTTCATTTTCATTTTAAAATCAACATTTTAAAATCATCTAATTGAATCCATTTCCAACCAAACCCATTTTTACCCAAAAATCACAATTTCATGCCCAAAACCCCCAATTTCATCACCTATAAATTTTACAACAAATTTTCCACATGTTTTACCAATTAAACTTCAAACAAACAATTTAATTGTAAATGCACCACACAATCCCACCAAGTGGAGTCGAGAGAGAATCCACATACCTTTAGGGTTCCCAAGAAATCGATCCACACGCAACCGCACCTCCAAAACCGGTGAATGCACCACCGAAACCTCTCTAGATCCTCTTCCCTAACACCCAAAAGCCTTAAAAACATCATCCAAGGCCACCACAACCCTATATCTACACACAACAAGTGTATATCTAGAAAACCAAGAAGGAGGGAAGAGTGGATCTAGAGAAAAACACAAAGAAACCATGGGAGAAGACTTACCTGGGAGGAATCACCTTCAAACCCTCTTGAATCCTCTTCAAGACCCTTACCAAATGAGTGGGAGATCCCTTCTAGCCCCTGAGAACCGAAAATCCCTAGTGAGTCTCGAGTGAGAGGAAGAGGGGAGTGTTTTAGGTCAAGCCCGAGGGATCTCGAACTTAAAAACCCCAATTTTAAGTGGCCGCACGGTTAGCCCGCACGGTTTGGAAAACCGTGCGCTAACCGTGCTCACGCCACTTCCTCGAGAGCAGGTGCCCACACAGTTTCCTCGCACGGTTAGGAAAACCATGCGCAGGCCGTGCATAGCCTACTTCCTCCCCCTGCACGGTTTCCTGGAGCA
The DNA here is from genome assembly GCA_963277665.1 of Viscum album. Classification (NCBI taxonomy): domain Eukaryota; kingdom Viridiplantae; phylum Streptophyta; class Magnoliopsida; order Santalales; family Viscaceae; genus Viscum; species Viscum album. Next base: position 2,007,523,128 of record OY728159.1, on the reverse strand, counting down.
TCTACACGGTTTACACTAACCGTGCTCAAACCGTGCGCCCCTTTAAAAGCCTCCCAACTCATCTAATAACATTCCAAACTCTCCCGACCTTTTCCCAACTCATCCCATGCACCGTAAAATCATAAAATAAACATAAAAAAGGCTACATACCTCAAAATGGGGGTACTACATTCTCCCCACCATTGGACTTTCCGTCCTCGGAAAGTAGTGACCCCACCCTTTACCGAAAGAGCTCGGGCCACTACTCGGCCATTTCTCACTCCCGTTCCCAATTTTCTTCCTGGATCTGTCCATGTTGCCACAAAACCCAAACTAGACCGATGCTTTTACCATGCGATACTTTATCTTACCTATCCACAACCCGCACTGGCACGTGCACCAACGAAACATTCGGCTCTAGCTGAACATGATCCCATCGAATAACATGGCCCGGATCCGGCTGATACTTTTTCAACTGTGACACAGGAAAAACATCATGTACCGCACTGAACCTAGGTGGAAAATCCAACCGATAAGCCACCTCACCAACCCACTCAACAATCTAAAAAGTTCCAATGTACCTCAGAGATAACTTTCCTTGTTTCCCAAACTGACGATGTCCCAACTGAGGAGAAATCCTTAAGAAAACATGATCACTCACCTTGAATGACAACAGTCGTCGACGATGACCCGCATAAGATTTCTGACGACTTTGAGCTATCTCCATCCTCTTCCTGATCAACATGATATTTTCTATAGTCCCCTGGACAAGACATGGTTCAACCATTGAATACTCACCCGTTTACACCCAACATAGTGGAGAATGACACGACCGCCCATACAATGCTTCAAACGGAGCCATCTGTATGGATGCTTGATAGCAGTTATTATACGAGAATTCAACCAAGGACAGGTGCTACTCCCACAAGCCACCAAAATCCATCACACAAGCCTTCAACATAAACAAAGGCTACATACCTCAAACTGGGGGTACTACATGGATATTGATAAAAAAACTCATAATTGCATGTGATAATCAAAGTGAAATTGATCTCTCTAAGAATAAAATGCAACACTCTTAGTATAATCATTGTATAGACCCTAAGCTTGACGTACATGGACATTACATTACTTTTGCAGAATACTTATTACATTACAAAAATACACAGACAAGGACCGTAATAGTTTAGTGTGTTTGGAAACTCAGAATATAATCTTCTAATCATGGTGAAAGATCTTCAACATCTCCCATAAAGATCTTCCCTTTTTTTCTTACCTAAAACCTTTCTTTATATCCTGGGAAAAGAAAAAATAAAAGGGTGAGCTCAAATTCTCAGTAATGGTAAATAAAAGAAATATCAATCACATCATATTCATAAGAACATAACATTTTGGAAATCTTAACCTACAAAACAGATCATAATATCATAACATGGGATAAATCATAGTAGTCAAATGTAATCCCAATAATCATAACTTAAAACATGAAACTTTGTGGCATACACACATAATAATATAGAATCATTTCTTATTAGTCAAGACTCATTTCCAAGACTATCTTAGTGAACAAAGTCCATTTCTGAACCGAGTTCACTCCTCGTTTCAGTCCTGTTTCATTGAACCGGTTTAACCTGCCGTTCCAGCCATGTCTATCTCATGAGATATAAAATCTTTACCCAATGCATTGGAGGGAGATATAGGTCCCACCCATCTCATAATGATACCATTATTATGTGTTCCAAAAAATCATAAACCATACATCATAGCACAACCCATGTAATAAAAATGGGAATCTTAAACATCGTGACATCATAAAACAATTCATATAAGATAAAGGAATTCATAAAAATAATTCCATCACAACATAATAAAATCAATGTAATAATAGGGATAGAAACAGAACCCTTTATTATCTTAGATGGAAAATAATTTTGATAAAACACTTGAACTCCATTCTTGAAGAAAATATCCTTTCTACTTCAAAAACACTTTTCCTTTATTAACATGTCATACAATTCTAAACTAAAAGAAGTTGATTAAAAATAAACTTGAAAACTTGTAAAGGAAGATTCTTGGAAATAATGTTTTTAAAATCCATTCATGCCGTATAAAAAAACATTCTTCTCGCACTTTTGTCGGAAAAGTCAAAAAGTACCTCGTACGAAAAATGACAAAATATTCCTTTCATATATTTTACTAAAAACTCACCGAAGGGTAAAATTGGATTTAAACAATTGTAGGTGTATGGAAATAAAATTACATATTGAGAAAACATGGATTTGGATGATAAAATACACCCTAGTAAATACCAAAGTATAAACAATCTCGGATAAAAATGAGATTGTGATATTTTCCCTTACCTTAGGTCTGATTGGTTTCGTAAGTGTCTGAACCTCCTGTATAATGATTTAAATAATGTTATTGACTTATTAAAGAATAATAATCATTGTTATGATATCATATATGGTTCACTTATGACTTTATTTTACCCGTTCTTTTTTGTAAATTCCATGTTAAAGAGCGTTTTGGGTAAAATCGTTTCATTTGTCGTCTGTGTTTTGACATGTAATTATTCATATGATTAATTAGATCATGATTACTTAATTCCAGAATATAAAACATGATTTATATAATATATATTCAGAATATACATATATATAATAGATCAGTAAATGGAAAGAAATACACCGTTCAGGGAGACAGTAGGTCGTACGTACGCATGAACACTGTTTTCGTTTCCTTATTGAGTTGAATGGAATTAAGTAGATGACATACATATATATACACATAAATCCAGTATCATTATTATGTCATATATTTCATGATTACTTATTATATATACTTTATAATCATTCATGAATGGTTAACGTGGAGAATGAATCTCATCACGTCGTGGAGACGGTAGTCCGTACGTATGCACGAGCGATGATATCGTTCTAATGATTGTGGAATTGTATTGGAGTGTATGAATAATATTTCAGAATTAATAACACTTTACAATAATCATATATAGTTGTTTATTTGAACCATTATACCCATCCATGTAAGGTGGTGGTGGAAAATAGATTACACCACGGCGTGGAGACGGTATTCCGTACGTACGCACGCGCGGTGATTTTGTTTTCTGTAGGATGGATAGAAGGTGAAATAGGGTTGTTTCATACTTATAATAACATATCATTATATGAGTAATACTGATGTTATTACTTCAAAATGAAACAACCTAAGAAGAATAAGTGGAAGAAGAAATAAAGTTGAAAGAATCGGTAACGGACATTACCTCTTCTTTGAAGCGCCTCTTTGAGATCTCCTTTTAGGGCACTAAAATTGGTCTTTGAGGAATACCAGAACCTCTAGGATGTAGCTATGGAAGTGTAGAAGAGAATTTTTCAGGGTTTGGCCGAGCTTTAAGGCTCAAAGTGGTGCGAGGAAGAGAGGGAGGAGGTGCTCTTTTATAAGGGAGGAGAGGGGCACCTTTAGAATAACTAAAAATATTATTTTATTATAAAGTCAAATTCGGTTTTTAATAGTTCAAAATTGATATATTTCGAAGATTAGGTGGGGATGGGTCGAAATCCTCTCATCCAATAGAATTTAGACAAGTTTAGGTTCCTATTTTAACCTTATCATTTAGATTTAACATTAAGTTAAATAATTTTACTTTTACCGTGTCTTCTTGTGTTCTCAGACTATAAGGTTAATAAACTTACTATAATCAGCCAAACGAACCCCAAGTTGTTTATTATTAAAATATATAACCTTATCTAAGTCATTTTTCCGAAAAATAGATTTTTAGGAATAAAATAACAATTAATAATATAATATTTGTTTTAAAAACTATTTTATGTCAATTTTGACACTATTTAGTAATTGATTTTTTTTAAATTCATAACAGAATGATTAGTTCGAAAAACGTTAATTAAATCAATACTAACATATCATATTAACCTATAAAATTATTGTAATTCCTAAAAAGTCTCAAATTACATTTATTTGTGTATTTATAACATCAATTATGTCAATATTTCATTAATAAGATAATTACTGCATCATCATTGTATCATAAATAAATTAAACTATTTAATGTATAAAAATTACAAATAAAATACCATTATGTATGAAATCATTTTAGATTTCTAATGAATATTTATAGTCTAATATATCTTATGTATAACACTGTATTAAAAATGATATACTTATTAAACTTTGATTTTAACTATTTTAACCCTTCTTTAAATAAATTAATAATAAATGTCTCAATCTAATCTAAGTGGACCTAAATGGTCATATTTTATTCCTAAGGTTGTTTTTGGTCGAATTAAACTTATCCAATAGAATTAGGACATGTGTTAGGGTAATAATAATATCATTTTTACCCGTAATTACCCTATTTACTTTTAACCGTGGTAAAAAAAAGTAAAAAGTAACTATTCACCAAAAATTATTTTCATCTCATTGAATCAAATTTTACTTACTGACATCAACCATGTCTCTCGGATTTTTGAAATTCCACTCACAGAAGTGGTAAAATTAAGTTTTATGAAAAATTCATTTTTCTTAACTACCACTTAGTGGTTTCACTATTCATCAAAAAATGAAAGTTTTCAGAAAAATACCAAAAATTAGGCCTAAACTATATTTGATATTATGAACTGAAAAATGATGTCTATTTTACCAAATTCAAAACATATCAGTTGCATTAATTAATTTAAAAATTAATTCCCGTCGTCAAAACAAATAGTGTGTTCTTAAGAGATAATAACTATCAAAAGATTGACACTTGTTTATGTCTGGTTTAAATGTGAAATTATATCCAATGAACAAAATTGTATTAAATTGTAAAAATATATTCTAAATATACTTTAAAACCACTCAAATTAATAATTTATCACTATTAATTATTTCGATTAAAAAGGTTGTTTTTAATTAAAATTTAGTAATTTTCACTATTCATCGGAAAATGAAAGTTATCCAAAAAGTACCAAAATTTCACCCTAAGCTAATTTCGATATTCCAAATCCAAAAATGAAGTCCATTTTGAAAAATAAAATTTAAAAAATTTCAAAAAGTGGTTATTACTATTCATAACGGCTAGTTTTAATAATATTTTAATAGCATATCGTTGTTTAGTGAAACTCGTTATTGTGTACTACACACGCTATCGAGGAAGGTCGCGAGGGCGTGTAATGCAAGGCAAGTCAAGGATTCATGTTGTGAAAGCTCCTTTTGGTGTAGCATAAAACACAAGACATTAATGAAATTAAAAAGAATATTTTTCATAAAATATCAGGGTGTTACATTCTACCCCCCTTAAAATGAATTTCACCCTCAAAATTCGTCGGGGTTATAAATGGTTTACTACTCGAAAGTTTCTTTAATAGAAACCCACATCGTAAAAAGGAATACCAAAACCAATCTTTAAAAACAAAAGTATGAAACGTAACAGTTACCCAAATAAACTAATCACTGGGTTTCCACATAGGTAAAAATATGGATATGGAAGACAAATCTAACCATCATGTTCTGATGGAGAGTGGTAGAGAACATGGTTATGGAAAATACAGCAAATCACAAAGCCATAAATTTGTGACGATCTAAGGTACCATCAGATTCATCAGATATAAGAGCACTAGGACAACATTTTTGGTTTTCAAGATCATTTCCCTAAAGTTGAAGAATTTGAATTAGAATAAATACTTACTTTATTTTGCTACAATCTCACTATTGTTCGTGCCTTGAACAATTTCCACTTCATCTCTTAAAGAAATGAAGTTTAATTTGTTATTCGTGAAGTGTTAGCAGATCATGTGATAGAATGACGGGTCATTCCATCTATCTCAAACAAAAGGTTAGCAAATGTTATTAAATATACATAAGTCGATCTATAGTGAGATTAATCATATATGGTTCCTAAAATGGACTTATACTTATTATATCATAATAAAACTGGTTTCTACTAAACAGGGACTTCCTATAGGCCAGTGGTAGGCGATAAAGGCCTGTCGCACTTCTGTTGTGGGTTCGATTCCCACAGCCTTGTCTGACGCGATGGGCTATCGCCCATCCTTCAGGTTGTCCTTTTTCTAAAACTAAATTACTATAACATCCCATAAATAATATCGAAAAAACTTCTAAACCTATGTCCAACATAATCCATCCCAATCTTTAGGCTTATCCAAAATACTTCAGTCCATGCTCATAATATAAAAATGATTACTTGAAATGTCACATAACAATCACGTGAATGCCATCATTTATCCCCCATATATCATAAGATATATCTTTTTGGTCAAATTACAAACATGTGAATACCTTAATCATGTATACCCATTAAACCTTAGTGAAAACATGAATGCAGTTAAAAGTTAACACTTTCCACAAACCAAAATCCTCAAAATTATTTATACTCAAACCATGATATCACTTAGTCCTTATATCAATCATGAGCTCATGAATAAAATCAAACATCTCATTATCTTCTTATCCCTTCATTATGAACATATCATCTGCTTACCAAAAATATCTCAATCACTTTCCATGGTTACCGGTACCATAAAATTATTGAAAACCACAATAGACCAATACATAAATATTCCAATATTCCACGATACTATATACAACATTATTTTGGAATCCCTTTACATAAACACCTAATCATTCCACCACATCGTTGTCATATTCAACATTGCCAATAGTGATCACATGTGACTTCCCTTTGTCCTTTGCCTTAAGTGGTTTCTCATTTCGATCATCATTAACCCTTGGATTAGGGCATTGATTAGCATAATTCCCCATTTCATTTCACTTGAAGCATTGAAGTGTTGTTGGTGCATTCTCTGCAGTCTTTTCTTTATTCACACCATTAGCAACCCTTTTTCCATTACTTCAACACTCATCTGCTCGATGACCTTCTTTTCCACACTTAAAACATTTTCTAGTCCCTTTAAGACAATCTACACCATGCTTCTTTCCACACTTTGAGCATAAGGAAACATTCATCTTCTTTTCACCATTATTCTGAGATTTCTCCTTGAACTCCATTTTCATTTCTTGTGAAAACCATGAGATGAATATGTAACACCAACTTCCATTTCTACCTTAATAGCACAGCACAAAATTTATTCATAGCTACTGAAGTCTCTTATAGCTAATTCCCTTCGAAGACTTGGTTAAGAATCGATCAAATTTACTTTCCGGTTGGATGATAAAGCCAGATGCATACCTTTCAAGCCTTGTAAAATTCTCTTCGTATACAGCAATAGATTCATCATCCCTTTGCTTTAGTTCAAGAAACTCCTTCTCCATCTTTGTTCGAAGGATATGAGGGAAGTACTTATTGAAAAATAAGTTCTTGAACTCATCCCATTCCATGGACTCAATTTCATCTCTTGGCCTCGTATTCTTGTTAAGATTCAACCATTGATCAGCTTCACCTTCCAAATGGTATACTACTAAGAAGACTTTATCATGTTCAGAACATTGAAGAACTGAAAATATCTTTTCAGTGGTACTGCTCCATTGTTCAGCAACAAGTGGATCAGAATACCCACTGAAAGAAGGTGGACGTTGCCTCATGAAGGACTCAATAGAATATTGTTCCCTTCTCTCCTCATTTGGAAGTCCAGAATGATTCATAGCTTGTGTAAGTATAGCAAAAATATTTTGCACTCCATCTCCCATAATATTTGTTTGTTCAGGAGGACAATCATTGCATTGTCCATTACATTGATCAACACGGTTCGTTCGGGTTCCAGCCATCGTCTAAAACCCAAAAAGAATAGTGTGAGAGGCAAAAATCACGCTAGGGAAAACAATATAATAAAGAGGGAGTAACTTCAATATCTAACATCTTGGGTTACCATAATTCTAGTACTATAACCTATACTTATACTTAACCTTAGGGACATCCCAAGACATACCTTAGAAATATCTCTAGGGATCTCACTAAAGTTCTCACATCCTAGTTTCCAAAGGTTGACTAAACCATTCCTCTGATACCAACTATAGAGACCCTAAGCTTGACGTACATGGACATTACATTACTTTTGTGGAATACTTAGCACATTACAAAAACACACACATAAGGACCGTAATAGTTTAATGTCTTTGTAAACTTGGAATATAATCTTCTAATCATGGTGAAAGATCTTCAACATCTCCCATAAAGATCTTCCCTTTTTTTCTTACCTAAAACCATTCTTTATATCCTGGGGAAAAGAAAACATAAAAGTGTGAGCTCAAATGCTAAGTAAGGGTAAACAAAAGAAATATCAATCACATCATATTCATAAGAACATAAAATTTTGGAAATCTTAACCTGTAAAATAGATCATAATATCATAACATGGGATAAATCATAGTAGTGAAATGTAATCCCAATAATCATAACTTAAAACATGAAACTTTGTGGCATACACACATAATCATAGAGAATAATTTCTTATTAGTCAAGACAAATTACCAAGACTATCTTAGTGGACAAAGTCCATTTCTGAACCGAGTTCACTCCTCGTTTCAGTCCAGTTTCACTGAACTGGTTTAACCTGCCGTTCCAGCCATGTCTATCTCATGAGATATAAAATCTTTACCCAATTCATTGGAGGGAGATATAGGTCCCACCCATATCATAATGATACCATTATTCTGTGTGCCACAAAATCATAAACCATACATCATAGCATAACCCATGTAATAAAAATGGGAATCTTAAACATCGTGACATCATAAAACAATTCATATAAGATAAATGAATTCATAAAAATAATTCCATAACAACATAATAAAATCAATGTAATAATAGGGATAGAAACAGAACCCTTTATTATCTTAGATGAAGAATAATTTTGATAAAACACTTGAACTCCATTCTTGAGGAAAATATCCTTTCTACTTCAAAAAAACGTTTCCTTTCTTAACATGTCATACAATTATAAACTAAAAGAAGTTGATTAAAAATAAATGTGAAAACTTGTAAAGGAATCTTCTTGGAAATAATGTTTTAAAAATCCATTCATGCCTTATAAAAAAACATTCTTCTCATACTTTTGTCAGAAAAGTCAAAAAGTACCTCGTACGAAAAACGACAAAAGATTCCTTTCATATATTTTACTAAAAACTCACCGAAGGGTAAAATTGGATTTAAAAAATTGTAGGTGTATGGAAATAAAATTAAATATTGAGAAAACATGGATGTGGATGATAAAATACACCAAAGTAAATACCAAAGTATAAACAATCTCAGATAAAAATGAGATTGTGATATTTTCCCTTACCTTAGGTCCGATTTGCTTCATAAGTGTCCAAACCTCATGTATAATAATTTAAATAATTTTATTGACTTATTACAGAATCATAATAATTGTTATGATATTATATATGGTTCACTTATGACTTTATTTTACCCGTTCTTTTGTAAATTCCATGTTAAAGAGCGTTTTGGGTAAAACCATTTCATTTGTCGTCCGTGTTTTGACTTGTAATTATTCATATGATTACTTAGATCATGATTACTTAATTAAAGAATATAAAACATGATTTATATAATATATATTCAGAATATACATATATATAATAGATCAGTAAATGGAAAGAAATACACCGTTCATGGAGACGGTAGGCCGTACGTAGGCATGAACGCTGTTTTTGTTTCCTTATTGAGTTAAATGGAATTAAGTAGATGACATACATATATATAAACATAAATCCAGTATCATTATTATGTAATATATTTCATGATTACTTATTATATATACTTTATAATCATTCATGAATGGTTAACGTGGAGAATGAATCTCATCACGTCGTGGAGACGGTAGTCCGTATGTACGCACGAGCGATGATATCGTTCTCATGATCGTGGAATTGTATTGGAGTGTATGAATAAGATTTCAGAATTAATACCACTTTAAAATAATCATATATATTTGTTTATTTTCACCATTATACCCATCCATGTAAGGTGGTGGTGGAAAATAGATTACACCACGGTGTGGAGACGGTATTCCGTACGTACGCACGCGCGGTGATTTCGTTTTCCGTAGGATCTATAGATGGTGAAATAGGGTTGTTTCATACTTATAATAACATATAATTATATGAGTGATACTTATGTTATTAATTCAAAATGAAACAACCTAAGAAGAAGAATTGGAAGAAGAAATAAAGTTGAAAGAATTGGTAACGGGCATTACCTCTTCTTTGAAGCGCCTCTTTGATATCTCCTTTTAGGGCACTAAAATTGGTATTTGAGGAAGACCAGAACCTATAGGATGTAGATATGGAAGTGTAGAAGATAATTTGGCAGGGTTTGGTCGAGAATGAAGGCTCAAAGTGGTGTGAGGAAGAGAGGGAGGAGGTGCCCTTTTATAAGGGAGGAGAGGGGCACCTTTGGAATAACTAAAAATATTATTTTATTATAAAGTCAAATTCGGTTTTTAATAGTTCAAAATTGATATATTTCAAAGATAAGGTGGGGATGGGTCGAAATACTTTCATACAATATAATTTAGACAAGTTTAGGTTCCTATTTTAACCATATCATTTAGATTTAACATTAAGTTAAATAATTTTACTTTTACCTTGTCTTCTTGTGTTCTCATACTATAAGGTTAATAAACTTACTATAATCAGCCGAAAGAACCCCAAGTTGTTTATTATTAATATATATAATATTATCTAAGTCATTTGGCCGAACATTATATTTTTAGGAATAAAATAACAATTAATAATATAATATTTGTTTTAAAAACTATTTTATGACAATTTTGACACTATTTAGTAATTGATTTTTGTTAAAATCATAACAGAATGATTAGTTCGAAAACAGTTAATTAAATAAATACTAACATGTAATATTAACCTAGAAAATTAGTGTAATTCGTAAAAAGTCTCAAATTACATTTAGTTGGGTATTTATAACATCAATTATGTCAATATTTCATTAATAAGATAATTACTACATCATCATTGTGTCATAAATAAATTAAATTATTTAATGTATAAAAATTACAAATAAAATACCATTATGTAGGAAATATTTTTATCTTTCTAATGAATATTTATAGTCGAATTTATCTTATGCATAAACCTTTATTAAAAATGATATACTTATTAAACTTTGATTTTAACTATTTTAACCCTTCTTTAAATAAATTAATAATAAATGTCTTAATCTAATCTAAGTGGGCCTAAATGGTCATATTTTATTCCTAGGGTTGTTTTTGGTCGAATTAAACTTATCCAATAGAATTAGGACATGTGTTAGGGTAATAATAATATCACTTTTACCCGTAATTACCCTATTTACTTTTAACCGTGGTAAAAAAAGTAAAGAGTTACTATTCACCAAAAATTATTTTCATCTCATTAAATCAAATATTACTTACTGAAATCAACCGTGTCTCTAGGATTTTTGAAATTCCACTCACAGAAGCAGTAAAATTAATTTTTATGAAAAATTCATTTTTCTTAACTACCACTTAGTGGTTTCACTATTCATCAAAAAATGAAAGTTTCCAGAAAAATACCAAAAATTAGGCCTAAGCTATATTTGATATTATGAACTCAAAAATGATGTATATTTTACCAAATTCAAAACATATCAATTTCATTAATTAATTTAAAAATTAATTCCCGTCATCAAAACAAATAGCGTGTTCTTAAGAGAAAATAACTATCAAAAGATTGACACTTGTTTATGTCTGGTTTAAATGTGAAATTACATCCAATGAACAACATTGTATTAAATTGTAAAAATATATTCTAAATATACTTTAACAACACTCAAATTAATAATTTATCGCTATTAATTATTTTGTTTAAAAAGGTTTTTTTTAATTAAAATTTAGTAATTTCCACTATTCATCAGAAAATGAAAGTTATCCGAAAAGTACCCAAATTTCACCCTAAGCTAATTTCAATATTCCGAATCCAAAAATGAAGTCCATTTTGAATAATAAAATTTACAAAATTTCAAAAAGTGGTTATTACTATTCATAACGGCTAGTTTTAATAATATTTGAATAGCATATCGTTGTTTAGTGAAACTCGTTATTGCGTACTACACACGCTATCGAGGAAGGTCGCGATTGCGTGTAATGCAAGGCAAGTCAAGGATGCGTGTTGTGAAAGATCCTTTTGGTGTAGCATACAACACAAGACATTAATGAAATTAAAAAGAATATTTTTCATAAAATCTCAGGGTGTTACAATCATATAGACATAATATTTCATTTTATTTAAGATAAGGTTTTCAGTTAGGATATAAATCTAGAATTTATTCCTATAAGAGATCGGTTTGTTTATATCTTCACTAAAGTAATTCCCATGGTCATATTTCATAATTTGAGTATGACCAGTAATTTTTAGTCCTTCCCTATTACTTGAGAGACATTGGGAAGACTTACCCCAATTATTATTGGATAATTTTCTTTAAAATGGGGAAGAAAATTAAAAAAAATTATACTATTTATTTTATGAATTCATATTTATTGTTTTTTCAAAATGGGGGATAAAAGGTTGAATAAGTTTTTGGATTAAGTGGGAGATCATCCAAACCACTTGTCCAAATATTCCTTATCACTAAGGGATGAAATTAACATCAAAATACTACTTTATATAATGGTGTGGGGTCAAGATAAATCTCTTTGATAAATTATATGATTTTATGTTTCTTTGAGTGGTTTTTTGAGGTTGAAAACAAATCCAATGGGGTTATTTAAGTACCTAATGTAATTATTTAAGAATATTGTACTTATTTTCAACAATGAGTAAGAACAATTAGAGGATTATTAAATATTTTATTGAGTTTTCCTGAACTTATTTGATATGTTTTGGAGGTTATTAGGGGGATTTATGTGCTTAATTAAAAAACTATGGAATTTTTATACTGGAGATGAAAAAATGGCTATGTCCTGAAGTTTTCATAATACTTTGAGAATCTATAAGACTCTTAGAATATTCTATAAGCCTTTGATTATTTCATAAGACTTATCTGAGTTTCTATAAGAATTTATTTATATTTATTAATAATTTTAGATCATATAAGACTTATTTATAAGATCACATAAGTCTTTGAGATCATATAATAATTTCTCTGCGATCACGCAACACTTTTTCTCTATCACAAAATACTTTGTTTGAAGTATACTAATACTTAATTAGAGATTTCAGAAGACTCACAAAGTCTTATATAATACTAGTTACTTACTAAAAATTAAAAATTAAAAAAGGACTTATTATGATTCATATGAATTTTGATGATTTCATAAGAGCTCAAAAGTTTGAAAAAATTTCAAAGGTGATGGAAATTTAAAAGATATTTTTAAAAGTTAAATATGATGAAGCTTTGATGGAATTAAAATCCTAAAATATCATAGGATGTTTTTCAATCATTGATTCACAAAAATAATTCTGGATTTTTGAATGAGATGATAATGGAATGATATTTTTGTGAATTTAAAATTAAAATATTTGAAATTCGTTATTGTGATCAAGATGGGGAAATATTCAGAAGCTACTAACAAGCGTTAATGGTATTGATGAAAATCAAGGAAGAACTTCCATAAATAGATTTGAAGATAATATTCACATAATTATATGAATATTAAATGATAAAATGGATAAGGAGATAATTTTTGAGTTTTAAAAATCAAGAAGTTGATATTGTGCTGATTAGAGAAATTTTGTATCAAAGAGAGAAAAAAGATCAAAAAGTGTTGTACCTGCTTCAATCAATAGTGTCAAGGCAATAAATATTGTTTTTGATCATCTAGTGGCTTTGTTTTGAAGTGGAAGAAGAATGAGAAGCATTTTTTCACTCTCATGCATAGTATGATCATTATAAAATCTTGAGAAAGAAGGTTGATGTGTATGATTTTCTTTTGACATTTCTCTAAAAGTTAAATACTTTATTTTATGGAAGAATTTCTTATTCTCAGATACAATGACATCTTCAGGAGCACTGAATATATCTTTCACACTAAAGAGTAGAAGAACTTATTGGTGGCTGGTGATTCCAATTTAAACAATGATCTATTACATTCATGTAGTGGATGATAGCTATATTAGAAAGTGGATGACACTTTCCCAACCATTTTATGAAATTTTAACGAACTTGTAATCACTAAAAAATAAAATAGTTATATAATATATATCTTGGTAACAAACCAAACATAGCAAGGAGTAAGTTTCCTCATTAGAGTCAAACCTTATAAAAATTCTTGTGTGCCTTCAATTTTTCATTACAAATTCATATGAGTGAGTAAGAGATTTAAGAATAGTGGATCATGAACTTAAAAATACAGAAGGGTTTATTTCTAAAAGAAATAATAAAAACTTATACCACTGATTCACCCCTCCTCTCATTATTTTATCAGCTAACATAGACTCTTTAGAATGTAATAATGAAATTATAATTATATTCACAATGGAGAATAAAATAATTCAGCTAATTTCATGATTCATGAATGATAATTTATTATATATCAACAAAGATTGTCTTATAAAAAATTAAATAATTTTATTTTTCATGATGATCCTAGTTTTGACCACTTTAGGTGGAAAAATATTTGCATAAAACATATTGGATTATAAAAGTTATATAGTTCAATCATCTTGTCTATAAACTATAAAAAGATTAAAATCCTCTTTAGGGGACAATATCGAATGAATTACATGAGATGATGTTGATAATTCAGAAGCATGTGATAAATAATAATTTTTTTCTCAATATTTCTACTATATAAGAAAAAATTGATAAATAAAAATATTCATCAACATAACGTCAAAATACACTATTTTCATACCATCCTTCAGTGATGCACAATTTCATAAATATTAATGAAATTAATTATGCACTTTAAATATTTATTTTCATCAAACAAATGATCATAATTATAATGTTATTATTTTTTTATTTTCCTTGTAAGAAAATAATAAACAATGATCATTGTAAAATATATAATTCATCTTGAACATGATTTAAAATAATATCATGTATACTTTTATTCACTTTGGGGAATAAAATATAATTTTTTCAATAAACTTTGTCATTCACTTTAGGGTAAAAAATAAAAATATTTTATTCATCTTTATGCATTCTTTAAGAAAATAACATGAATATTCATTTCAATATTTTCATCTACTTTACGGGATGATTGTTAATAAAATATATTTATGTTATTATTTATGAATGATTAATTTATTTCATATATTATATATATAACACAAAAAATAGAAGAAAACAAAATAAACCAATACAATATTTATTCAAAATATATAAAAATAAATATCATCTCTGTCATTAGAATTTACAAATGATAATCAAGATCAACACATTCAGGGTGCATAGAGAAATAGAATATTTCAAATATTATTATTTCATCATAATGGTTCATGAAATGATCAAAAAAATCACTGTTTTGTGTAATAGATATTTGATATTCATCATTCATCCTCTTCTGGTGACACCATTTCAACTTCTTAGTTGATGAATTGTTTTTTTCATGACATCAAATATAATATCCAAAATTTACATTGAATATTTTTATGAAATCATGTTATTAAATTATATATTTAAATTTTAAATTAATTTAATTTTTTAATGATATTAACCAAGAATTTATATACATATTTATCAGCTAAGTTGTTTCCTTTATATGTTTTTATTCAAAATATTAATTCAAGTATAATGGAATTTGTTTATTGAAATAGTTTTATAAAAAAATTTATAGTATTCCTGATTATTTTTACATATATAGTTTTATTTGATAACTAAATTACTTTTACTAATATTTCTTTCTGGTCATCATGATAATTTAGTCATTGTGATCTAATAGTTAAAAAAGTATGATACATAGTCACAAAATTTTAACATATAACCATTGAAAGTAATTTCATATAACATTTTATAGAAAACCTATGATGGATTTTTAAATAAAAATTTTACACTAAAATAATAATTTGTCTTGTATTTTTAATTTAAATTATATTTCATTTAATTTATAAATGGTTTTTATCATATTCCATGTCCATGTTTTAATGTTTAAAAATATTCCTTTTAAGATGTTAAGTAACATGTTTTATAATAAAATAAAATTATGAAATATTTATTATTTTTATTAAAAAATTTAAATCATCTTATGCATGGTGTCTTATTATCAAAAAACTTTCATAGAATTTTGATAATGTAGTTTTGAGAAAATTAAAATGGTCATTGAAATAAAATTTCAATCATGGTGTATAAAGTTTGTTACGCTTAAAGTGTTTTATCAATGATATCTTTAGAATTTAAATTCCACTTAATTAGTAGAATAATTTCTTAAAAATTAATTTATTTAAATGAATTAATAATTAATTTTCCATCATATAATTAATTTAATGATAATAAGAAATATAAATGTAATCACTCATAACAAAAGAAATAGTTTTTATTCGAAATAAATTGTTTTCCATGTATTGTGTGATTTTATTTAAATATTAAATTCATAAATTTTAGAATTTTAATTTCATAAAATAAAATCAATTCTTAGAATCATATCATATAAATTATCTTAGGTTTAACTTTGGGGTTTTTTCTTAAAAATTTAGTTTTTTGGTGAATAGTAAAAAATACCATTTATTTTATAAATATCGTAAATTTTTGGATATCATCATGGTATAAAAATAAAGTAAAAATTTATTAATACTTTTTCACAACCAAATATGTATTTAAGTAGTAAGATAATTCATTTAAAAATAATATGTTGAAATTATAAACCAATGTTTAATGTTTTGAAAACTAAGTTATATTTTATAATAATAAAAAACTATTGTTGATCCTTTTCCTTTAATTAAGTATTCACAAGATTCCATTCGGTTTTGGATCATTTTGAAGGTCAAGTAACCCCCCCCCCAATAATAAACTATTAAATTTCATGGTAATTAATAAAATTCGTTATTATTTGGACTAAATGATAAAATAATAAACATTTTAACACAAAAACACCTCTTACCTCTAATATAAATACCACATCTCACTTCCCTTGGAAAAAACAACTTATACACTTCTCAAAGTCCAAGATATAACTATTTTCACTCTCATAAGACTCTTAGTACCCTTAGGGATGTTATTTTTTCAGACAACCCCATCCTTCAAGGATTTAGGAAAGGAGTAAATCTTCAACAATGAGGTAACCTCGATTTTATTTCATTGTTTTTCTATCTTCATTTATCTACTTTTCCATTTGATATCCATTTTTATATATTTATAAAATATTTCATATATAATTATATAAAATATTAATTTTATTATGATACTGGTATGATTATTTTATTCTATTTATGGTATACACTCTCTTTACCCCTCTTTTGACGTGTCATGTTGATGATCAGTTTCAACTACCAATGACGATGTTTCTAGTGATTTACTTATCACCACCTATATGGTTTTTTAGGTTACATTATGTAATATAAATCTAATTTAATTTATTCCAAATAAATTAAAAATAATCAATATCAAAAAAGTGACACAAAATAGGATAGTTTAAAAGAAAACATTTGTTCAAGCCATTATCTCTTCAAATGAAATAGTAAAAAAATAAATTCCAATGATTATAAACGATCAATAATTAAAAAGGTAATATAATAAAAATTTCAATTAATGTTTTAAATAAAAATAAATTTATTATATATGGGGTTTAAATTTGATGAAATAAAAAGGGAACTAAAGTAAGGGGAAATCTCAAACCCAATTCCTTTTTTCATATTATCCTCTTTTCCTTTATATTTTATGAATATTCTCATAAAATAATTTATAAATATAATTGTACTCTTATTTTCCTTTTAAATTACTGGGGATATTCATATGTTTGTTTCAGTGATATGAATTCTAATCCATCTAATATGATTTTTGGAAAAATACTTTATTTCCCAAGACATCTCATTGATTCCTATTCAGTTGTTTCTTCATATCTCCATGAAATGTGACATTTTTATTACAATAATAAATGTCCAAATTTATATTTTCATTTATTATTTGGGAAACACTGAGGATATTCATTGAATTATTCCTTAAAAAATCTGTAACACCCCAAGCTTTCATAGTACACTTCTCTTTGAATAATACAATAGCGTGTGTTATACGCAACTTCGAGTTCTAACACACCACAACCAATCAAACTAGCCGTTAAGAATAGAAATACCCACTTTTTTAAATTTTATACATTTTATCATTCAAAATGAACTTCATTTTTGGATTCTTAATATCAAAATTAGCTTAGGGTGAATTTTTGGTAATTTTCTGATAAATTTCATATTTTGATGAATAGTGAAAATTACTAAATTTTGATTAAAAACAACATTTTTAATCGAAATAATTAAAAGTGATAAATTATGAATTTGAGTGATTTTAAAGTATAATTAGATTATATTTTTTCCATTTAATCCAATGTTGGTAATTGGACATAATTTCACATTTAAACTGGACATAAACAAGTGTCAATCTTTTGATAGTTATTATTTCTTAAAAACACGCTATTTGTTTTGACAACGGAAATTAATTTTTAAATTAATTAATCCATATTATATGTTCTGAATTTGGTAAAATAGAAATCATTTATGAATTCATATTATCAAATATAGCTTAGGCCGAATTTCTGATATTTTTCTGAGAAACATCAATTTTTGATGAATAGTGAAAAACACTAAGTTATTGGTTAAAACTGATTTTTTATTTAAATAATTATTTATTTTATTTAAATTAATTTATGTAAAAATAGATACATAATAATTATATAATATCATTTTAATTCATTGGAGTCGGTTTATAAAAATTTTAGATATATAAAATATTTATTGAACTTTTCGTCGTCTTTTACCCACCTCCTAGGAGAATTTGAAAATTCATATAAAACTTAATTTTACCGCTTCTGTGAGTTGAATTTCTAAAATCCGAGAAACACTGTTAATATCAAGGAGTAAAATGTTGTTCAATAAGACAAAAATAATTTTTGGTGAATAGTAACTTTTTACTTTTATTTACCGCAGTTAAAGATAAATAAGGTAATTCACGGTAAAAAGAATATTGTAATAATTCAAAATTACCTTAACACATATCCTAACCTTATTGGATGAGTAATGACCGACCATGGTCATCTTTTGGTCAATTTTGGGACCCCATTGAGCCACTTATGAATGATAATGACATTTTAGATTAATTAATTTAATGTAAAGGAAAAATTGACAAAAAAAACCTTTTAGTAATTAATTTTTATATAGTGTTATATAAGTAATATTTTGGAATATAAATATTAATTAGAAAAATAAAAGGATTTCCTACATGATGGTATTTTATTTATAATTTTTATACATTAAATAATTTAATTTATTTATGACACAATGATGATGCAGTAATTACCATATTAATGAAAGATTAAGATAATTGATATTATAAATACCCAAATAAATGTAATTTGAGACTTTTTATGAATCCCAATAATTTTATAGGTTAATATGACATATTAGGATCGGTTATATGAATATTTTTCTAAGTAATAATGCTATTATGAATTTATCAAAAACAAAATACCTAATAGTGCCAAAATTGAAATAAAAGGGTTTTTAAAACAAATATTATATTATTAATTGATATTCTATTCCTAAAAATATAATGTTAGGCCAAAAGACTTATATCATGAAAGGTGTATCATTAATGGACCACTTGGGGGTCTATTAATGTTTATAGTAAGTTTATTAACCATATAATATAAAAATACAAAGTGACATGGTAAATGTCAAACTAATTAACTAAGAGTTAAGACTAAAAGATAAAGTTAATAAAATGATCCAAACCTGTCTAAAACCTATTGGTTGAGTTTATTTCTACCCATACCCACCTTATCCTCGAAATACATCAATTTGGATCCATTATAAACCGAATATGAATTTATTATAAATTAATACTTTAAGTTTTTCCTAAGGTGCCCCTCACCTCTCATATAAAAGGGAACTCACCCTTCACTCTAATTCACACCTTCTAAGCCATTTGGCTTGGACAAACCCTTCCCAAATACCCTCTCAACTATCCTTACCTCAACCTAGAGTCCTTAGTTTGATCAGAAATCCAACCTAAGGATCCCTTTGAATAATCAAATGGAAGAACCCGAAGAAGAGGTAATGATTTCACCACCCTCTTTCAAGTTCCTTTCTTCTTCCACATCCTTTTTCGTTGTTGTTTCCATTCTAAAATAATAACTCCAGTATCATCTATATAATGTGATTTTTATATAATTATGGTATAAACAAATTCATTATTCTATCTACCCTTTTAATGACATGTCACGATACATGCGTACGTATGGCTTACCGTCTCCACATCATGGTGTAATTGTTATTCAATACATTATTATTTGGATGGGTATAATAATGATGTGTATTTTTTGTAAATAATAAATATAATATGATAAGTATTCTTTATATATGATATAACATCCAATTATATATTATTTTAATATCAAAACAATTATATTTTTGCTCGTGTGTACGTACGGATTATCGTCTCCACAACGTGATGAGATTCATTTCCAAGTTCACCATTCATCGACGATTATAAAAATATATATATTACTAATAAGTATGTAATATATGAAATAATAATTCTACTATAGATATAGATATATATATATATATAATTATTTATGTACTTACATATATCTAATTCACTTACTTCCGTTCAATAATAAATGAAAATGGAAACAGCGTTTATGCGTACGGACGGACTACCGTCTCCATAAACGGTGTTTTACATTTCATATATATGACTATTATACATATTTATATTCTAAATATATATGACATATAAATCGTGTTTTATATTCTGGAAGTGTTTAAATCGTGATCTAAGTGATACAATGAAGAGTAACAAGTTAAAACACGTAAGATAAAGAAAGCGATTATTACCCGAAATATTAATATAACATGGAAATTATTATTAAATAGGTAGTATAAAGTCATAAATGAATAATTTATGATATCATACATATTAATATGGTTCTGGTATAATTTAATAACATACTATAGTCTTCATACAATAGTTTAAACGTATCCTCGACTAAAGGAAAGTGCAAGGTAAGGGGTTTTCATCTCACTCCTTATTCCCATGAGATTCGTACCATATTACCACTATTACCTTTAGTGTGGTGCATATACTACCCATAATTGTATACTTTGTGTAATACACTTTAGTTTATGTGTATTTACATATTCAGTGTATGATAACTCTTTCATGGGGTGTATGTTTTGTAAGTTACCAAATTGGTAAGTGTTAATTTCACAATCTCTTTATTATCCAAGGTTGTTTTTACATAAGTATCTACTGGGAAATATTTACTATCAATGTACATGTTTCATAAAATATTTTTCAAATGGATTATTTTAAGGTAATTTTTACAAAAACATCATTTTAAATGTTTTAAATATTTATTCTTCTAAACCATTCTCATTAATGTCCATGTTTTCAAAATGGTTTTAAGGATTTATTTAAATGGACATGAATGTTTTAAAATGTTAATTACTTTCAAACGTTTCAAAGTGGTATGGGACACTTT
Source organism: Viscum album (assembly GCA_963277665.1). Taxonomy (NCBI): domain Eukaryota; kingdom Viridiplantae; phylum Streptophyta; class Magnoliopsida; order Santalales; family Viscaceae; genus Viscum; species Viscum album. Next base: position 2,007,501,568 of record OY728159.1, on the reverse strand, counting down.
GATTCAAAAATGTATTTAAATGTCTTCCTTTCTAAATTGTGTGACTTTTAAATGTTTTCATGAAAAAGGGATATTTCTCTCAAAGAGTTTTACAAATCATTTTCATCTATATCAAAATTCTTTAATGGATTTGAAACTTATTTGAAGTTGATTTATTATGATAAAAATCTTCCATATGGTGTTGAAGGTTTTGTGATATGTTTGACTGTGGATGCGTTATTTTTATACCATTCATGGTTTATGGGAAAGTATCGACATTTCGTATACGAGTTTTAATATGAATGTTTATGGTATGTTTAAACCTTTTCATATGAGGAATACATTGGACTTAGTAAGTGACAGGTGGAGCCCGCTATAGCTCCTCTATGGATCGGTAGGCCTCATGAGACAAACTAGTGTCTTGGTACAAGGCCTTTAAAAAATCTTATTTGTAGTCTTGGCACAAGGCCTTGACTATATGGTTATGATAGTCTGGCATTATGCATTCTATCATTACTAAAGTGGTTAGTGATATTGCATGTGATTATTTGACTAGTAGAATATCCATGTGAATAAGTAAATGGAATTATTTTATTTTATTTTTTCCATATTATGTTGATGTTTAAGGTTAAAAGTATTTTCTTTTAGTTATACATTGCCTTAAATGTTTATGATTATTTATGAAAGTTTCCGTTGTATATCTTACCCTTACTGAGCGTTTAAGCTCACCCCTTTCTATGTTTTACTTTTCCCAGGATTTCAATAAGTGTATTGTGATTGATATGCTAGGTTTAGACAAAGGAATAATGGCGTTCATAAAGGATTGTTTATGTTTTTTTGTATGTCTTAAAGTGTAATGTAACATTTATGTATGTAATCTATTTCCCAAGACTGCTAAATTGATCGGTCCTTCTGGAGTTGATTCCTTGTAATCATGACAATGTATTAAAATAATGCACCAACTCTGGGTAACTGGGGTCGGGGCATTACAGTTGGTATCATAGGAAGTTTAGCAACAACCTTGGAAAGTATATTTAGATAAACTCTGATTAAAGCACGTCACACTAAGATAGACTTTGAGGATTAGTATAGAAGGACTTCCTAGAATTTTGGTAATGTTGAGATTTTGTGAGTTTTCCAAGAAAATACATCTCTGTTTGGATACGATCAGGTAGAGGCGGCTCTGTCACAGATGTTCCTAGGGGTAAAACCTGAAAACACCACTTTGAGCTAGATTAGAATGGGAACTAGTGCACAACAACGGGTCTTGTTGCCCTCTTATTTATGACACTCCTGGGGGATATTCTTAGAATAATTCTGATTTTCTTTACAAACCATTATATAGGGTTTATGAGTATATACATCCTCAAAGAAAACATTTTTATGATTATGGATTATATACATAAACTGTTCAATTTAAGTTAGGTATTTTACAAGTTTGGAATTATTCATTGCAATTCATAAACCGACCTAGTGTATGCCATTGTATAGAAATGGAGCCTAGTAGAAGGAATGTGAACTCCAGCAATACATATGATCCAAAGATTAAGAAGGATCATATCTTCCATAGTATTAAGCCAACATTTAGAAGGGAAATAGTCTCTCATGTTTTCTCAATATATGAAGAAATAGTATCATGTGTTAATAAGATAAGTAAATAATTCTCTGAGTCCTATGGATTTGAAGGGAAGCAAGAGAAGAAAAGGATGTAAGAGAGAAAGATGGATAAAGGGATGGGGGAAAAGAATAATTTTCCCATATGTGATAACTGTGGGAAGAAACACCTTGGAACTTGCGTAAAGAAAATGGGAGTTTGTTATAAGTGTGGAGAAAAAGGACACCAAGTACGTGACTGTAAGGGTAATAAAAAGGATTCAAATGTACAATGCTTCATCTGTAAGGAGTTGAGACACTATGAGAACCAATGTCCAAATCATCAGAGTATGCACCAAATTATGCTATTGGATAATAATCAAGTTATGATACTACCTCAGATGAAGAATAATGACTAGTGTTCTTATGTTGTTATTATAGGATTATTTCATTTGAGTGTTGTGTCAACAATATAATGGTTATATGATATGGAGATAAATAAGGATTGTACTGCAGTACTATTTTATTGAGGATTTGAGATTATATGGTTCTAAGAAAAGTGACTTAATAGTGAGATACACTTTTGGTAAATTACATTCTTGAAGTAAAGGTAATCTTTAATATGGTCCCAATAATGAGGTAGTGATTTTGAAATAAGAGATGGTTGATTTGAATAATTATATTGGATATTCTTGAATACCTTGAAACTGATTAATGATTTTTCATCATTGGAGTTTAAAATTTTTTTGGAATAGAAGGAGTATATACAGTATTCTATAAAGAATAAGGAAGCATGAATGTAATCAATAAGGTTATATGGTAATTCAGGATGTTACCATGTTTTTAAAATAATACAAGTTGAAGGTGTTCACATTTATTACATGGAAAAAAGGATCTTCATTGTTTTTAGTTTCATTATAAATTTTGGACTGTAAGTTTAGATAGTAGTATTTTGGATAAGTCTAAAGTCTGGAATGGATTATGTTTGAAAGGATATTTTTTGATTTTTATAAAAGGACAACACGCAGACCGTGTGACAACACGTCGCGTCGGACAAAGCTAGGGGAATCCAACCCACAACCATAAGTACGATTGGGATTTGTCACCCACCACTGGACTACGTGAAGTTCCTAGATGGTATAATGTAGTTTCTTTTTTTAAAGGGTCTGATATGTGAATTATAAATTCATTATATTTGGAACCCTCTACGATTAGGATAAATAGAGTATTTTTGAGTTGTATTATGTTTTGGAGTGAAAGATGAGTTTGTGGTAGAAATTTATTAATGTATAAAACTCTAATTATAAAGTAAGTATATCTCCTTTTGATCTTATCAAATCTCATAAATATATTCCTCAACATTAAGAAAAGAAACATAGAACAAAAACATTGTCCAAGATGGTACCTTAGATCATCACAAATTTATGGATTTGTGATTGTTGGCCTTTTCATAGCAATGTTATTTACCACTCTCCATCAGATATTGATGGTTAGATTTCTCTTCTATATCCATGTTTTCCTACATGAAACCCTAGTATGTGTTGTTTTCGGTAACCTTTATACTTACCACTCTTTATTTTAAATAGAGGCCTCATTAATCAATTTTTCGATGTGGAATTTCAATTATGATATTTTGAAATATCACCCCCAAGTTTCCAATACTGAGCATAAATTGTGAGGATGAAATTTATTGAAGGAGGGGAGAATGTAACACCCCAATCTTTCACGGTACTCTTCTCTTTAAATAATACAATAGCGTGTGTTATACGCAACTTCGAGTTCTAACACACCACAACCAATCAAACTAGCCGTTAAGAATAGTTATACCCACTTTTTAAAATTTTATAAATTTTATATTTCAAAATGAACTTCATTTTTGGATTTGGAATATCGAAATTAGCTTAGGGTGAATTTTTGGTACTTTTCTGATAACATTCATATTTTGAAGAATATTGAAAATTACTAAATTTTAATTAAAAACAACTCTTTTAATCGAAATAATTAATAGTGATAAATTATTAATTTGAGTGATTTTAAAGTATAATTAGATTATATATTCAATATTTAATCCAATTTTGGTCATTGGACATAATTTCACATTTAAACTGCACATAAGCAAGTGTCAATCTTTTGACAGTTATTATTTCCTTAAAACGCGCTATTTGTTTTGACAACGGGAATTAATTTTTAAATTAATTAATGCAACTTATATGTTTTAAATTTGGTAAAATAGACATAATTTTTTAATTCAAATTATCAAATATATCTTAGGCCTAATTTTTGATATTTTTCTGAGAAACATCATTTTTTGATGAATAGTGAAAAACACAGAGTTATTGGTTAAAACCGATTTTTTATTTAAATAATTATTTATTTTATTTAGATTAATTTATGTCAAAATAGATAAATAATACTTATATAATTTCATTGTAATTAATTGAAGTCATTTTATAATAATTTTAGATATATAAAAATTTTGTTGAACTTTTCACCATCTTTTACCCACCTCCTAGGAGAATTTGAAAATTCAAATAAAACTTAATTTTACCGCTTCTGTGAGTTGAATTTCAAAAATCCGAGAGACACGGTTAATATCAAGGAGTAAAATGTGGTTTAATAAAATAAAAATAATTTTTTGTGAATAGTAACTTTTTACTTTTATTTACCGCGGTTAAAGGAAAATAGGGTAATTTAAGGTAAAACGAATATTGTAATAATTCAAAATTACCTTAACACATGTCCTAACATTATTGGATGAGTAACGACCGACCATGGGAATCTTTTGGTCAATTTTGGGACCCCATGGAGCCACTTATGAAGGATAATGACATTTTAGACTAATTATTTTAATATAAAGTCATAATTGACATAAACAAAAACCTTTTAGTAATTAATTTTTATATGGTGTTATATAAGTAATATTTTTAACTATAAATATTTATTAGAAATATAAAAGTATTTCCTACATAATGGTATTTTATTTATAATTTTTAGACATTAAATAATATACTTTATTTATGACACAATGATGATATAGTAATTAACGTATTAATCAAAGATTAAGATAATTGATATTATAAATACCCAAATAAATGTAATTTGAGAATTTTTATGAATTCCAATAATTTTATAGGTTAATATGACATATTAGGATTGGTTATATGAATTATTTTTGAAATAATAATGCTGTTATAAATTTATCAAAATCAAAATACCCAATAGTGCCAAAATTGAAATAAAAGGGTTTTTAAAACAAATATTATATTATTAATTGATATTCTATTCCTAAAAATATAAGGATCATCAAAAGGACTTATATCATGATAGGTTTATCATTAATGGACCACTTGGGGGTCGATTGGAAGTTTATAGTAAGTTTATTAACCATATAATATAAAAATAAAAAGAGACATGGTAAATGTCAAACTAATTAACTAAGAGTTAAAACTAAAAGATAAGGTTAATAAAATGACCCAAACCGGTCTAAACACTATTGGTTGAGAGTATTTCGACCATAACCACTTTATCCTAGAAATAAACCAATTTTGAGCCATTATAAACAGAATATGAATTTATTATAAAATAATACTTTAAGTTTTTTCTAAGGTGCCCCTCACCCCTCTTATAAAAGGGCACACACCCTTCACTCTAATTAACACCTTCTAATCCATTTGGATCGGCCAAAACCTGACCAAATACCCTATAAACTATCCTCCCTTAAACCTAGAGGCATTAGTTTGATCATAAATCCAACCTAAGGATCCCTTTTTATCAAATCAAATAGAAGAACCTGAAGAAGAGGTTATGATTTCACCACCCTCTTTCAAGTTCCTTTCTTCTTCCACTTCCTTTTTATTTGTTGTTTCCATTATAAAATAATAAATCCAGTATCTTATATATACTGTGATGTTATTATAATTATGGTACAACCAAATTCATTATTCTATCCACCCTTTGAATGACATGTCACCATACGTGCGTACGTACGGCTTACCGTCTCCACGTCGTGGTGTAATTGTTATTCAATACATTATTATTTGGAAGGGTATAATAATGATGTGTATTTTATGTAAATAATAAATATAACATGATAATGATTCTGTATATATGATATACCATCCAATTATATATTATTTTAATATCAAAAGAATGAGATTTTCACTCGTGCGTACGTACGGATTACCGTCTCCACGACGCGATGAGATTCATTTCCAAGTTCACCATTCATCGACGATTATAAATATATATATTACTAATAATTATGTAATATATGAAATAATAATCATACTGGAGATATATATATATTTATATATATAAGTATTTATGTACTGACATATATCTTATTCAATTACTTCCGTTCAATAATATACGAAAACGGAAACAGCGTTTATGCGTACGTACAGACTACCGTCTCCATAAACGGTGTTTTACATTTCATATATATGTCTATTATACATATTTATATTCTAAATATATATGAAATATAAATCGTGTTTTATATTCTGGATGTTTTTAAATCATGGTCTAAGTGATACAATCAGGAGTAACAAGTTAAAACACGTACGATAAAGAAAGCGATTATTACCCAAAATATTAATATAACATGGAAATTATAAATAAATGGGTAGTATAAAGTCATAAATGAATAATTTATGATATCATAAATATTAATATGGTTCTGGTATAATTTAATAACATACTATAGTATTCATACAGATGGTTAATTGTACCCTGGACTAAAGGAAAGTGCAAGGTAAGGGGTTTTCATCTCACTCCTTATTCCCGTGAGATTCATACCATATTGCCACTATTACTTTTTGTGTGGTGTATGTACTACCCATAATTGTATACTCTGTGTAATACACTTTAATTTATGTTTATTTACATATTCAGTGTATGATACCTCTTTCATGGGGTGTATGTTTCGTAAGTTACCAAATTGGTAAGTGTTAATTTCACAATATCTTTATTATACGAGGTTGTTTTTACGTAAGTATCTACTGGGACATATTTACTATCCATGTACATGTTTCATAAAATATTTTTCAAAGGGATTCATTTAAGGTACTTTTTACTATATCATCATTTTAAATGTTTTAAAGATTTATTCTTCTAGACCATTCTCATTAATGTCCATGTTTTCAAAATGGTTTTAAGGATTTATTTAAATGGATGGGAATGTTTTAAAATGTTAATTACTTTCAAAAGTTTCAAAGTGGCATGGGACACATTGATTCAAAAATGTATTTAAATGTCTTCCTTTCTAAATTGTGTGACTTTTAAATGTTTTCATGAAAAAGGGATATTTCTCTCAAAGAGTTTTACAAATCATTTTCATCTATGTCAAAATTCATTAATGGATTTGAAACTTGTTTGAAGTTGATTTATTATGATAAAAATATTCCATATTGTGTTGAAGGTTTTGTGATATGTTTGATTTTGGATGTGTTATTTTTATACCATTCATGGTTTATGGGTAAATTATCGACATTTCGTATGCCAATTTTAATACGAATGTTTATGTTATGTTTAAACCTTTTCATATGAGGAATGCATTGGACTTAGTATGTGATGGGTGGAGCCCTCTATAGCTCCTCGATGCATCGGTAGGTCTCATGAGACAAACTAGTGTCTTGGCACAAGGCCTTTACAAAATCTTATTTGTAGTCTTGGCACAAGGCCTTGACTATGTGGTTATGATAGTATGGAATTATGCATTCCATCATTATGAAAGTGTTTAGTGATATTTCATGTGATTATTTGACTAGTTGAATATCAATGTGAATATGTAAATTGAATTATTTAATTTTATTTTTTCCATATTATGCTGAATTTCAAGGTTAAAAGGATTTTATTTTAGTTATACATTGCCTTAAATTATTATGCTTATTTATGAAAGTTTCCACTGTATTGCTTACCCTTACTGAGTGTTTGAGCTCACCCCTTTCTATGGTTTATTTTTCCTAGGATTTCAATAAGTGTATTGTGATTGACATGTAGGGTTAATCCAAGAGAATAATAGATTTCATAAAGGATTATTTATGTTTTTTTGTATGTCTTAAAGTTTAATGGAACATTCATGTATATAATCTATTTTCCAAGACTACTAAACTGATCGGTCCATCAGGACTTGATTCCTTGTAATCATGCCAATGTATTAAAATAATGCACCGACTCTGGGTAACTGGGGTCGGGGTGTAACAGTTGGTATTAGAGGAAGTTTAGAAATAACCTTGGAAACTATATTTAGATAAACTCTGATCAGAGAACATTACCATAAGATAGACTTTGAGGATTAGTATAGAAGGACTTCCTAGAATTTTGGTAATGTTGAGATTTTGTGAGTTTTCCAAGAAAATACATCCCTGTCTGGATACGAGAAGGTAGAGGCGGATCTGGCACAGATGTACCTAGTGTTAAAACCTGAAAACACTGCTTTGAGCTAGACTCAAACAGGAACTGGTGCACGACAACGGGTCTTGCTGCACTCTTGGTTACGACACTCCTGGGGGATATGCTTAGGATAATTATCATTTTTTTACAAACCATTATGGAGGGTTTATGAGTATATACTTCCTCAAAGAAAACATTTTTATGATTATGGATTATATCCATAAACTGTTCAATTTACGTTAGGAATTTTACAAGTTTTTAATTATTCATTGAAATTCATAAACTGATCTAGTGTATTCCATTGTATAGAAATGGTGCCCAGTAGAAGGAATGTGAACTCCAGCAATACATGTGATCCAAAGAGTAATAAGGATCATATCTTCCATGTTATTAAGCCAAAATTTAGAAGGGAAATAGTCTCTCATGTTTTCTCAACATATGAAGAAATAGTATCATGTGTTAATAAGATTAGTAAATAATTCTCTGAGTCCTATGGTTTTGAAGGGAAGAAAGAGAAGAAAGGATGGAAGAGAAAAATATAGATAAAGGGATGAGGGAAAAGAAGAATTTTCCCATATGTGATAACTGTGGGAAGAAACACCTTGTAACTTGCCTGAAGGGAATGGGAGTCTGTTATAAGTGTGGAGAAAAAGGAAAGCCAGTACGTGACTGCAAGGGTAAGAAAACGGATTCAAATGTACAATGCTTCATCTATAAGGAGTTGGGACACTACATGAACCAATGTCCAAATAATCAGAGTATGCCCCAAATCATGCTATTGGATAATAATCAAGTTATGATACTACCTCATATGAAAAAGAATGACTAGTGTTCTTATGTTGTTATTATAGGATTATTTCATTTGATTGTTGTATCAACAATATACTGGTTATATGATATGGAGATAAATAAGTATTGTACTGCAGTACTATTTTATTGAGGATTTGAGATTATATGGTTCTAAGAAAAGTTACATAATAGTGAGCTACACTTTTGGTAAAATACATGGTTGAAGGAAAGGTAATCCTTAATATGGTCCTGAAAATGAGGTAGTGATTTTGAAATAAGATATGGTTGATTTGAATAATTATATTGGATATTCTTGACTACCTTGAAACTGATTAATGATTTTTCATCATTGGAGTTTACAAAATTTTTAGAATATAAGGAGTATATCCAGTATTCTATAAAGAATAAGGGATCATGAATTTAATCAATAAGGTTTTATGTTAATTCATGATTTTACCATATTTTTAAAATAATACAAGTTGAAGGTGTTCACATGTTTTTACATGGAAAAAAGGATCTTCATTGTGTTTAACTTCCTTATAAATTTTGGACTGTAAGTTTGGATAGTAGTATTTTAGATAAGTCTAAAGGCTAGAATGGATTATGTTTGAAAGGTTATTTTTGTATTTTTATAAAAGGGAAACACGCAGACCGTGTCACAACCCGTTGTGTCGGACAAAGCTGTGGGAATCGAACCCACAACCATAAGTGCGATTTGGATTTATCTCCTACCACTGGACTACATGAAGTTTCTGGATGGTATAATGTAGTTTATTTTTTTAAATGGTCTTATATGTGAATTATAAATTCATTATATTTGGAACCCTATATGATTAGGATAAATAAAGTATTTTTGAGTTGTATTATGTTTTGGAGTGAAAGATGAGTTTTTGGTTGTCTCGTTCCTGGTTTTCGGCCACGAAACACCCAACGGCTCCGTATCCAATGATTGATGGACCTAATTTTTAATGGCAGGCGTTCGCTGGATGGTCTGACCAGTGACTCTTAAGAACTCACATTGGTCGAGAGGATGGGAATTCAAGCTCATCGCACCCTTTGGGGGGGATTATTTCCTATTCCAGGACTCTCTTATAGATTTAAGCCGTATTCATATGTTCGTGAATCTTTGGATTATACCCAAACATAGTATCCACGGATTCAACCCTGGTGGGCAATGGTCAACTGGACGCAAGGGTTCAGAATCATTTATTCCTGAGGTTTATCATCCCTCGTTGGATTAATGACCCCGAAGGGTTAGAACTCGATTGAGGCAGCACTAGGAGTGGCCTGGTGAACTGATGTGGGGATGATCGGATCGACCGATTATTGGGCTTGAACCTCAGGGAGGCTTCCTACGTACTCTATCTACGAGGCAGGGATCAAAGTCCACGTAGTTCGAATAAACAGTTTAATGTCATGCTGGACGAGGGTGGAACTTGACATGAAGAAACGACTGAGTGGTGGGCTTGAACCTCATGGAGGCTTCCTACGAACCCTATCTAGGAGGCAGGGATCAAAGTCCATGTAGTTCGCTTAAACATTTTAACCTCATGCTGGATGAGGGTGGAACTCGACGTGAAGAAATGACCGAGTGGTGGGATTGAACCTCATGGAGGCTTCCTACGTACCCTGTCAAGGAGGCAGGGATCAAAGTCCACATATTTCGATTTGTCTTGGGGATTAAGCTCTGGGGAAACCCATAATGATGGATGTCATAGTCGATGCTTACTCTAAGCCCACGTGAGTCATGCTCGGTGTGAGAAACAAGAGGCAGTAGGGACCAGAGGATCACGTCGCGAAAGGTGCGTCCGTGAGAAGCAGAATGGGGCTTACGCATGAAGGCGGCCCAAGGTGATGAATTGGGGCTTACACTCTGAGGAGGCCCAGAAGGTCGGGGCTTACTCCGAGATGGATGACCGGGGTGACAAAGCCCTACGGGAGAGGGAAAGGGGGTGCTCCTGTTCCCGTATCCTCTCTTACAGTCCATGAGGGATTCCTTCTGATGGGTATTTTAACACCCCCGAGGAGCCCTAGACAAGTGGAGGGGCAGAAAAGGGATTCCCGAGCTCAGACTCCACATTACCGTGGGAATGTGAACCTAGGAATGCTTCGTAAATCTGCTCAAGGGTCGGGGAAACCCCTTTGCCCATACTTACCGTGGGTATGTGAAATCAAAATGGCGTGTTGATGCACCTGAAAGTTATACCATGCAGATCCGGTGGCTCTGGCAGGGGCCTCGGCTCGGGGCCAATGAATAGGCAGATGAGGGAGTTGTTGGGGACCTGGCTGGATCGGAAGGATTTTTCCTGGCTCTGGAGATGATAACACCGAAGTATTTGGAGATCCACCGAGAGGTATGGGTGGTGGCGCCCTTCGCGTGGGGAAGTGCCACACGGCAAGAGAAGCCGTCCGCAAACCAGGGTGGTCCGTGGACTGATGGGCATCCTGCGAACCAGGGTGGTTCGTGGCTTCAGGTTCAATCCGTGAACCAGGATGGTTCGCGGCTTTAGGTTCAATCCGCGAACCAGGATGGTTCATGGCTTCGGGTTCAATCCGTGAACAAGGGTGGTTCACGCAGGGTTCCAGGTGGGAAGCGGCGGCCAAGGGTGGCACCGATCGGAGGCTCATCGGTCGGGGATTCGCCCACGGAGGAGGGTGCTCCGCAGTACGACAGATGGAAAAAGAGGCATAAACTCCTTAGTCCACGGGGAAGTCATTCATGGAGGGGGTATGTTTCGCGGTTCTCCTTTTTTTATTATTTAGGTTCTCGGTTCACCAAATTTTTATGCATTTTCCAATTCTTTCTTTATTCATATACCTGATGTGGTTCGCGGGTGGGAATTTCACTGTTTGCGAAATCCGAAGCCTTCCTTCAACCGATCTCCTTCTTCTGAATCTGATTCCAGCTCTCTGATCCTTGCTCTCCGATCTCTCATTCTTCTTCCCCCTTGGTCTCCTTTTATAGAGTGGGGAAAGGAATGTATCTGTGGCCATACGTCACTTTTGGCAGAGGCCGATAACCAAATACCTGGTTCACAGCTGACTTGGTCAATCTGCGATTTGCGGTGGGTATTGAACGCTCCCTTCCTCTGCGAGGCGAACTCAGGGAGTGCTCTATGGCCGCGGAGGGTTCCGCCTCTATTCCGCGAATGACAGCGGGTGCGGCTTGAGCCGGTCGATGCGGTCTGCGGTTAGGGCAGTTCGCGATGGTGAACCGGGCTGGCGCCCATCCTTCCTCGCGACCGCGGAGGCTCTCCGCCTCCATTTCGCGAACGACAATTGTTCGTGGAGGGGGGTGCCTCGCGGTGCCTGGCCACGTTTTGCTTCCATGGACTGGTTTGTGGACCGGTCCTTTTTATCTCCTCTTTGATTATTTTTCCATAATTCTTTGGGGGATTTGGGTAAAACTTCCTTTGCGGATTTTTTAGGACCCCACAAATTCCCCCCATCGGAATGGGGTCCGATCGGAACGAAGAGGAGGCCATTCCAATGCAAAGTGGTCCGGAAAATGAGATGTTTTGCGGTAGAAAGGTGGACCCAGTAGGGGACCACGCCTATAAATATGGGTATCCCAAACTTTTCCTTTACCGAATTATTCGCGAAACCAGAGCTCCTTCGCCTCCGCCTATTTTCTCCTTCCCGAAGTGCCTCGTCCGTGAACTGACAGCAGTCTTCATGAACCATTCTTCCTTCGTGGTCTCCTTCATCCGCGGACCGACTTCCCAACCACGAACCATTACTCTTAATTAATTAAAAAGTAAGTGATGGAGGGTTGTGGAGGAACTTTCTTCGCAGTTTCGATGCTCCGCAGACTAAATATCTCTTGAACATTAAAATTATTTGAGCCTTACGAATAAACTCGGGATTGAATTTCCGTGGAGCAACTTGGTTCGCGTCTTCCTAGCCAACGCTCCGTAGGCCAGGGCTTCGCGGACTAATCTCACGAAAGGCTGGTTCACGGAATGATGTCATCCCGAACCATGCTCCAAGGCCTCCTTGCGGATTTGGTTGTGAAGGCTCCTTAACCATTAATTTTAGTTATTATTGTCCAGATTTTTATTCCAGACTTATTTCTCTCATTGTGCAGGGAGAAAATATAGTTCCCCCTCGTTCTGCGTCGAGGCCTGCTGCAGAGCCCTTCTCAACCGATGATCAACGCCTGAAGGACATGGCTGACTATGCTCAAGATGGAGTCCGCCATTCCCTATCGTCTTCCTTCCGTGCCAACCATCTCTCCAAATAATAGTAGGAATATCCTTTTTCTAACAGTCTTCCTACATATGGGTTCAGTTTATTGTCTGATACCTCGATTATGGAACCCTCCCGTGACAATAATCCCAAAGCATGGATATTTACCACCATTATTCCCTAGTTCACGATACCTACCAGCGGGTGGCCTGCCTTGAGGGGTACAGCTGTCGGATCTGTGTTGAATCACCTTCCAGTATCTCCGATAGGAGGACCACGTCAACAAGAAGGAACAATCCACTGCTATCAAAGTATTTCCCGCAGCGCCATGGTAAGCGACCAGAATGGCTGGCTGGTGACTCGAGATCTCTGACCGGTAGGAGCATTTAAGTCAATGGATTGGGGGTGGCCCTTCTGGGTCCATCAGATCTGTGTAGAATTTGGGGCAGATTTGCGAGCCGTGGGCTTGTATGAAGCTGCCTAGGTGTCCAAAACATATACCCATCGGCCTCACGCCCTCGCCAAGCAACTTATGAGTTGTTGGAGCCTAGACACCAACACTTTCCCTCTGGTCCACAGGGAAGTAGGCATTAGCATGTGGGACGTCTTTCAGATTTCGGGGGTCCCCGTCATTGGTAGTATGTATGATGAGTTCATGGCTCTGTCCTCTGTGTGGGAGAATGAGGAGAGGACTCCCCCCCTAGTGAAGCAGCTCATTAACCAGGCTCGAAAGCACTCAGAGGATACGTCTCCAAAACAGCTCGTCCCACACTGTGAATGGGTCACGGATTTTGTGATAAAGAAGAAATCTGATGAATCCACGGCTCTCCCACACAGGACCATTAATTTCCCTACAATGGAGTCTCATAAGTAGGTGGGCAGCTATTGGTTGACTTTGGATCAAGGCGATTTCTTTGGATGGGGCTGGGAGCTTATTACGGATGTCGATCGATTGCCCTGCCTAGCAGCTTTTCTGGCCATGTTCTTAAGTGGTTGGTTATTACCCGTACGTGAGGTTGGTGGTGTGCGGGTAACTACTTTTATCATGGCGGAACACTTGGCTACCAGTAACGTTATCAACCTGGTTATTCCAGTACTGTCCAGGATTTATCGGTTACTTGGTTACATTACTGACGGTAATCGGCCAAACCGAGTGGCCGGCCCTTTCCAAATTCTTTGTGGATGGTTAATCATACACATCAAGAACTTCTACACCTTTATCAACCCTCTTCAGATTTCGGGCACCACATTCCGACCGTACTTTCAACTGAACAGTGGGGTTATGCCTGAGGAGTGGGAAAACCAAGAGAAGGATAGTCAACAGACGGTTGCGAACAGGTGTCTGCTATCAAGTCGAATTTCGAATTATGACTATTTCAATTTTCATCTGTTTTCTTCTCTGGCTGGCGCAATTATGAACACCATAACAGAAGAGTTTAGCAAGCGGGGTTACCTCCTCTCCCTCCGAGAGGGTATTCTTGTGGCTCGTATTGGTGGGGAACTGATCTGCGAGGGGTACGCGCCTTGCCGATTTGGGCTTCAATTTGGGTTCGTCCAAGCACAGTGTCCCCCCGTACTTAATGGTGCCCGCAAGAACTGTCATTTGATGATGGCCAGACAATTGTGGTTAATGTTTACCCGGGAGGATACCGGTTGTGAGGTTATGACCCCCACGCTTGCGGACACCATGCCTTTCTTATCCAAGCATTATGCTGACTCCTGGGTACAATCATACTCAAATGGCCAGCTAGGGACATTAATTCCCACCATCTCAAGTCCCAAACCATCGAAGGGAAAAAGGAAACGAAAGGAGGATGGTGCTCCAACTAGGCCAGGCAAAATCCTTCGTCACCCGACTGGTCCCGTGATTCCAGGGAAGATTTTAACAGATAGAGGTGTATCCTCCCATGCCCTTGAGGCTTCCTGAAGGGGGTTTGTTATTCCTGTAGATGATGCCTTCCCAACGGCCTGGGGTCAATGGAATGAGTTTAAGGGTCGGTCAGCCTTTCGTGACTAGTACCACTGCTCTCTGTGGTAGTACCTTCAGGAATCAGAAGTAGCTTTTGACGAGCTGGGCTATATGTCCTCCCCTGTTAACATTATTTATGATGTGGACCCAGAGCGGGTCAATCGATATCTCCAGGATCATGAATCCTATATTTACATGCGTGAGGGTCACATGGTATTAACCCACCAAGTCTAGGACATGCTGCATTTGGTGACTGATGAGGAGGGGGAGGGAAGTGACCACTCTTTTGGGGGCGATGATCTTGATGATTTACCCATCATGGATGAGGCTAGGTAATTTCTGTCCTTACCTGTGAGGTCCCTCCCACCAATAGTCCCAGAGATTTCTAAGGCGGGGGCAAGATCCGGAATACAAACGTGGCCATTGGTGCCCTTACCAGCTTCTACCGCTACCCGACCTTCTCAGGTTGATCCTCCCCAGTCGGCGATTCATGACATGGCCGCATTTCCGAAGGCCTGGAGGATGTGGGATGACCTAAGGGTCAGTGGTTCGGATGAAGAAGTTTGGGTGTTCCTTCAAGCAGTCCCTCTTAAACTTCCGGTTATCGGGACGATCTTCGCTCCACCCCACTTGCAGTTGGAAGAGGATTTAGATGAAAT
Organism: Viscum album; assembly: GCA_963277665.1. Classification (NCBI taxonomy): domain Eukaryota; kingdom Viridiplantae; phylum Streptophyta; class Magnoliopsida; order Santalales; family Viscaceae; genus Viscum; species Viscum album. The sequence continues at coordinate 2,007,485,998 of OY728159.1, read as the reverse complement.
AGTCACCTTATTAAAGGATATGGATGCGTACATTCATTCACTCCAGAATCATCTCTATGGGAGCATTCGGGTGTCTATGATGATTAGACGTCATGAATTGTCCGACCTTGAATAAGTGGTTGCTCTGCTCGCCCATTCTGATTTCTTCCCCCCTTTATTATGGAGGTTCTAAGGTTTCTTTTTTTTATGCAGGGTGCTGAAGAATCTCAGGGGTCGATTACTTCTCCTGAGTACACCCCTCATGGTACCACGGCGGGGGAGCATGTGCTTTATCCCACAAGGGTCATCGAGGAAGGATCCCCTGGTGCAGCTGAGCTCATGGAGGCGACTATCGCATATTCAGCAAGGGTCTTTCCTCCTACCGTCCCTTCCAGAATTATGGGTGAACTATCCCTTGGGTAGATCCAGAGATGGAAACAGGCATTTCGTTTATCGGAACGGCTCAAATAGGGAACGTCAGGTAATCATGACTTCCCGTTTTCTCATTTTCCAACTTTCATTCTTATACTTCTTCAGTCGTTAGCTGTTTGACGTATGGTGTAGGACCACTCGGGGATCTGGCTATGGCTGCCCAAGTGGTTCTACCTTCCACCTCCTTGCCACCAGCAGAATCACCCGTACCATGCCTGGGCACGACGAGATGACGATCCATGCCGGAGGGGCCAACGATATGGACGCTTTACTCCCGCCCTTATCAGTCAGAGATATGCCAGTGGAAGAACCGCTGGTATCTGAGAACCTTGCTGATCAGATAACTTTTTCAATTGCGGAGGACGAAGGGGAACCCATGATTGCTGAGGGAGCTCCAGATCTGACGGATCCAACCAACCCAGGCTCAAAGGATCCCGTGATTATGGAAGAAGATTCTTCCATTAATTCGGTTGCTGGGAACCTGGAGCGGGCCATTATCTTGTTTGCCGGGAGAGTGATTTCTTCGAGCTTGGTCTCTGTGGGTGACCACTTGGGGACGACTTTAGAAACTACGGGCCTTAGGCATGGCCTCAGGCCCTAGACCCCTCTGGGGGCTCCCCGGATTCCCTTGCCTATCGATGATGTGGCATCTTCTTCGAGTGGCTGTCATGGCAGTGCAGAGCTTACGAATGCAGATGCCTTGTTGATTAGGATTAAGTTCCCCGGTCTTCTGCTACTTAATGATTTTTCTTTACTTCTCTAATTAGGGGTACTCATCTGTCTTACTGACTCTCGGCTTCAGGACCACAACCTCTGGCACTGACACTGGTGTCGCCAGACCCGGTTGTGCCTATGACCACAACTGTCGGGGTCAAAGCTGCCACAGTGCCAGAGTTTGCGGGCGAGGCAGCCTCAGGTCCCTCCTTGGAGACGTTCATCCCCGAATATGTGTCCTCATCTAGGAGTGATTCGGAGCCTGATAAACAAGTCTTCTCCAGCCTTCGACCCGCTCGCCAAAGGGCTTGGGAGAAAATCTGGAGACTAATCTCTCAAACGCCCTTGGGCGAGATGCCGACCAAATTACCGAGGCTACGCAATTTGTTTATGCTGTTGTGATTTTATGGCTTCAACTATCATGGTGTTTATGAAATAGTCAAGCAGGTAGTAGCTGATCAGGAGAGGCTATGTGATTTCTAATCTTTCCTTTCTGCTGCCCAATCTGAAGCCTACCTTTCTGCATCTCGGCAGCTCTTCTTAACAGAGGCTCATGACCACGTCGGGGTCGTCATAGGGCTTTAGAGAGAAGTTATTGAGCAGTGTTCTCACCTGTAGGTTCTGAAAAATGAGATATAGTGGCTGTAGCAGGAAGAGGCCAATGTCTCTGCCCTGATTGGAGAAGGGGAGCAGCGGATGGAGGAGGAAATAAGGGCAAGCACAAAGGCGGCTTAGCAGGCCGAAGAATTGCGGGTTGGTGCAGAAGCTGAGATGGACCTACTGCAAAATATCTCTCAAGAAATATAGGATTCTCACCAGTGCCTGATACAGCTTAGTGAATCCGCCGAAAAACTCCTGTAATCACCTTTTTCGCTAGAGGAGGCTCCGGATTTTGGATGCCCTTCTTACCCACTTTGTTATGGAACAAAGAGACATTTTTCCTTAGTGACTTTGTTGCCTTTTCCTATGATAAAAACTATTTTGTATGATTGCTGCATATGTTAATTCTCTGAACATAGAATAATCTGGGTCCAAGATTGATAAATCAAGCTCTAAATTTTGCCTGGACCATGGGGTCCAGCCAGTGTAGTTTGACTGTTACTAGGGTTTTATAGGAAAACCCTACAAACTTTTTGTCTTTTTCTCCTTTTAATGCCCTAATTTTGCCTAGGCCCATTTGGTATGGACCCAGCAGGTATAACCTGGCTTTTTCTTAGGTCGCCCTTTTCGGGTTTTCGGCCTAACAGGATTTGTGCCTCTTTTTTCTGTGAGCGGTTTAAAGTCTCACTGACAATACTATCAATACTGATGTTTTAGGTTGAACATCTTTGACCAAATATAGAGGGGAGAGATCCCCAATAGGGTTCAACTGATTAAAAGACATCTCAATACCCTTCAGATGCACATGGGGGCAAACATGTTTGAATTTGAGCGGCATGCAGGGCATGTCTCAAGGAATGGGAGCCATGTCGGCGTACAAAGGCAGAAATATCATTTCCTAAGGAAAACTTGCCTTTGGTATACGGGCCAGGGGTGATCAATATGCAGAGTCATTGAGGGCATGGTATGCATAGTCATACAAAGGTGTCCTTAAGTCAAAGAATTATCCATTTTTGATGGCCAAGGGACTTCATGGAAGGCCGGCTTATGGAAACCACGATGGGTGGCATGGGAAGGAATATAAAACCACCAGGGGTGGATCAGAAGGGGAGTGTGACATCTGAAAGGGTTTTGGGAACATCCTTACTAATCAGAAGCGTGGTCCGGAGAACACCTCCCTACGCATTTAGTTAGCATAAGGGATGGTTGATGCTTGATGCAGTTTAAAGTCATGCAGATGGGACATCATCTAAAATGGAACGACTTCTCCTGGTTCTCGGTAATATTTTCAAAAAAGTTCCGCTGCATTCAGGTAGGATTGCGGAGGAGGTTGGTAATATGTAGCTCATAGGGTTTCCGAATCCCGGGATAGAAATGGGGGCTCAGAGGAAACTTGCCCAAGGAAATCTTGCCTTTGGTAGATGGGCCAGGGGAAATCAATATGCAGAGCCTCTGAGGGAATGGTATGCATAGTCATACAAAGGCGTCCTTAAGTCAAAGACTATCCACTTCCGATAGCTAAGAAACTTCAGGGAAGTTGAGATTTGGAACCACCAGGGGTGGCTTATGAGAGTTCGGCTTTTTCTGAGTACAGAGTATGGTTTATGATGAGAGTGTGCCTGAATACGGGGGAAATATCTAGACCAAACTTCATGAGAATAGGTGAAGCAATTCTTTCTCATGCTGGTGTGAGGCGATTGTTCGTGCAGGTCTGACCCGTGCACTGCAAGACAAAGAAAAGCCTTCGTTCCTTACTGAACCCGTGATGGGTTCGTCCGTGCAGTTTAACGTCATGCGATAAGGACGAGGAGCATTATTAAAGGTTTCCATGCAGTTTAACGTTATGTAGAGAGTATGGCTTCCATGCAGTTTGGCGTCATACGGTAAGTACGAGGATATCTTTATGGTTTGTCGTGTAGTTTGACGTCATGCAGCGAGGATAGGGGGAATTATTGTGAAGGCTGCTCTTCATCAGAATATAACTGGGCTTAAATAACTCAACATGCCCCAGACATGGAATGGGGGTTGATGGTGTAAATCATGGTTCCGAGGATTCTTGGATTAGGAAAGGTGATATGGGGGCTCTGAGGCCAGTAAGCGTACGGGGCTTGGAAAAGCATCGCCTGTGGAAATATTTCCTTTGATGGACAAGCCAGGGGCTATCGTTATGCAGAGCCGCTGAGGGCATGGTATGCATAGTTGTAAAAAGGTGTCCACGGGTCGATGAATTTCCAGTTCCGATGGCCGTGAGTGGTCATGAGGATCCGCGCTTGTCCGGGCCACGAAGTCTGTCATCTGGTGAGGAAATATCTAGACATGTCGGTGATATTCATTCCTGGTTTCTATTAAAGCTTAAAGATCCCCCCTACGCTGATTTATCTTGCTTGCGGTGGTGTTCCTTTGCTCCTTGCAGTTTAACGTCGTGCGGTGAGGACGAAGTACTCCTAGTTTACCGTTCATAGAGCTCGGACCATTGGGTGACTGTTGCTGCAGTCACTCCAAGGACAATTGGGTCAAGGTGTTCTGATATACTTAGATCAAGGTGGGGGATGAAGTTCGTAAACTGCAACTTTGAGCTCTCCAGGATTTGGAGGCATGGTGTGGGGGCTCTGAGGCCGGTAAGCGTACGGAGATAGGAGAAGTACCGCCTGAAGAAATCTTTCCTTTGATGGACGATCCAGGGGATATCATTATGCAGAGCCGCTAATGGAATGGTATGCATAGTCGTACAAAGGTGTCCCTGGGTCGATAACTTTCCACTTCTGATGGCCATGAATGATTATGAGAATCCGTGATTGCTACCAGTGCAGAGTTTGGCATGTGGGGATAATGGCGTCCGTGTATACAGAAAGCATCTTCACTGCAATTGTCCGTTGAGTAAAAGTATCCTAGTCCTGGCTTGATGTTTTTTGATGAAGGTCGCTATGTGAACCACCGACAAACACATAGTCTAGCTAGATAAGGATACCCTGGCAACATCTGGATGTGAAAAGGGGAATGAACTTGTAAACCACTTCGCCATAAACTTCTGGATTAAGAGGTTTGGTATGAGGGCTCTGAGGCCGGTAAGCGTACGGAGCTAGGAAGAGTGTCGCCTATGGAAATCTTGCCTTTGATGGACGGGCCAGGGGCTATCAATATGCAGAGCAGCTGAGGGAATGGTATGCATAGTCATACAAAGGTGTCCACGGGTTGATTAATTTCCACCTCCAACGGCCATGAGTGGTTATGAAGATCCATAATTATCCAGGTCGTGGAGTCTGATGTATGGAAAGGATGTATCCAAATGTGCAAGGAGTATCTCCGTCTCGTATCACCATGTGTCCTGGGTGGATCGCGATAAATTCCATGCAGTTTAATGTTATGCGGTGAGGAAAAACTCCATGCAGTTTAACATCGTGTGGAAAGGACGAACTCCATGCAGTTTAACATCGTGTGGTAAGGACGACTTCCGTGTAGTTTAACGTCGTGTGGTAAGGATGACTTCCATGCAGTTTAACGTCGTGCGGTAAGGATGAAGATATACACCCCACACAGTTCTGTTCCGTACATGGGGTAAGGGGCATTTTTAACATCATCATCTGTGCAGTTTAATGTCATGCGGTAAGGACGAGAAGTACACCCCGGGCAGGTCTGGTCCTTACACGGGGGAAAGAAGGCACTTTTTTTCGAAGGGCTGGGCTAAGACTGGGGATCCTGTAGTCGCTACGTATCATGTGAGGGCATGAATCAAGCCGTATGTAGTTCTCTGGAATCCGTGCAGTTTAACTTCATGTGGTGTGGACATGAATACACCCTGTGCAAGTCTGGTACGTACATGGGGGAATGGGAACTTTTATTTTTTATTTTTGAGGTGGCTGGGCCAGTGTGTGGAATTCTGGCATCACTACATATTCTGTGAGGGTAGGAATCAAGCCTCACGTAGTTCTCTGAAAGACGATACACCTCATGCAGGTCTGGTCCGTACACGGGGGAAGAGGGCATTTTTTTTGAAGTGGTTGGGCCAGGATAGGGAATCCTGGCGTCGCTACGTATCCCGCAAGGGCAGTAATCAAGCCATACGTAGTTCTCTGTGAAAATGATACACCTCGTGCAGGTCTTGTCCATACACGGGGGAAAGGGGACATTTTTTTTTGAAGTGGCTGGGCCAGGATAGGGAATCCCGACGTCGCTACATATCTTGCAAGGGTAGGAATCAATCCATACATAGTTTTTTGAAATCTGTGTGGTTTAATGTCATGCGGTGAGGACGGTGCCCATTCAGTTTAACGTCATGTGGTGAGGATGAAATAAAAAATGAAAGCCGTGCAGTTTAACGTCATGCAGTGAGGACAGGGGGCATTATTAGATTCCGTACAGTTGAACGTCTTGTGGTTAGGATGAGGTGCTTGGCAGTTTAATGTCATACAGCTCGGACGATGTGTACATCTCATTTTTTTCTTCATCCATGCAGTTTATCGTCGTGCAGTAAGGACGAAATCCATGCAGTTTAACGTCATGCGGTGAGGACGTGAATACTTCTTGGTCTCTATGCGAAATACTTCTTTAGGAATATCGCATTGGTAGGAGCTTTAGTGAATTGCCCGTCCATGGAGATCAGGGCGTATGCTCTGTTGGAGTAGACCTTGTGTATAGCATATGGTCCCTCCCACTTGGGCTCCAGCTTTGGAGGCTTCTTGCCGGGTATCATTGGGGTACGGAGGACCAGCACTAATTCTCCTTCCAAGAAGGACCGTAGGAGGACCTTTTTGTTGAAGGCTAGTGCGATCCGGTTCTGGTACACTTCTAGGTGGTGCAGAGTGTGCAGGTACTTCTCATCTAGCTGTTCCAATTCACCTAGCTGCTTTTCTGACTTCTCATCATTGGATAATCGATCATAGATGGCAACGTGGGGTGAGGGAAGTTGGAGTTCAATGGGCAGGACCGCCTCTGTGCCGTACACTAATGAGTACGGGGTAGACCGAGTAGCGGTGTGGATTGTGGTTCGATACGCCCACAAGGCATGGAGGAGTTTATCCAGCCATGACTTCTTGTCTTTGTCCACCATTTTCTAGAGGATGTTGGACAGGGTCTTGTTGAAAGCTTCTATCTGTCCGTTGGCCGCTGCATGGTAGCAGGATGAGTGGTTAGCCTTGATACCATACTCGTGGTATAGCTTTTCCAACTCAGCAGAGCAGAAATTGGTGCCATTGTCCATCAGTATGGTATGAGGGACACAAAATCTGGTGATGATATTGGTTTTCATGAAGCTGATAATATTTCTTGCCCCTACATCCTTGAGGGGTATGGATTCTTCCCATTTGGAAAATGAGTCAGTCGTCGTGAGGATATACTTCAACTGTTTGGCCGTGGCGGGGGGATATGGTCCCACGACGTCCATCCCCAAGACGATAAATGGCCAGGAGTACTTAGCTTGATTAAGTAACTCTAGAGGCTAGTGTATGAAGTTGGCATAGATCTGGCATGAGTGGCATTTTGCGATAAAACTCTCGCAGCCTCATGCCACTGTGGGCCAGTAGTACCCAAGCCTTAGAACCTGATGGGAAAGCTTGGTCCCTGGTTGATGTGCTCCACATGCTCCTGCATGTACTTCATTCATGACGGCAGCGGTTTTTTCTCCGTCAATGCATCTGAGGAGCACTCCATCGAGGCCTCATTTGTAGAGGACCTCTTTCTGACCCGCGCCACCATATAGGACTAAATTGATTGCCCTTCTCCGTATTTCCTCTCGTTCAACCCTGTCTAATGGAAGATCTCCCCGTTGAAGGTAGTTCGTGATGGGGGTCATCCAGCTGGTAGCAGGAGCATATGGCTCATGGACAGTACTGACTTTGTGGATCTCTTTCGTCTTAGCTTGAACAAATGGAAATACCATTTGACGGTGAGCAATACTGATGACTGTTTCATCCTGGTCTGGATCGGCGAGGGTTGTGGCCGCGTTGGCCAATGCATCATCCTAAGCGTTCTGGGACCTGGGAATATAAGTCAATGTTGGTTCTATGGATAAATCGGCCATTAACCCCCATACATGGTCAAACAAGGGGATCATCTCCTCCTTTTTAATAGCATAGTCACCGTTGACTTGATTGATGACCAGCTCCGAGTCACCTTTTACCTTAAGGTGTTGTAATTGTGCCTGGAGTGTGAGTTCCAGGCCTGAAATGAGGGCTTGATATTCCACTTCATTATTCGTACATCCCTCTGACAGGAGAGAGGAGTACGGAAAAACTTCCATTTCTGGGGACACTAGTATTATCCCCAGACCCACTTTGTTGAATCTGGAATCCTCCATCCTCTTCTTCTCCCAAGTCCTCATCTTATTGATTTGACGAGGAGAGAGTTTCTGGCCTGAGCCTTCGAGGGTTTGAGGGAGAGGCATCATAGGTATCCCTTCTTGATTATTCATCCCCAAATCAAGGTTTGGTAGACGTTCTCGCGTTGTCGTGCTCGTCCATCGTGGATGAAGTCATGAGGACATCCGAATGCGTGTCTGGACTTGAACTCCCACTCTCAACACAGTTGATGGGCAGGACATAATCTCTACCAAGCTGTCTGAGGGGGTCATCAGGGACCATTTCCAGGCCATTTGGAGTGGGGATCCAGTCGACGTCATTGACCAAAGGCTTCTTCTTCTTTTACTCGTAGAAACCGACATCGATGTAATGTGACTCGGAGAGCTCGAAAGGGGCCTTGTCGGGGTACAACGTCTCACTTTTTACATTGATGCAGTACTTGATACACTGGTGGTAGGATGAAGGAACGATCATGTGCTTAGGGATCCATGGCCTTCCCAACAGGACATTGAATGTTGTGCTCTACCGGACCACTAGGAACTCCGGGTAGGCTACCAGTCACCAAAATGGGTCTTTAGCTTAATCTATCCCATTGGCTTCTGCTCACTCTTGTCGTAACCTAAAAAAGTTGTGGCTGAGAGAATTAGATCGTCCTCACTGTAGCCCAACTTACAGAGTGTCCATAGGGGAAGGAGGTTAACTCGGGAGCCATTGTCTATAAAGAATTTTTGGATCTCAATACCATTTAGTGTGTCGGACACATATAGCAGTCTGATGTGTCCTTGCATGATGACATCTTCGTCCTGATCGGTGAAGGAAATCACCGCATTGCATTCAACCGGGCCAGTCCTCGTCTGGTAAATCTCGGCGGTAGCTACCTCGGATTGGAATTCATGGGGGCTGATCAAAGCTTCGATGAGTGCCTACCTAAGGTTGGCTGACAAACTTAGGGCATCTAGGATTGACAACCTGGCTGGTACTGATGCCAGCTTCTTAAGGATGTCATATTTTTTCTCCAGCGTTCAACGCTTTTCCGTTGGCGGGAGAGTCTTACCGGGTGCTTTGGGAGCTGGAGCATTTGACGAGGAGGGACCGGCTGCGGGGTCGGATGTCGATGGTGTTCCCACGTTTTGAAGACCTGGCCTGGCCGGTCTGTTTGTGCGCCCTAGGAAACCAGACACTTGCTCCTCGTCTAGTGGGTATCGTAGAGCAACAGGGCCAGAGTGGCTTCTTGTGGGGGTGGAGGGGCATTCCCTCTCCTGCTGAGTCCGCTGAAGGGCCCTCCCACGGGTTTCCACGATATTGATGGTCTGGGCTAGGGTCCAACTGTAGGGTTGGTTTCGGCCGCAGCTGCGCCTCCCCTGGTATCCCCTACCTCTGCGATTCCTCTTCCCGGCTCCTCGTGCAGAAAACTTGGGTTTGTAATCATACCCCTCATCAGGGAATGATTCCATGAGATGGATGACGTTGATAGAACCAAAGACTGTCTCTTCATCCTATAACAGGTCAACCTGATCGATTGTCTCTGATGGTGTCGTTTGGTGGGTCGGTGCCCGTGGTACCAAATTCGAGGGCATGAAATCTGCCAGGGTCGGGACTAACTTTAGCCCCATCACAGACTGCTCCTCTTGTGATTTTCTCCTCCTTTGACTTCGTCTGGATGACCAGCTTGTGGAGGGTTGTGGGGCCGATGTTGTCAGCTCTGCAGCTCCAGGGGCTGCTGGTGGCAACACCGGCTACTGTAGTTGAGCTCGGAGTATGCCCTGGGCTCGGTTGATAGTCTTCTCAGTCATCCAGTTGTCAAATTTATGCCCTTGCTTGCTGGTGACTTTCTTCCACCCCTCCTCTTTGTCGGAGTCGGTGGCAGAGATACACACCACATGTGCTGGGGGTGGTCCCAGCTCGACTTGTCCAGAATCTACCATCCTCTGCAGAAGGTCCTTGAAGATAAAGCATTCTCGGATATTGTGCCCTAACATCTGGTGGTAGGGGCAATAATATGGCCTGTCATCGCGGCCGACTTCTTCTGGTCTCCTTAGCTCCGAGAGGCGGAGCAAGTTGCAGTTCATGGCGGCAATGAAGTATCCATGAACTTGATCGTCTCGGAATGAGTATACTTTTTGTCTTCATTCCTCAAACTGGTTCCGCTTCGGTCCTCGCTGATCGTCCCGTTTAGGCGAGGGCGGCCGCTGATATGTAGGGGGCCCTTGACGATTTGGTGGAGGCCTGAGCGGTGGAGCGGGCACAGGGGCCGGATTGAGTGTGATAGTGGATGATTCACCTCTGGGAGCTCTCTTCACCAGAGCTTGTGAGGCTATTCGGGACTTTGAATTAGTCCGCTGTAGGGAGTCCTCAATTATCGGGGCAATGGCCGAGATATGGAGGAAGCCAGTGGTGCACTCCATCGGTATGAGCGTTGTTCGCAGCTCATCTCTGATATTATCGATGCATATGGATAGCATCTCATCCTGAGGCATTGTCTTGTTTAGAAAATAGGTCAGACCTTTCCATCTAGCGATGAAATCGGAGACCCTCTCTTTCTCCCTCTTCTTGCAGTTCAGGAGATCGTTGACCGTTATTTTAGGCAGCGTTGAACTGAAGTGGTACATTAACTGTTGTCGGAGGTCCTCCCAACTCTTTATTGACTAGGCCGACAGACTCGTATACCAGACGAAGGAAGATCCTTGCAAGGTCCGTACGAAGCATATGAGTTTCACTGCTTCTTGTTGTTCCGGAGTCCCCATCATAGGGTCGCAATAGGACACATAGTGCATCAAATGATGCTCCAGATCGCCTGATCCATTGAATATGGGGAATACAGGGCTCCCAAAATTGGGTTGAGGTGGTGTGATGGTACCCAATCTGGGTAGTGTTTCTGCTCCGGTTGTATTGGAGCGTGTCGACCTTCCATCGCATCCAATCGAGCTGTTAATGCCTCGATGGTATTGGTGAGTCCCTGGTTCACATCCTGTTGGGCCCAGTCCTGGGCAGGCGTAGCCCGAGGCATTGCCTGAGGATCCGGATTGGCTAGCACTAAGGGTGCATATTCCGTTCAGGGTACCCTCAGAGGGTTCAGACGTACCTACTCTGGTTACCTCCTATGTGGAGGGAAATCCTGGTATTCATCATCCACGTTTAGGTAGTTGGATGAACCAGGTGCCTCATTGAGCAGGAGCCCTGATCGTGCTTCGTTCTCCAGGGAAAACATCAGCCTTTGAGGTGCACTTGCTGGGAGTTCATGATGTGGCTCTTCTTGGGACGCACATCTAATAAGGCGGTTCCTCTGGAGCAGCTCGGTGTTAAGCCGCCTCAACTCTTTCATCTCTTCTTCCTATCGAGTGAACCTCTCTTCGAGCATGAGTGGCTAGTTTTTATCGAGGGAAGGGGACAGGTTTAGAGTAACTATTCCCTTGTTCTTGTCCTTGTTGGAAGCTCGCTGGGCGGGCGGAGGGAGGTTAGCTGAAGGGGAGGCCAAATTTAAGGTGGCCCTTTGGTTCCGGGTGTGCACACCTGGGGGTTCATGGTGAGTCACAGCCTGATCGGAACCGTCATCTCCCGATCCGTCCGGATTTGCATTTTCTCTGGTGTCACCCACGGGGTTAGCCTCTATGGTGTTGATGAACGCATATTGCGGGGTGGAGGGAACGTCATCTTCCAAATAGAAAGAGGATTTCCTGCATATTTGATTGGCCTTCCCTTTCATGACCTGGGATTTCCCTCGGACTTCTTGACGAAGGGTGACACATAGAGTTCTTTGATGCGACCTTACGGTGCGCCTTCCTCTTCGAGGGGATGATGATTCGAATAACGGGATGGGACTGGAGCCTCCTCTTCTGACTGTCCTCCCCAGATGATAGAATACTGATTCTCATGGGGGAGATTGTTTTTTGAGGGGGTAATAATGCCCCCAGCCCTGAGGGCTGGGGCTGGCTCTGTTCCCAGGACGTTGAGTCTCTTCCCTATTTTATTGGTCTTACGGGGGAATTTGTTGTTAAAAATGCCCCTAGCCCTGCAGGTTGGGGTTGAACCTGGATTGCGGCAGTAGCTACGGCTATCGCGACCTTCCTGATCTCGCGTGACCCCATCTGGGGGTGAACTGGATCTGGTACTGAATTCACCTGTGGATCAGTCCCTTCCGGGGAGGCAGGCAGAGATCATTGATTGGCCTCTCTTAGGAGAGACGCCTGTTGTATGCTCTCAGTGGCCTGATTCAAGAGTTTTTGAATGGCTCGTTCCCACCGGGCCTGACGCTTCTGGGACTTACTCGAGGACCGACTCTGTTGGGTGTGTTGCCTTTCCTGGACAGGGGGTCCACCAGATTGCCATCTCAATGTGACGACGTTACACGATACCATGTAGAACAGGTTCTTCTGGGTGGGGAGCGGAGTGAAATGCAGAGCTCCGTGTTCCCCCCATCCCCTGATATGGACTCCCATCGGAGCTTCACCGATGAGGCGGCACAGTTCATGCAATGCACGGAGGCAAGCTGCCTCCATATTCCCTTTGTGCCTCTCAGGGAGTTGTTGTCGCGTCGAGGAAAGTGCCTCTAGGTCGATGTGATGCCAAAGGTCCCCTATATTCTTAACGTGGTCTACATACCCGTCATAGGGTAGGAAGCTTGACCTCGTCCGGAGGAGGGTCGTCCATATATTATGGCAGATGTTGTGCATGCATTCATTCGAAAATTCCCTGGGTATGTTGTATTGAGAGGTGGTCGTGGGCCAAAATATTACTGGTATATCATTCCTGGCCAGTCATTTCCTTAGGTGCAGCATATCGTCATACTCCCTCGCCTATGATTCCTCTATTTGGTTGGCCCAACTGAGGCCCTCACTATAGTCGGAGGCAGTGGTACTGATAGGTACTGAATTGTCTTTTGGGAGATTCCGAGGTGGTTGAGAAGATGAACGTGGCCCTGGAACGACCCCTGATCGAAGAAGGGTGTCGTTAGCGCCAGGCTGGGAATCTGACATGCTCGATCCTGTCCTTCTGAGTGCCTCGGCATACGAGGGCTTTTCGGTTCTTGATTCAGCAGGGGGAGGGCCTTCCTGTCAAAATAATATGTCATCGTGGGGAGGACTTCCGCAATGGTGGACATAATGGAGAGGACTAACATTACTTCTTGATGCCTCATTGCATAGAAGACTTTTACAGTGCACACCCTGGGGAGGACCTCCAAGGCATGTTGCAGCAAGGGGAGGACCTTCTGGCTACGTGGCGTTGTTACGGGGAGGACCTTCGCATCAACTTTCATCATGGTGAGGATAACCATCATGGCTCGACATTCGACGTGCATCCTGGGGAGGACCTTCAGGACACGCCACGATAAGGGGAGGACCTTTTTGTTGCTCGGGGCCATTATGGGGAGGACCTTCGTAATGGCAGTCGTGGTGGTGAGGGCTACCATCACAGCTGCGGAAATGGAGAGGACTACCATTACTACTGTCGCAGGGAAAATATCTACAGGATACATCCTGGGGAGGGCCTTCTCGTTGCTTGAAATCTATAAGGGTAGGACCTCCATTATCAGGGTGGCGAGGACTACCACTGTGACCTGATGCCTGGCTGCGTGGAGTTCCGTTGCAGCGTAACCCCTAGGGAGGACCTTCAGGGCAGGACACGACAAGGGGAGGGCCTTCTTGTCGTGATGAGACATCACTACAGGGAGGACATTCATATTTTCGACTATGATAGCGAGGACTACCATCACAATCTGTGGTCCCACTGCATAAAGTGATTGCAGTGTATACCCCGGGGAGGACCTTCAGGGTGGACCGCAGCAAGTGGAGGACCTTCTTGCTACTCGATATTCTGGTCGCGTGGAGAGTTTCTGTGACTCACATCATGAGAGAATCTCTCGTGACCGATCGTTATATTCCAGCAGGGGAGGCCCCCATTGGTGCTCTGGGGAGGACCTTCAGGGCTGCTGGTAGCGACATTGTAGGAAGGATCTTCGCAACTACTACTGCCACTCCCATAATATGGTAATGGGTGGGTAGGGTTTTGAGCCTTTGATGCGCGCTTAGCGGTGTCGGAAACCCCAGATTCCAGCAGAGCGGAGTCATGAACTCGTTCTATATTTTCCAGCTTCCTTCGGTGCGTTCGGGGCACTCTTTTGCGGGCAGTGGGGACCGTCTGCTGTAGACAACGGCCTTTACCTTCGGGTCCCTGTCTAATTGGGTCCCGTGATGTTACCAGGATATACCGACGAACATATTGACTTTTAGTAGGGATATATGCCTGCTCTGGAGCATCCACTATGATGGACGGATGTCCCCCAGTTGGAACGAGTGAAGTTGCTCAATCCGGTTGCCCTTGCATCACGGAATATAGCCGACGACCCTCCTGGGCTGAAGCAGGGATTCAGACCTGCTCTGAGATGGCTATCTTGTATCTTAGATGAGTTGCCTCAATTGGGGAGATGGGCTCATGGGCCTGAGTCCTTTCTGTTTCCACCGATGCAATTACATGATGGAAAGTCTACAAGATATGATCTGGGATCGAAACCTGCTCCTCCATCATTTCCAGGATATGTAGAGAGACATCTTTGGCTGGAACGGGTATGAAGGAACATTCCGGTATCGGAGTAGGAATAACCTACTCCGGTCCTCCAGTGGTCAGTGGGTACTGACAATTCTCCTGTGTCAGGGAAAGTGAACGAATCTTCCCTTGTACTGGGATATGCCAGTTTCTCTCTCTGTTTTCCGCCACATCGGGGTGGGAAACTTTACTTGCATCCGCAGGGAGCTGGCCCTGCATATATTAATTTCCAACCATATCGAGTCGGTGGCCTTTTTTGGCGGGGAGACGTGCCCGCCTATGATTTTCCGCCACATCTAGGTGGCAAGATTTGTTGATCGCCACCATATTATGATGGCTGGCGTCTAAAACAACTACCAGGTGTTTGTCCTGTTGGTGTTGGGTCGCCACCATGTCGAGCTGGTGGGCTTCACGAACCTGGTCAGGGAGAGGTTCCTTCCTGTTAAGTGGCTTCCTGCATGAGAGACGGGCTTGATGGAGCTCAGCGGGGATGCACGCTGGCTCGTATGATGCCGCCATGTCTGGATGGTGGGATTGGGAGGAGTGAACAGGTGTAGGTGCCTGCTCGTGGTACGTCTCTGTGGCTGGGCAACGGAGCTCCTCCTCAGGGACCAGGGTGATGACCGGTCCCCGATTGTACGTCTGTTGCCCTCGTCGGGTGGTCCAAGGGGCCGGAGCTTGGGGAGAATGGGCCTGAATCCTCAGGGAAACATCCTCCTCGGCACGAGGATGTTGGGTCACGGCGTGACCGTGATGATGCCTTTCGGCGAGGGCTTTGGAGCGGAACCCCCATTTGACAGGGATGAAGTCCGCAACGTCGACCTCATCTGCCTCCCTAAGATAAGGGAAGTACGCATTGTCCCATTCTAGGGATAGACACCCGAAACAGTTGGAGACAGCAACAGGGTTTGTCTAGGTCCGCCTTTGCGGTCAATGCTGGGCAGGCAGCCAACGAATCTTGACTGATTGGAGGGCGTGCATGGCCGCCTCCACCGTTGGTAGAGTACCATTCATGTGGTACTCTCGGATCTGCGTGTTCGAAACCCAGCGTTGAAGAGGCTGGGTGGGTGACGGGGTCCTCCGTTGTGGAGGAAGTCTCATCCTTGCGTCGTTGGAAGCACGCACTTGTGAGTACCGTTGCGATGCCATTGTATTGAAGGTAGTTCTGAAAGTAGTTCCTGCGAAACATTTTAGAAAATAGAAGCAGAAAACCCGTCAAAGCAACATCTCATAATCCCAAGCGTAATTAATGACCTTGCATGGCCCTCCTTTGGACCATAAGGGGGAACTGGGTGAGATTAGGTTAAATCTGTCATGTTTGGTTAAAGATTCACGTCGGGTTCACTATTTTTTGTCTTGTTCCTGGTTTTCGGCCACGAAACACCCAACGGCTCCATATCTAATGGTTGATGGACCTGCTTTATAAAGGCCGACATTCTATGGATGGTATGACCAGCGACTCTTAAGAACTCACATTGGTCGAGAGGATGGGAATTTGGGCTCATCGCACCCTTTTGGGGGGGGGGATTATTTCCTGTTCCAGGACTCTCTTATAGATTTAGTACGTGTTCATATGTTTGCAAATCTTTGGTTTATACCCAAACATAGTATCCATGGATTCAACCCTGGTGGGAAATGGTCAACTGGATACAAGGGTTCAGAATCATTTATGCCTGAGGTTTACCATCCCTCCTTGGATTAATGACCCCGAAGGGTTAGAACTCGATTGAGGCAGCACTAGGAGTGGCGTGGTGAACCGATGCGGGGAGGATCAGATTGACCGGTTGTTGGTCTTGAACCTCTTTGAGGATTCCTACGTACCCTATCTAGGAGGTAGGGATCAAAGTCCATGTAGTTTGAATAAACAGTTTAACGCCATGCTGGACGAGGGTGGAACTTGACGTGAAGAAACGACCGAGTGGTGGGATTGAACATCATGGAGGATTCCTAGTACCTTGTCTAGGAGGCAGGGATCAAAGTCCATGTAGTTCGCTTAAACAGTTTAACGTCATGATGGACGAGGGTGGAACTCGACGTGAAGAAATGACCGAGTGGTGGGCTTGATCCTCATGGAGGCTTCCTATGTACCATATCTAGGAGGTAGGGATCAAATTCCACGTAGTTCACTTTGGCTTGGGGCTTACACTCTGGGGCAGCCCATAATGATGGATGTCATGGTCGATGCTTACTCTAAGCCCATGTGAGTCATGCTCGGTGTAAGAAACAAGAGGCAGCAGGGACCAGAGGATCACGTCGCAAAAGGTGCGTCCGTGAGAAGCAGAATGGGGCTTACGCATGAAGGCGGCCCAGGGTGATGAATTGGGGCTTACACTATGATGAGGTCCAGAAGGTCGGGGCTTACTCCGAGATGGACGCCCGGGACAGAGCCCACGGGGAGAGGGAAAGGGGGTGCTCCTGTTACCATCTCCTCTCTTGCAGTCCTTGATGGGATTCCTTCTGATGGGTATTTTAACACCCCTGAAGAGCCTTGTACAAGTGGAGGGACAGAAAAGGGATTATCGAGCCCAGAATCCACATTACCGTGGGAATGTGAACCCAGGAATGCTTCGGAAATATGCTCAAGGGTTGGGGAAACCCCTTTGCCACTACTTACCGTGGGTATGTGAACTCAAAATGGCACGCTGATGTGCCTGAATGTTATACCACACGAATCTAGTGGCTCTGGCGGAGGCCTCGGCTCGGGGCCGATGAATAGGCCGATGAAGGAGTCATGGGGGAGCTAGCTGGATCAGAAGGATTTTTCCTGGCTTTGGAGATGAGAACACCGAAGTATTTGGTGAGCCACCGAGAGGTATGGGTGGTGGAGCCCTTCACGTGGGGAAGTTCCACGTGGCTGGAGAAGCCGTCTGCGAACCAGGGTTGTCCGCGGACTGATGGGCGTCCCGTTAACTAGGGTGGTTCGCGGCTTCAAGTTCAATCCGCGAACCAGGATGGTTCGCGGCTTCAGGTTCAATCTGTGAACCAGGATGGTTCGAGGCTTCGGGTTTAATCCGCGAACCAGGATGGTTCACGACTTCGGGTTTAATCCGAGAACCAGGGTGGTTTGCGAAGGGTTTCAGGCGGGCAGCGGCGGCCAAGGGCGGCGCCGATCAGAGGCTCGTTGGTCGGGGCTTCGCCCACGGAGGAGGGTGGTCCGCGGTACGATGGATGGGAAAAGAGTCATAAATTCTATGGTCTTTGGGGAAGTCATCCGCGGAGGGGGTATGGTTCGCAGTTATCCTTTTTTTATTATATAGGTTCATGGTTCACCAAATTATTATGCATTTTCTAATTCCTTCTTAATTCATATACCTACTGTGGTTCGCGAGTGGGAATTTCGCTGTTTGCGAAATCCAAAGCCTTCCTTCAACCGATCTCTTTCCTCCGAATCCGATTCCAGTTCTCCGATCCTTGCTCTCCGATCTCTCCTTCTTCTTTCCCCCTTGGTCTCCTTTTATAGAGTGGGGAAAGGAATGTATTTGTGGCCATACGGCGCTTTTGGCGGAGGCCCATAACCAAATACCTGGTTCACAGCTGACTTGGTCAATCTATGATTTGTGGTGGGTATTGAATGCTCCCTTCCTCCATGAGGTGAACTCAAGGAGTTCTCCATGGTCGCGGAGGGTTCCGCCTCTATTTCACGAATGACAGCGGGTGCGGCTTGAGCCGGTTGACACGGTCCGTGGTTGGGGCGGTTCGCGACAGTGAACCGGGCTGGCGCCCATCCTGCCTCGAGACCGCGGAGGCTCTCCGCCTCCATTTCACGAACGACAATGGTTCGCGGAGGGGGGTCCCTCACGGTGCCTGGCCACATTGCGCTTCCATGGACCGGTTCGCGGACCGGTCCATTGTGTCTCCTCTTTGATTATTTTTCCCCAATTCTTTGGGGGATTTGGGTAAAACTTCCTTTGCGGATTTTCAGGACCCCACAATGGTAGAAATTTATTAATGGATAAAAATATAATTATAAAGTAATTATATCTCCTTATGATCTTATCCAATATCATAAATAAATTCCTCAACGTTAAGAAAAGGAACTTAGAACAAAAACGTTGTCCTAGATGGTACCTTAGATCATCACAAATTTATGGCTTTGTGATTGTTGGCATTTTCATAGCCATGTTCTCTACCACTCTCCATCAGATATTGATGGTTATATTTCTCTTCTATATCCATGTTTACCTACATGTAACCCTAGTATGTGTTATTTTCGGTAACATTCATACTTACCACTCTTTATTTTAAATAGAGGCCTCATTAATCCATTTTTCGATGTGGGATGTCAAATATGATATTTTGAAATTTCAACCCCAAGCTTCCAATACCGAGCATAAATTGTGAGGACACAATTTATTGAAGGAGGTGAAAATGTAACAGCTAAAGCTTTCAAGGTATGCGTCTCTTTAAATAATACAATAGTGTGTGCTATACGCAACTTCGAGTTCCAACACACCACAACCAATCAAACAAGCCTTTAAGAATAGTAATACCCACTTTTTGAAATTTTATATAGTTTATCATTCAAAATGACCTTAATTTTGGGATTCAGAATATGAAAATTAGCTTAGGGTGAATTTTTGGTACTTTTCTGATAACTTTCATATTTTGATGAATAGTGAAAATTACTAAATTTTAATTAAAAACAACCTTTTTAATCGAAATAATTAATAGTGATAAATTATGAATTTGAGTGATTTTAAAGTATAATTAGATTATATTTTTACCATTTAATCCATTTTTGGTCATTGGACATAATTTCACATTTAAACTGGACATAAGCAAGTGTCAATCTTTTGATAGTTATTATTTCTTAAAAACATGTTATTTGTTTTGACAATGGGAATTATTTTTTAAATTAATTAATGGAACTTATATGTTTTGAATTTGGTAAAATAGATATCATTTTTGAATTCATATTATCAAATATATCTTAGGCCGATGTTTTGATATTTTTCTGAGAAACATCAATTTTTGATAAATAGTGAAAAACACTGAGTTATTGGTTAAAACCGTTTTTTATTTAAATAATTATATATTTTATTTAAATTAATTTATTTCAAAATATATACATAATAATTATATAATTTCATTGTAATTCATTGGAGTCTGTTTATAATAATATTAGATATATAAAATTTTTTTTGAACTTTTCACTATCTTTGACCCACCTCCTAGAAGAATTTGAAAATTCACATAAAACTTAATTTTACCGATTCTGTGAGTTGAATTTCAAAAATCCATGAGACACAGTAAATATCAAGGAGTAAAATGTGGTACAATAAGATAAAAATAATTTTTGGTGAATAGTACCTTTTTACTTTTATTTACCGCGGTTAAAGGTAAATAGGGTAATTCAAGGTAAAAAGAATATTTTAATAATTCAAAATTACCTTAACACATGTCCTAACATTATTGGATGAGAAATGGCCGACCATGAGCATCTTTGGGTCGATTTTTGGACCCGATGAAGCCACTTATGAATAATAATGACATTTTAGATTAATTAATTTAATGTAAAGGTAAAATTGACATAAACAACAGCCATTTAGTAATTAATTTTTATATGGTGTTATATAAGTAATATTTTTGACTATAAATATTAATTAGAAAGATAAAAGGATTTCCTACATAATGGTATTTTATTTATAATTTTTAGACATTAAATAATCTAATTTATTTATGACACAATGATGATGCACTAATTACCATATTAATGAAAGATAAAGATAATTGATATTATAAATACCAAAATAAATGTAATTTTAGACTTTTTAGGAATTGAAATAATTTTATAGGTTAATATGACATATTAGGATTGTTTATATGAATTTTTTTAGAAGTAATAATGCTGTTATAAATTTCTCAAAAACAATATACGCAATAGTGCCAAAATTGAAATAAAAGGGTTTTTAAAACAAATATTATATTATTAATTGATATTCTATTCCTAAAAATCTAAGGTTCGGCCAAATAACTTATATAATGATATTTTTATCATTAATGGACCACTTGGGGGTCGATTGGAAGTTTATACTAAGTTTATTAACCATATAATATAAAAATACAAAGAGACATGGTAAATGTCAAACTACTTAACTAAGAGTTAAAACTAAAAGATAAGGTTAATAAAATGACCCAAACATGTCTAAAACCTATTGGTTGAGTTTATTGAGACCCATTCGAACCTTATCCTCTAAATAAATCAATTTATATCCATTATAAACTGAATATGAATTTATTATAAAATAATACTTTAAGTTTTTTCTAAGGTGCCCCTCACCCCTCTTATAAAAGGGCACTCACCCTTCACTCTAATTCACACCTTATAAGCCATTTGGATCAACCAAACCCTACCCAAATACCTTCTAAACTATCCTCCCTTCAACATAGAGGCCTCAGTTTGATCATAAATCCAACCTAAGGATCCCTTTTGATCAAATCAAATGGAAGAACCCAAAGAAGAGGTAATGATTTCACCACCCTCTTTCAAGTTCCTTTCTTCTTCCACTTCCTTTTTCTTTGTTGTTTCCATTCTAAAATAATAACTCAAGTATCTTCTATATACTGTGATGTTATTATAATTATGGTACAAAGAAATTAATTATTCTTTCCACCCTTTGAATGACATTTCACCATACGTGCGTACGTACGGCTTACCATCTCCATGTCGTGGTGTAATTGTTATTCAATACATTATTATTTTGATGGGTATAATAATGATGTGTATTTGATGTAAATAATAAATATAACATGATAAGTATTCTGTATATATGATATACCATCAAATTAAATATTATTTTAATATCAAAAGAATGATATTTTCACTCGTGCGTACGTACGGATTACCGTCTCCACGACGCGATGAGATTCATTTCCAAGTTCACCATTCATCGATGATTATAAAAATATATATATTACTAATAAGTATGTAATATATGACATAATAATTCTACTGGAGATATATATATATATATATATATATATATATATATAAGTATTTATGTACTTACATATATCTTATTCAATTACTTTCGTTCAATAACATATGAAAACGGAAACAGCGTTTATGTGTACGTATGGACTACCGTCTCCATAAATGGTGTTTTCCATTTCATATATATGTATAATATAAATATTTATATTCTAAATATATATGAAATATAGATCATGTTTTATATTCTGGAAGTCTTTAAATCATGATCTATGTGATACAATCAAGAGTAACAAGTTAAAACACGTACGATAAAGAAAGCGATTATTACCCGAAATATTAATTTAACATGGAAATTATTATTAAATAGGTAGTATAAAGTCATAAATGAATAATTTATGATATCATAAATATTAATATTGTTCTGTTATAATTTAATAACATACTATAGTCTTCATACAGGAGTTTAATCATACCCTCGACTAATGGAAAGTGCAAGGTAAGGGGTTTTCATCTCACTCCTTATTCCCGTGAGATTCGTACCATATTGCCACTATTACCTTTTTTGTGGTGTATGTACTGCCCATAATTGTATACTTTGTGTAATAAACTTTAATTTATGTGTATTTACATATTCAGTGTATCATACCTCTTTCATGGGGTGTATGTTTCGTAAGTTACCAAATTGGTAAGTGTTAATTTCACAATCTCTTTATTATCTGAGGTTGTTTTTACGTAAGTATCTACTAGGACATATTTACTATCCATGTACATGTTTCATAAAATATTTTTCAAAGGGATTATTTTAAGGGTCTTTTTACTAAATCATCATTTTAAATTTTTTAAAGATTTATTCTTCTATACCATTCTCATTAATGTCCATGTTTTCAAAATGGTTTTAAGGATTTATTTAAATGGACAGGAATGTTTTAAAATGTTAATTACATTCAAAAGTTTCAAAGTGGTATGGGACACTTTGATTCAAAAATGTATTTAAATGTCTTCTTTTCTTAATTGTGTGACTTTTAAATGTTTTCATGAAAAATGGATATTTCTCTCAAAGAGTTTTACAAATCATTTTCATCTATGTCAAAATTCTTTAATGGATTTGAAACTTGTTTGAATTTGATTTAATATGATACAAATATTCCATATTGTGTCGAAGGTTTTGTGAAATGTTTGACTGTGGATGTGTTATTTTTATACCATTCATGGTTTATGGGTAAAGTATCGAAATTTTGTATGGCATTTTTAATACGAATGTTTATGTTATGTTTAAACCTTTTCATATGATGAATGCATTGGACTTAGTAAGTGATGGGTGGAGCCCGCTATAGCTCCTCGATGCATCG
This sequence comes from Viscum album, assembly GCA_963277665.1. Classification (NCBI taxonomy): domain Eukaryota; kingdom Viridiplantae; phylum Streptophyta; class Magnoliopsida; order Santalales; family Viscaceae; genus Viscum; species Viscum album. The sequence goes on along the minus strand of OY728159.1, from coordinate 2,007,463,157 downwards.
GTAGGTCTCATGAGACAAACTTTTGTCTTGGCACAAGGCCTTGACAAAATCTTATTTTTTAGTCTTGGCACAGGACCTTGACTATGTGGTTATGATAGTCCGGCATTATGCATTCCATCATTATGAAAGTGGTTAGTTATATTGCATGTGATTTTTCGACTAGTAGAATATCCATGTGAATAAGTAAATGGAACTATTTAATTTTTTTCCCTATTATACTGAAGTTCATGGTTAAAAGGCTTTTGTTTTAGTTATATATTTCCTTAAATGTTTATGCTTATTTATGAAATTTCCTGCTATATTGCTTACCCTTACTGAGCGTTTGAGCTCACCCCTTTCTATGTTTTATTTTTCCCTGGATTTCAAGCAGTGTATTGTGATTGATATGCAGGGTTAAGCCAAGGGAATAATGGCGTTCATAAATTATTATTTATGTTTTTTTGTATGTCTTAAAGTGTAATGTAACGACCTGAAATTTTGAATAAATCTTGTTTCCTAATTTTATGTGTTATTTTATTTTGTTTTTTATACGCAACAAAAATGTTTCATTTGATAACATGAGTATAATTAAAATGAGACCATTGGGTTTTGACTGTTATATGATCATTGGGCAATAGGACCCCTGGAAACTAAACGTTTTGATTATTGTCTCTAAATACAAGTAATCTTGGTTAATTATTATATAAAGAAGATTCGATGGCCTCACCCAGTAGTCTTGGACTGATCGAAGCCCATATAACAGAACTTGGGAAGGAGGTAGCACCATTGGGCTTTGCTCTGGACCAAACCCAAGCCGAACTTCATCGTGTGAAGCTAGAACGAAATCGTCTTTGCGAGAAGTTCAAAATGATAGAAATTACTACTCGTGCGATGTTAGCCGATCCTCCCTCAGATTCTCTCACCTTAGCACACCTTACACTTAGGTCCTATGCCTGTGTGATAAGGGGATATGTAAGGAGACCGTAACTGACTTCTGTAATCCTTTGTTTTAAATAAAAATTGTGATTTCTTCTTATGATGAATTTTATGAATTTTCAAATGACCGGATAAATATAGTATGCATATTTTTGATGAATTTTAGAAAAAGGATATTTTAAAAATGTTTATGTAAACCTTAAATAATTAAAAATGTGTAATGATATTCAAAAAATGGTCTTCTACAATTATGCTCATTACGAAATTTAGAGTCTAATAAGATCAACTTAATTTTTGATGAATAGTAAATTATGAATAGTGATTTTATGATTAGGATTAGTAATGTGTCCAAATGGATTATTAATCTCACTTAAAGAAAGTATTAATATAATCTAGGCACCTTGATTAAGTAATGTGATTCAATAAAATGGTTAAATAACGATTTCATAAATTATTATTCAAGTATTAGTTTTTTTGAGTTAATAGTGTTTTTAATTAAAAATTAAATTAAAAATATTTAAAAAATTATTTTTATAAAATGGATTTCATTTTTGAACTCAGAGCACCGATATTATGTTATGGTAATTTTTGGGATTTTTTCTGAAAAAAATGAATTTTCGGTGAATAGAGTATTTATTTAAAAAAATAAATTAAAAATATTTAGAAAATTATTTTTATAAAATGGAGTTCATTTTTGAAATCAGAGCATCGATATTTGGTTAAGGTAAAATTTTGGGATTATTCTGAGAAAGTTGAATTTTCGATGAATAGTGAAAATACAGTTTTTAAGTTACGGGTGTTTAATGACATCATTAAATGATTTATTAAGTTTATAATCAATATGGTCGACTTATTAATAGTAAGATAAGGTATGAGGTTTCCCAAGTGGCCAATACCATGGTCAAATACCATGGGCAAGCCCATGGTTTTGCCAAAACCACTAATAAGGTGTCCCTTGGCCATTAATGCCTTGTCCCCTCACTTTCCCTAGAAATACCAGGCCATCCTCTAATACATTCGACTCCCCACTCTCCCCCAATGAAGTTCTGGTCTCATTACTTCCCAAGGAGTCCTTCCAAGGTGCTCCCAAGCCCTCAAGGTCCCAACCTTTGAGTTTTAAGAGTTACGTTTTAAGGTAAGGGATCTGACCTCTCTCTTTCTTTTCAAGTAATCTCTTTTATGTCATTCCTTTTATGCTCCATGTTCCTATGTTGGAGGATGTTCTTTTATACTCATATTACTGCCCTTTTCATGTTCAAATAATGAGAGATACCCTCTTACTCTCATTATTTCGTTTTATGAAGTTTTAAGTGGCGCTGTTAGGCTGCTGAAATTTTTGTAACGAATTCTTTCTCCCTTCTCATTTTTCAAGATCTATTTTCATGTAAAGTATTTCAAGTTCCTTTTTATTATGTTGGGTTATGATCTCTAAATTTATCATACTGATATTTTATGATCATATGATGAGATACCCCATTTTATCTCTTCAATTCAGTATTTTTAAGTTTTAAGTAGCGTCGTTAGGCTACCGAATTTTTAAGTGGTTCTTTCACCTTTCTCCTTTTTCAAAGTTCTTATTCCATGTCAAGTCTTGCAAGTTCATTTTTATTATGTTGGGGTATGATCTATAAATCTATAATACTGATCATTTATGTTCATATGATGAGATACCCTATTTGATCTCATCAATTCATTTTTGTTGAAGTTTAAGTGGCGTCGTTAGGCTGTCGAATTTCTAAGGGGTTCTTTCACCCTTCTCGTTTTGAAGTTCTACTTTCATGTCAAGTCTTTCAAGTTCCTTTTTATTATTTTGGGGTATGATATCTATATATATCATACTGATATTTTATTATAATATGATGAGAGACCCCATTTTATCTCTTAAATTCAGTATTTTGAAGTTTTAAGTGGTGTCGTTAGGCTGCTGAATGTTTAAGGGATTCTTTCACCCTTCTCATTTTCAAGATCTATTTTCATGTAAAATCTTTAAAGTTCCTTTTTATTATGTTTGGGTATGATCTCTATATATATCATACTGATCATTTATGTTCATATGATTATATACCCTATTTGATCTCATCAATCCATTTTTGGAAGTTTTAAGTGACGTTGTTAGGCTTCCGAATTCTCATAAGAGAAATCTTATTTTTGTCTTCCTTTCATGTTCTTCGTTTAAAATGGTATATCATTAAAATTTCATTACCATGTTCTTAAATACTTTATATTTTTTCCCCTACTGTTTTATGTATCATTTTTGAGTGGGTGACCCATGTCCCCTCTCTTTCCAACTTATTCTAAAACCATGTATCATAGACGTTATGCTGCATAGTTTTCGTCTCAAAATGCCTCCCTCTTTATCTCAAAATTATTTTATGTTATTAAGTGAATACACAAAGCTCTTATTTCTAAAGGGGTATTCACATATATATCAAAATTTTCTATTTTAAATTCTGGGATTTACATACGTGAAACCCGCTTTCCCTTTCTGTGGGTTTAAAGTGACATAAAGATCATGTCTTTAAAGTAGTTTTTAAAACGTTATGATTATGAAATGAAACCCATTTATTTTATACTATATGGGTTGTTTATGAAATGATTGATGATGATATGTTTGGCTCAAATGATAATAAATACATGTCAAGGGTGCTCCCAGATATCGCTCCAATGCATTGGGTAAAGACTTAATCTCTAGAGATGACTTTTTAGACTGATATCTTGGTGAATATCCATGGTAATTTTTAATGACACCTTGGGTAGGACCTTGGTGAAACGAAATGATTGTCAATATTAATTGTTGCATCCACATCTTCAAGTTATGAAAAATTTTATTTTTATTATTATATGCCTCATGATTTCTTTCTCATGCCTTAATGTTCTTTTCATGACCTTATTGAAGTATCTCAAGTTCACATGTAAAATGTTTCTCTTGTTTCCCTTACTGGGCCTTTTTCTCACCCTTTCTTTTGATGTATGTCCCCAGGTTATGAGATGCAGTAATGAACCTAGGATTAACATGAGGAGAAGCCTTTAAAGTGTTTAAGAAGAATCTTTTATGTTTTCATGTTTAAAGTTCCTAGTTTCCAAGACACTAAACCTTAAAGATCCTCGGTTTTGTAAAATGTAATGAAAGTTTATGTGATAAAAAGGCGGGATTCTATAGTTGGTATCAAAGTATGGTTTAGTTATTTGTGGAAATTAGGATATGAAAACTCTAGGAAGAACCCTATAGAAAAATTTAAATATAGGAAATCTTCCTGGTATTTTGGTGAGTATTGAGTAAGGGGTTTCCAAGAAAATACATCCCTGTCTGGATACGAGCAGGTAGAGGTGGCTCTGACACAGATGTACATAGGGGTAAAACCTGAAAACATCGCTTTGAGCTAGACTCGAACGGGAACTGTTACACGACAATGGGCCTTGCTGCACTCTTGGTTACGACACTCCCGAGGGATATGCTTTGGTAAATTCATAAGCTTAGTATGAACCATTGTTAAAGGAACAAAGATAAAATAAAATAAAGATTCACATAAGAATATATGATCATGGATAACCTAGATGGGAACCTAGGGGATCACAAGTTAGGGTATACTTTTCTTCTACAAGTTATCCTTATATGCTTTCAGTTCCTTTTCATGATTATTGTCTAAGTACTTAAGCCCCTAATTATGCTTTATCTTCTTAGTTAATGGTGGGAAATGGAAGAACATGTCCCAACAACCAATGTGATAGGAAATGCGGCGAATGTCGTATTAATATGACAGGGATGATTAGGGGATTAAAATATGATTATTATTTTGGAAGACGTTCACTATTTTGGGGACCCTATATGATCTAGGTAAATAGATTACTATGGTATTTTCATTGAGGAGTAAGGTTGACTTATATTTTGAAGAATCGATGAATTTAAGGTGGACTTATAGTAATTTAGGTTACTTATGGGAATGATTAACCTATCTTGGGAAAAATATGTTTAGGTTAGATACTTTTGTTATAAGATGTTAGGAGTGGTTGATGTTGTTTGGAGATTAACAATGAAGTTTATTTTGGAAGACTATGTTATCAAATCCTTCTTGTATTTGGGTTTCAATCTTAGTTTGGTTTATTTTGAGGAATTTTAAGGACCGTTATTTATGGAATGGACTATGATGAACTTTGGGTAGTACCATGGAACATTGAAGACTTAAAAGTAGTTTCCATTCCTATGGGATTATTTCTTTTTGAAGAGTTGTTTTACCTTACCCTTCCTGTTTTTGGGATAATGTTTAAAGATAGAAGAAATAGATAGTTAATCTTTTGTGGATTATGTGATTCTCTAGAAGATGATTTTTGTGTTTTGAGGAGACCAAGTAGTTTTGAATGCTCATAGTTTGGAGAAAAGATTAGTTTTGGGTAGAAACTTATTAAAGGATGAAACTCTACATGAAGATAGGTATATTTTCTTATGTTTTTGTTTTATGTTGTAAATGAATTCCACAAAATTATGAAAAGGAACGTAAAACAAAAATGTTGTTGGTTTACGTTTCCTACAGGGTAATCAAATACCGTTTACACACATCATAAGTTTGGGATTTTCTTATGGTTAACTTTCTCCTAATCATGTTTTCTATCACTCTCCCTCAGAACTTAACCCTTTGTTTTCTCCTCCATGTCCATGTTTTCGTACATGGAATCCTAGTGTGGGATAACTAGGGTGACCTTTGTACTCACCTTTTTTTCTTTTAAAGTAATAGTTTTACTGACTCCTTTTCCGATGTGGGACTTTCAATGAAATTTCAAAACCAAATTTTAAAAATTGCGAGGATGCAATTTCTTAAGAGGGGAAGATTGTAACGACCCAAAATTTTGAATAAATCTTGTTTCCTAATTTTATGTGTTATTTTATTTTATTTTTTATACTCAATAAAAATGTTTCATTTGATAACATGAGTATAATTAAAATGAGACCATTGGGTTTTGACTGTTATATGACCATTGGTCAATATGACCCCTGGAAACTAAACGTTTTGATTATTGTCTCTAAATACAAGAAATCTTGGTTAATTATTATAGAAAGAAGATTTGATGGCCTCACCCAGTAGTCTTGGACCGATCGAAGCCCATCTAACAGAACTTGGGAAGGAGGTAGCACCACTGGGCTTTGCTCTGGACCAAACCCAAGCCGAACTTCATTGTGTGAAGCAAGAACGGAATCATCTTTGCGAGAAGTTCAAACTGATAGAAATTACTACTTGTGCGATGTTAGCCGAGCCTCCCTCAGATTCTCTCACCTTAGCACACCTTACACTTAGGTCATATGCTGGTGTGATAAGGGGATATGTAAGGAGACTGTAACTACCATGTGTAATCCTTTGTTTTAAATAAAAATTGGGATTTCTTATTATGATGAAGTTTATGAATTTTCAAATGACCGGATAAATATAGTATGCATATTTTTGATGAATTTTAGAAAAATGATATTTTAAAAATGTTTATGTAAACCTTAAATAATTAAAAATGTGTAATGATATTCAAAAAATGGTCTTCTACAATTATGCTCAGTACAAAATTTAGAGTCTAATAAGATCAACTTAATTTTTTATGAATAGTAAATTATGAATAGTGATTTTATGATTAGGATTAGTAATGTGTCCAAATGGATTAGTAATCTCACTTAAATAAAGTATTAATATAATCTAGGCACCTTGATTAAGTAATGTGATTCAATAAAATGGTTAAATAACGATTTCATAAATTATTATTCAAGTATTAGTTTTTTTGAGTGAATAGTGTTTTTTAATTAAAAATTAAGTTAAAAATATTTAAAAAATTATTTTTATAAAATTGATTTCATTTTTGAACTCAGAGCACCGATATTATGTTATGGTAATTTTTGGTGTTTTTTCTGAAAAAAATGAATTTTTGGTGAATAGTGTATTTATTTAAAAAAATAAATTAAAAATATTTAGAAAATTATTTTTATAAAATGGATTTCATTTTTGAAATCAGAGCATTGATATTTGGTTAAGGTGAAATTTTGGGATTATTCTAAGAAAGTTAAATTTTCGATGAATAGTGAAAATACAGTTTTTAAGTTACGGGTGTTTAATGACATCATTAAATGATGTATTAAGTATTTAATCAATATGTTCGACTTATGAATAGTAAGATGAGGTATGAGGTGTCCCATGTGGCCAATACCATGGGCAAATACCATGGGCAAGCCCATGGTTTTTCCAAAACCACTAATGAGGTGTCCCTTGGCCATTAATGCCTTGTCCCCTCACTTTCCCTATAAATACCAAGCCATCCTCTCATCCATTCGACTCCCCACTCTCCCCCAACGAAGTTCTAGTCTCATTAACTCCCAAGGTTCCCCCAAGCCCTCAAGGTCCCAACCTTTGAGTTTTAAGAGTTACGTTTTAAGGTAAGGGATCCGACCTCTCTCTTTCTTTTCAAGTAATCTCTTTTATGTCATTCCTTTTATGCTCCATGTTCTTATGTTGGAGGATGTTATTTTATACTCCTTTTACTGCCCTTTTCATGTTCATATAATGAGAGATCCCCTCTTACTCTCATTATTTCTTTTTATGAAGTTTTACGTGGCGTCGTTAGGCTGCCGAAATTTTTGTAACAGATTCTTTCTCCCTTCTCATTTTTCAAGATCTATTTTCATGTAAAGTATTTCAAGTTCCTTTTTATTATGTTGGGGTATGATATCTAAATTTATCATACTGATATTTTATGATCATATAATGAGAGACCCCATTTTATCTCTTCAATTCATTATTTTGAAGTTTTAAGTAGCGCCGTTAGGCTACCAAATTTTTAAGTGGTTCTTTCACCTTTCTCCTTTTTCAAAGTTCTAATTCCAGGTCAAGTCTTGAAAGTTAATTTTTATTATGTTGGGGTATGATCTCTAAATATATAATACTGATCATTTATGTTCATATGATGAGATACCCTATTTGATCTCATCAATTCATTTTTGTTTAAGTTTAAGTGGCGCCGTTAGGCTGCCGAATTTCTAAGGGGTTCTTTCACCCTTCTCGTTTTGAAGTTCTACTTTCATGTCAAGTATTTCAAGTTCCTTTTTATTATTTTGGGGTATGACCTCTATATCTATCATACTGATATTTTATGATCATATTATGAGAGACCCCATTTGATCTCTTCAATTCAGTATTTTGAAGTTTTAAGTGGCGTCGTTAGGCTGCTGAATGTTTAATGGATTCTTTCACCCTTCTCATTTTCAAGATCTATTTTCATGTCAAGTCTTTCAAGTTACTTTTTATTATTTTGGGTTATGATCTCTATATCTATCATACTGATCATTTATGTTCATATTATTAGAGACCCTATTTGATCTCATCAATCCATTTTTGGAAGTTTTAAGTGACGCCGTTAGGCTGCCTAATTCTCATAAGAGAAATCTTATTTTTGTATTCCTTTCATGTTCTTCATTTCAAATGTTATATCTTTAAAATTTCATTACCATGTTCTTAAATTCTTTATATTTTGTTCCCCTACTATTTTATGTATCATTTTTGAGTGGGTGACCCATGTCCCCTCTCTTTCCAACTTTTTATAAAACCATGTATCATAGATGTTATGTTGCATAGTTTTCGTCTCAAAATGCATCCCTCTTTATCTCAAAATTATTTTATGTTATTAAGTGAATACTCAAAGCTCTTATTTATACAGGGGTATTCACATATATATTAAAATGTTCTATTTTAAATTCTGGGATTTACATACGGGAAACCCGCTTTCCCTTTCCGTGGGTTTAAAGTGACATAAAGATCATGTCTTTAAAGCAGTTTTTAAAACGTTATGATTATGAAATGAAACCCATTTATTTTATACTATATGGGTTGTTTATGAAATGATTGATGATGATATGTGTGGCTCACATGATGATAAAGACATGTCAAGGGTGCGCCCAGATATCTCTCCAATGCATTGGGAAAAGACTTAATCTCTAGAGATGACTTTTTAGACTGATACCTTGGTGAATAACCTTCGTAATTTTTAATGAAACCTTGGGGATGGACCTTGGTGAAACGAAATGATTGTCAATATTAAATGTTGTAGCCACATATTAAAGTTATGAAAAATGTTATTTTTATTATGATATGCCTCATGATTTCTTTCTCATGCCTTAATGTTCTTTTCATGACCTTATTGAAGTATCTCAAGTTCACATGTAAAATGTTTCTCTTGTTTCCCTTACTGGGCCTTATGCTCACCCTTTCTTTTGATGTATGTCCCCAGGTTATGAGATGAAGTAATGAACCTATGATGAACATGAGGAGAAGCCTTTAAAGTGTTTAAGAAGAATCTTTTATGTTTTCATGTTTAAAGTTCCTAGTTTCCAAGACACTAAACCTTAAAGATCCTCAGTTTTGTAAAATGTAATGAAAGTTTATGTGATAAAAAGGCGGGATGCTATATGTAATGTAACATTCATGTATGTAATCTATTTTTGAAGACTGCTAAACTGTTCAGTCCTTCGGGACTTGATTTCTTGTAATCATTCCAATGTATTAAAATAATGCACCGACTCTGGGTAACTGGGGTCGGGGCGTTACAAAATATATATGAAACCCATTCTTTTTATGGGTTTATTCCATGTGTATGATTGTTATATGTTTACTTTCCTTGTATCATGCATTATTATGAAAATATTATGATGTGGAGGGTGGACCTATAATTATATGTCCCCATATTTCATTGAGTAATTAAAAATATTATGTTTAGTATGAATGAACATGATGTTATCTTTGTTCATATTTTATGAAATGATGATTAGTACACTTATGATATGTGTGAACATGATGTTAGCTTTGTTCACAACTTATGTGTGTTACTTGACCAAAATGTTATGATATTTCATTATTATTCATATGAGACATTTCATTCCTATTTAAAATGAATCCCTAATTATTATGATGATAACTCTTTTCTTATGATATTATGATGATGATTATGCTCACCCATGTACTATGTCTCATATTTCTCTAATGATCATATGCTTCACTTGATGACCTCTTGGTATTCCTAATTTATATTCCATATAATTATTTATGAATGTTCCATGTTATAATTATATAGTTACAAATTTATATATAATACCTCACATTGATTATGTTTCCCATGTTTCCCTTTATTTCCCCTTAATGGTCTTTTACCTCACCCTTTATTTGGTGTATGTACTCAGGTGATCATAACAATTAAAAAGGGTTTAGTGAACTTATAAGGGTTCTCTAATGAAAGATTGTTTAATGTTTTTTTTGGTATCTTATAGGATTATTATGTAATATGTACCTAATTCTAAAAGACATCGATCTTTTGATCTTGGGATTTGGTCGTAAATCATGTGATATATGAAAAGTATATATATTTTTCATAAAATATATAAGTGAGAGTCTAGGGTTATCTCAATTAGTATCAATTTAGAGTTTGGTTGTTTTTTGGAATTTGTATTGTGAACATTTAGTTATATATCCTTAGATATATAACTATTTTCTCTAGATAACTAGGTTATGTATAGCTAGTATGACCACATAGGATTATCATAGAAAACATTTAAGTTAAAATTTGATTTTATTAATGTGGTTCATGAAAATATTCATAAGTATTAGTAAGTATTTATCAATAGATAAAATTACAAGGATGAAATTTCTTTAATGGGGTGGAATATAACTCCTCGTATTTTCCATGATTATTTTTATGAATTTTTATTCTTAAATTAAATATATAAACACTAAATTCATTTTTTTTCTTTTAATGATATTAAACATGAATTTATATTTATATTTATCACCTAGGTTGTTTAATTTACTTTTTTCCATTAAAAATATTAATACAAGTATAATGGAATATAATTTATTAAAATGGATTTATAAATTCACTTTTACTGTATTCACAATTATTTTTAAATATATAGTTTTATTTGATAACTAAATTAATTTTATTCATATTTTTATTTTCATACCATCATGTTAACTAAGTCACTACAATCTAATAGTTAAAAAAGTGTGATACATTGTCCCAAAATTGTAACATATAACCATGGAAATTAATGTCATATAACATTTTATGTGAAAGATATGTTGAATGGTTAAATATCAGTTTTACATTAAAATAATTCTTTATCCTGAATTTTTAATTTAAATTATAGTTCATTTAATTTTTAAATGGTTGTTATCATATTCAATGTAAAAGTTTTATTACTCAAAAAAATTCTTTTAAGAAGTTAAGTAACATGTTTTATAAAAAAAGACATTATAAAATATTTATTATTTTTATTTGAAAATATAATTCCTCTTATGTATAGTTTCTTACTATCGAAAAATGTTTATAAAATTTTTATAATGGATTTTTTAGAAAAGTAAAATGGTTCATGACATTCAATTTCAATTATAGGGTATATAGTTTGTTACACAAAAATTATTTTCTCCATTATTTATTTAGAATCTAAATTCCACATAATTAGTAAAAAATCATAAAATGTAAATTTATTACATATATGAAAAATTAATTACAAATCATATAATAATTAATATATAATATCAAATATAAATTAAATCAATCATAACAAAATAAATATTTTTTATTCTAAATAAATGTTTTTCCCATGTATTTCATGATTTAAATTAAATGTTAAATTTCTAAATTTTAGAATGTTAATTTCATAAAACAGAATTAATTTTCTAATCATTACATAAAAATTATCTAATTAAGTATTTTTTGAATTTCTTTAAAAAAATATTTGTTGGTGAATGTAAAAAATATATATTTTTTAAATAATTCAACGTTTATGAAATTTTTGGGATAAAAACACGAATTAAAAAAATTATGACAACTTTTTATCAACTAAACATTTATTTAAGTATAAAAATAATTCATTTAAAAATAATATATTTAATTTATAAACCTATGTTTTATGTTTTGGAACATAATTTATATTTTCTGTTAATAAAAACATATCTTTGGTCCTTTTTCCTTTATTTAAGTATTAAAAATATTACATTCGGTTTTGGATTAGTTTGAAGGGAAAATAACCATCATATTTTTAATTATAAACTAGAAAATTTTTTGGGAATAAATACCTATCATAATTCTTTAGCCAAAAAGATAAAATAAATAATATTTTAACCCAAAAATACCTCACTCCTCAAGTATAATTACCTCCTCTCCATTCCCATGGAAAAACACTTCCGATACACTTATAAAATCTGAATATCTACCCATTTATCCTCTATTAAGAATCCTAGTACCCTTAGTAACATTATTAATTAACATTTCCCCAAGCCTTCATGGTTTTATAAAATGTGTAAATCTTCAACAAAGCGGTCACCCCGATTCTATTTCAATGTTTTTCCTCTCTTCTTCTTTTTTACTCTCCCAATAAATTTCCCTTTTAATACCTTTCTAAATTTTTTCATATATTATTATATGACATATGAATTTTATTATGATACTGATATAACTATTCTAATCTATTTATATTATACACTATATCCCCCCTCTTCTGACATGTCTTGTTAATAGCCAGTTTCATCCACCTATGATGATATTGTCAGTGCTTTACTTATCACCTCTTATATGGATGTTTAGTGTTTATAATGTAATATAAATTTATTTTAATTTATTATAATCTTATGTAAATAATTATACAAAATGATAAATTACAAATAAATAAAATCATGAAATCAAAACAAAATCGTATAATTTAAAATAAAACATATATTCAAGACATTTTCTCTTGAAATAAAATAATAACAAATAAATTTAAATGATTATAAATAATAAATAATGAAAAAACAAAATAATTATCTCTGGGATTAATTTTTTAATAATTTTTTTTATACAAGGGTCAAAAGAGCGATGAAATGTTACGGGACCTATGGTAAGGGGAACTATCAAACCAAATTCCTTATTTCAGATTATCCTCTTTTCCTCTAATTTTCAAATGATTCTTCTCAAATAATTTCTAAATAAAATTTTACTTTTCTTACCACTTTTTTCATAGGTATATTAATGATTCTACATCATTTAGTTCATTTTTAAATCACCTATAATGGTTTTCAGAAAAAGGATTTATTTTTCAAAAAATCATATTTATTCCTATTGAGTTATTTCTTCATACCCCCATGAAATATAATATTTTTATTCCAATATTAAATTTCATAAATTATTTTTTTCACTTCTTATTTTGGAACCTCCAATTTTATTCATTTAATTATTCTCTAAAACATCTATAAGAAACTCATTCTTTTTTATTCATTTATTTCATATATTATATTTTTATATGTTTCTTTTCTATGTTGAATGCATGATTATGAGAATATTATGATGTAAAATGTAAGATCATAATTAAATATGCCTCCAATGCATTGGGTAATGTGATATATCTCATGAGATTATTTTTATTATGCATTATCATGATGCTAGATTTGTTCATATTTTATAAAATGATGATTTTATACATATTTATTCTATATGAACATGATGTCAGATTTATTCACAAATAATGTGTGGGATTTGACCACAATTTTATGATGTTTCATTATAATTAATATTCCATATTACATGCTTCTTCAAAAAAAATTCCACCATACTTATGATGATGTTCCTTTTATTATGATATGATGGTGATTATTACTATCACTAATGTATTATGTCTCATATTTTTATGATGATCCAATGATTCACTTGATATATTCATAGTATTCCTCATTAATATACCATGTAATTAATTTTTATTATTCCATGTAATAATTCCATGGTTACACATTGATATATTGGGACCTCCTACTGATTATTTTTTCCATGTTTCTCTTTCTTTACCCTTATTATGTTTTTAGCACACTCTTTCTTTGATGTATGTCCTCATGTAATCATAAAAATTAAGAAGAGTTTAATGAAATTATAAGAGGTGTGTAACGAATTATTGTTTAATGTTTTGTTAGTGGTATACTATATAATGATGATGTAATATATTCCTACTTGCCAAATACATCAAACTTTTTATCTTGGTAGTTTTTTGTAATTCATGTGATGTATGAAAATTATGTATGTTTTTTTACCAAACTTAGAAGTGTGAGTTTTGGGAAGTCTAATTAACCTCAACATTTATAAACATGATTTTGATAATGACCATTCAAATTAACATTAGGTAGTAATGTAGAATTTAGAATTAATGATTCATTCTTTCTCTTTAGGAGCTCAATATTTTTACCATAACAAATGATTAAGAAAATAATTAATATATTTTTCAATGTTATCAATATGGGAAAAATAATATATGACTTATAAAATATGACACATTTTTTGATATAGCTCTTATAATGAGTGGATATGATACACACGTGAAGGATCATGCCGAAATAATGTCATACATTTTTCTAAGTAAGAATCATTTTATTTTAATGATAAGGATGGGGGTAGCTTCATCATGATGCACATTATAGAGAATATGATCATGATTATTAGGCCAATGAATAAAGAATGTGTTGATGTATCAAGTGGATGTGGTTCTTGTGTTTTATTTTGTTTTCAACACAAAAATTTTTATTCAAACTGAAGTTTTACATGGTGTTTCATTTGAGGTGAAGTTTATTACAAGGTTTTGGAGTATTTGAAGGTGTTCGGAAGAATTTTGGAGTTTTTTAGAGTTATTTGGGAGAGTATTTTAATTGATAAGACCATGATCTGAAAAAAATGTAAAAGTCCTCCATGAATAAGGTTTTTATATTCAAAAGCGGTAAAAAATTACAAAGGCAAGAATCTTACTCGGATATGTAAGGTTTTATTTTCAATACATAATATCCTTATCTATAGATAGAAAATTGGAAAGGTTCTCATTACATGGGTTGATAAATAATATTTTTTTATGCATTGAAAAATATAGAAAATTACTCTAATACATGGATAATATGTAAGGGTTTTCTTTGACACATAATATTTTATATTTGATATATATGAAATTTTTTTGATACATAATATATTTTACTTTTCCAAAATGTGAGATTTATAGAAGTTTCCAAGGATTTTTGGAATACTGATTTCTAAAAGATAATATTTTCGTAAGGTAAGATATATCTATATTAAACTAAATGATATGGACATATAAAAGTTTGAATATTTTTATTGATTTAAAATGATGATACCAAAGTTTTTATTTGACGTAATAAAAATAATAAAGGTAAATCATGATAAAACTTGTTGGAAAATATTTGTTATGTTATGTTAATAAGACCACACTATAGAAGATAAAGGAGAGGGGTTTTTAGGATGAATTCAAGTCATGATGTAAAGCTATGATAATTATTATCTACACTGTTTTGAGGTAATTAGATGTATCACACCACAATTCATGTTACCATGTCATTTTTATGCAGACCTATATAAGAATAAGACAAGATGCGCCATTAATAATATTGTTAGGATGAAAATAGAGAAGTGGTTAAGGAATAATGGTTTATCGTGACGCAACATGAATAGTTATTACATGATTATCTAGAAAGATACAAAATAAAATAATTTGTTTAAGTTGAATAATAATTTGAGAATAGCTAAAGATAGTTATTTTTCTAAATTTTGAATTTGAAATTCAAATTTGAAGAGGGAAATTTACTATTGTCATGAACATTTTTTTATTTTATGAAAAATAAATATATATAAAATAATTATAAAAATTATAGAGTACTTGTTGTTGTGAAAGTATAAGATGAAGATAAAGAGTAGTAAGAGAAAATAAAATAAGAAATAGTATAAATAAAACTCTATAGAAGTCTAATTCAGTTAAATAATCTATTGTTGTTAAAATAGATTATCTATGATTTGTGTGGGGGTGATTTTATATAGTTGGGAGATATTTTTTTATCATGAGTACATGGATAAAACATGCTCACTATAATACAAAATAATGATACTAGAGGACTATATGGGCTCAGGTGATTCCAAATTGTTTTAAAGATTAATTACATGTTTTGAGTAGTGAACTTTGAAAAAATATATTATGCCATTTGTGTGTATATGTGTTAGTGTGTGTGACAATGATCAAATTATTCACTTTAATTGGAGATAAATGTTGTTTTTAAAATAAATATAAAAGTAATTTTAATTCACTTACTCACCCCCCAGTGAATTTTCCCATATCTTGTGGGTCCTTCTCAAGTTTAATTAGGGCGATTTTCCCTTAAAATATTTCCTATTGTTTGGAGTTTAAAGAGAAATAGTTCTTATATATGAGAACATTTGGCCTCTAAATTTCTATTTTAAATAATGGATATAATTAATTTAGTGAATATAAATAGTATCCAGACTTTATATGGGAGAAAATATTATATATGGAAAGATCAAATGCTTTCATACTACTTATCAATTATTATAAATGTTTTGGAGGGTGAAAATGATGGTTTTATTCCTCATCTTGAAGGTACTGGTATGAAAGTAGTTGATATAAATAACTTATATAATGTTGGTCATGATTGAAATTTTATTCAAATATATTTTTTTTAAAATAATTTTTCTGTAATTAACGGAGTCAAGAAAATAAAAGTTATCTGAGATAAGTTAGAAAATATTTATGAAGGAGATACAAAAGTGAAGCATGCTAATCTACAATTTTTAGATATTGAAGTATGGGGACCTCAAAAATAATTGTGATGAAATAGTAGATGATATGAAATATTAGATGAATTATTCACTCAAGTTAATGAAATTGTGATTGCCATTAGAGGTTTTGGTGAAAAATTAGAGGATTATTTGATTGTTGAGAAAATATTATGCATTATGAAAAACATGTTTGATAATAATGTCTCAACACTTAAAGATTGTGATATAGTTACACTTTCATTATATGACTTTTATAACATATAATTGGTTATGAAATGTGTAATGGAAGTGTATTCAAGAATAAAATCAAGTATAATAGGTAAATTTCATTTAAAAATTTGAAATAAGAAAAAAGTAAGAAAAAATTAATTACGGAAGAAGGGTATTGTGATGAAGAAGAAGATATAAAAGTGAAATTTGAAAAACTAGTATCACTAATTTCAATATTTTTTAGAATGTATGAAGGAAATTTCATGGGAAATATACCACTAAATTGTTCTAAGTGTATAGTTATTGGAAATATTTCTAAAAAAATCCAAAATAGGAAGAAGAATATGATTATGAAGATAAAGATGATAGGATAAGGAGTTTCTCAAATAAGAAAGCTATAAAATTTATAAGACAATTTTTTATTTAAAGGGAAAAGTGAATAACTTATATAGACTAAAAAAGAGAATATTTTAATCAAAATTTGAGGATAACTATTATAGTGATGATGGTAAGAAAATTGAGACTTCTGGTGATGTTGATAAAAATTTATTTATTTCTAAAGTGAATAAGTAAGAGTTCACTAGAGATGAAATTTGAAATGATTAAATAAATAAAAAAATGAAATATATTTTATGTTTAAGTTATAACTCAAGTAATTCCTTTCAAATAACTCAAAATTATATACGGAGATAAAATTTTTAATGAAAAATAATCAGTCTTCAAGAAATAATGATTCTATTCATGCTGAAAAAGAGTCAAACCTTACCAACGAGATAGATAAATTAAATAAGATTATATCTAAAGAGAATAAATTGAAAATTTAAATGGTAGATAAGGTTAAAAAGTGATAAGAAGCTTGAAATTTTTCAACAAATTCTATTGGAGGCTGTAAAGGAATTAAACAAATTTAGATTTAACTTCAAAAAATTTATTTAGGAAATTAAATGAATATCAATGAAGAAAATTGTGGAAAGAGTTGAAGTTTTAATGAATTATGAAACTAAAGTAGGAAAACAAAAATAACTTTTAAATGATAAAAAGGTATTAAAATTTTCAATTAAATGTCTGATTTGGAGTACCTAGTGAATAAATTCAAGTTTGTAGAAAAGAAAATTGATTCTCATAAATATATAAATTCTAGTAATGTTGATTTAGAAGTAAAACATTCCATGAATAGTGACTTAAAAAATTAAAATAAAAATTATATAGAAAATAGTAAATTTTTGGGAGTCTAAAAAAATTATTAACAAAAATGATCCAAAATTGATGTTCAAAATAAGAAATAATAACAAGTTTCATCATTTTCAAAGTAAGTTGTTTTTAGTGGAAAGTATGCTTTAATGGATATTTTTTTCACTATAGAGGCTTTGAGAACTTTTAAAAGAAGAAATTAGTTTAACTAAAAATATTTCTATAATCCTAGAAGATTTTTGAGATAAAGATTTTGGTGGATTTAACCCACTCAAAGAAGAAATGTCCATAAGAAAGATGAAAATTTTGAAATAAAGGTTTAGAATAAGTTTCAATCACTTGAAGTGTTTTATAGAAAATGTGACCAGATGAGTCACATTATTGAAGATTTTCTAAAAATTAGACCAACCCAACTTTTTATTATGTGTAATACTCAATGTTCTTATAATAATAAAGACAAAAGAAATGATAAGGCTTTAGTTGTTGATGCTTCACTCAAAGCATCGCATATAGAATATCCATAGATTATGGATAGTGGATGTTTTTCATGTGTAAAAAGATATTTAAAACTCTTAAAGGATGTCAAAAATAGAAATGAAGGCTCAATGGCCGTTGGAAATTATAGGTCACTTTAAATTAATGGATTTTTATTGATAATGATAGGAAAAGATAAGTTAATGTTGAAGAAAAATGTTTGTGTTGATGGGATAAAACAAAAATTTATTAAGTTTATCTTAGCTCTGTGATAAAGGAAATGATTTATTGTTTAAAAAATATAGGTTCTTAGTGAATAGGTCAAAATATTATTGTGTATTTGTGAGAGGGTAGTGAAAACATGAAAAACAAATCGAGTAGATGATGCTAAAAACTCATGCTACATAAGCTTAAAGGTGGAAAATATGTTGTGGCATTTAAGTCTTGGTTATATTGGACAAAAGAACATTAGAAATCTTATCCAAGGAGAAAATTTTCTTGATGTATCTTTGTTTAAGAGATATAGAAATTTGATGTGTTTAATGTGCAGTAAGAGTAATATTATTAATTTTTCACCCAATAATGTGATAATTCAAACATCTCACTCATTGGAGCTCATTCATTTAGATATGTGTGTTCCTATGAAGATTAAATATACAATTAGAGATAAGTATTTTATTTTTTATTAATGGATTCACTTATATCACTTGTATTATATTCATTAAGAAAGAATAAGAGGCTTTAAATATACATAATTTTTTTGAAGAAGTGTTGAGGAGTGTGATTTTTCCTTAAATAAGATCTAGATAGAAAGTCACAATGAATATACTAGTGGTATATTTTATGTATATCATGAGAATCATGGTACCAACCATGAACTTATGCACCATACACCCTACAAAAAAATACTACAAAAAAACTGATATTTTTGATGGTTTATTCATTACAATTATATATTATTTTCTAAAAATTACATAAATCAAATTTTAATTGAATTATTAGTGAAAATGTAATCAAAGTCCCTGCTGATTAATTATGAGAAGTAGTTTTCTAAGAAACTACTGATGATCCAGTATTTAGTGGTGATTTTTAAAACAAAATTCTAATGAAATATTAATTTCACCTGCCCATACTCGCATCCTAACTAAACCCTTCCCCCAACACAAACCATACTCCTCCCTGATCCCCCAACTATACCACCCTCCGACACCCCGTCATCAGCCTTTATCGTCACTGACCTCTACCACCCCATCATCATCATGATTAGCTGAGTTCTCCACTACCCCTTCCTTGTTGAACCTCCTCTACAGCCTACCATGATACATTACTAAATGAACCCCACTCCTCCACCCCGTCACAGGTTGACCTCTCCATGATCTCTACTACCTCATTATAGAGCTATGAGTTGTGAGATTTATTTCCCCCTCTCTCCCTTCATTCAAATTTTTTAATTTGAATTTAAGTTTTGAATGTCGGTTTTGGATTCAGGTTTGTGGGAATGGTGTTTTATGTGTCTGATGTTTTTATTGTCTTTCGGTTTTTGTAAGGTTCTCACTTCGCCAAAAAGTGACTTTTTTTTTAAAATGAAAAAAATGGATTTTCGGCCTTAATTTCATTTGTCGGTGTGAAAAAGTGTGCAAAATATTATTTGTGTGAGTGAGATTGTACAATAATTCAATATACTTATTTACTCTCACATATATATTTTAAGAGTCATGTAGATGTTAAATATAAAATTTTATTTTATTTTATAATATATTGTGAATTAATATTTTTATTATTAGTTTCATAAGGGTGTTTTATTAATAATATGTTATATTTTAAACAAGATTTCATTTTACTATGATGTTTTATGTTATTATTACAATTATTTTTCAATAGTAGATAAATTAATAAAATATGGATTACATTAACTCAAAATAAACCTCAATACCTTAAGGAGTTAGTAGCTTTTTTATATTTTTTAATTGAAAAATGAAATTGTAGATGGAAGAATTAAATGTCCATGAGATAATTGTAATTTTAGGTGATGGTTTAAAAGACCTGAATTGTATGAACATTTGATATTGAAACAATTTTCTATTAGATATTTGTGACGGATTTGTAATGGAGAATCAAACATTAAAAAAAAATTAATCTATTTCCAATATCATAATCATCATTCTACTTCCATGGTATTAGAGAAAGGAATTCAGAACATAATTATTGATTCTTTGGGCATTTCAGCCCCAAAGTATGAAGATCAGAATATGTCAATAAATTCATATATTGACTCTACAAAGATTAATATATGGGAAAACCTAACTGAGAAATCAAATTACTTTTATGAACTTATAGAAGAAGTAAATCAATAGTATATTAGGGGTGTGAGAAATATTCAAATTTTCTATTTCTATTGAAATTATACCATATAATGTTTTTATGTGAAATTACAAATAAATCAAAGCAAGGGCCTAGATACATATAGCCCTTTTTTTGGGAATTGGAGGTTCCTGTAGAAGTTTCCAAGTAGTTCTGAAGTGATTTAGAGGGAAATAGGGAGTTTTGGGGATTTTGGTCCATGAAGAAATGTGTTGTACCGTAGTGATGGTGGTTGCAGTATAGTGGGTCCGGCTATGGTGTTGAAAGTCTTGGGGAGGAGTTTCTATAATATTTTCTTTTCTATAATAGAAACATCATAGGTGTAGGATGCAGCATTGGCCCATGTTTGGTGGATGGGTGATACGGCATGGAGTGAGGAGGCTACGATGTAGCGGGTTTGGAGGTTACTGAAAAAATAGGAGCCATAGTGACTAGGATGTGGCATAGCCTCTCTATCGGTGAAGGGGATTTTGTGGCGTAGTGATAGAGTTTGCACCAAAGTCCCCAAATACACTTTTATAGGATTTATCCATGGAACTTGAACATGGATTTGACTGAGGTAAGCTAAATTGTGGTCCCTCATGTTATGTTGTAGAATACATTGTGTCATCCAGTTTTGCGGTGTATCCCATTGGGTTGCGTCACACTCCTCTATTATTTAATGGGTCTATAAATACCCCAGATACCCATTCAAACCCCACTTTCTTCCACTTTATCCACTTAAAACCTAAGAACCTGAGGTTGGTTTTTGAGGATCTTTGAAGCCATTTCAATAGGGATTGGTCCCAACTTTCCTTGTTCAATCCATAGCAATCCTAAGTATGTTATACCTCCCTCTTCTCATGGTTTCTTCATCGACTGATCTCATTTCCTCCTATTAATTTTCACCATTCTATGGATAATGTTATACATCATTATAATGGAGTTGTCTTGGTTGTCTTTTGGTGTAGTTTCGGTGAAACATCCATAAAGGGATGTATTTTCTTATGGTATAAGTGATCATAGATTCACAATGTTGATCTGTTCTCATGAAAGGAACATTGACACCATTGGGGTAGGGGATTCTTTGATTCTATTTTATTTACATGAAATCATAAAGTTATCATGTTTTATCTCATTGTATGTTAGTGTAATTAACCTAATAAAGATATAATCATATTAATAATAAAATTGGTTTATGCTAGGATCACTTGTTGTTGCTTTCCACCATGATGAAGGGTTTCCTCTTGTTTTACTAGATAGTGGTCTATCTTTTATATTATTTTTATATCATGTTGTTGTGCTTGATTTAGTATATTTAAATTGATGAAATTGGTAAGCAATATAAATCCAGAATTAATTAGTTAGATAAATAATTAAAGAGGGATGTTTGATAAATCTGGTGTTTCTTATAATTTGGTGGAATCAAATTGATGCTCAGCTCATGTTAAATTGAATGTGTTATTCTAAGTGTTAATGGAATTGGATAAATAATATGATGTTGTAATTATTGTAAAAAAATATGATATTAAAAGGAATGTTCAATGGAAATTATTAGAAGCATGTTAAATTAATTGTAGTATATTTATATATCTAATGCCTTAGGTTACCAATAGTCGAAACCTATAAAAAAATAAATCAGTTAATTCGAGATGGAATAAAAACCACTTGTGTGATAAAGATAAATTTTTGGGGCTGAGATTGACCATTGTGTTTAAAGGTTGTATGCCTTGTTTCTAGGCCATAAGATCCCTTTTTCATGTGAAGGATTAATGCCTTGTTTTTAGGGCCTGTATTACCTTTTCTACTATTCTTGTTCATTTACTTCCTTATTCGTGATCTGTATATGAGCCTTGTGATGTGATGTGAGCCTGGGAAGGCTGATGAGATATGGAGAGGGAGGCTCAGGTGATGAGGAATCATTTGACACCTATGCTGCTGATATACATCAGGATATACATGAGGGTGTTGGGGATGACACAAAATATTATGGAATGGGTTGAAGATAGGCTTACCCGTTGTTTTGATAGAAGTTGAATGCTTGATGTTAGTGAATCTATTTAAAGGATGGAAGGTCGTTTTATTTTTATATTTAATTTATTTCCTTTCTACTTAAGGTAGCTAAATATTATTGGTTGAATATATTTTTGGTATCCTAGTAATTTTTAATAGAGTACCTAGAATTATGGAATGATAATAATTATTTACCCCATGGGGTTGGTTCTTTCTTGAATGAAAATTTTACTATTAATCCTGAGAAATTGTATACATGGTTTTATTATACCTAATGGGCGTGGAATTCTCTTAGATGGTTAATAAAAAATAATTATAATATTTTTAATGGTTAATTAATATATAAGTAAATAATTAACATTAAGTTAAATGTTAAATAAAAAGAATGAACTTAATGTAGATCCTTTAATTGTTTGTGTGCTTATAATATGTTTAGTCCCTAGTAGTGGTATCGAGGTGCTAGAGTAAAGATAACTATAGTTGATAATAAGACTAATTTATTCTAATAATTTTTTTGTGAGATATATTATCTCTTGTATGTTTTTTCCATATGCTACCCCACCCATGTCAGGTTAGGGGGACCGACACTCAGTGGACTCTGGGAGAGTGTGTTCCTCAACATCTGGGTTAATAGGGAATAGATTGCTGACAATCCCATATGGACCTTCTCACTTATATGGGTAGTACTATGTGTTGGTATGAATGGTGTTTATTTTATCATATATGTGTATAGAGAACTGTAATGTCTTCTAGTTATTTAACACACATGTACAGTAACACCCCGAGTTATTATGAATTATTTTTTAAAAATAGATTTAAATTCTTTGATGGATTACATTGAAAACCACACTAAGTTATACTTTATTTATATGATATATCATGTTAATCTTTAACTACACTCAACACTTATATTATCTTGTGGTACACTCAATATGTTATTTGTCTTGTGTTACACACAATGTAGAGTTCCTTCGATAGTGTAGGTTACACGCAAGAGTGAGTTTTACCGAAAAAAAATTATATTATGATAGTTATCACCTAGCCATTGGAATGGTGAGAATGAATAATTATTAATAAAATTATGAAATTAATTCTTGGGATACCAATTATTTAGAAATAAAGATAAAAACCAATTGAAAATAAAGGGTGTGTTTTTTTTAAACTATTTTTATTCCCTCAAAGGTTTTTCATCTTAATAAATTAATCACTAATATTGAACGATATTAATTAAATCTATATGTTTTATATTCAATGAAATGTTTTTTAATTCATTCAATATGTTTTATAGGAATAAAATAAGAATAAATCTATTTTAAGCATAAAAAAGTTGTATTTTTCTAAAAGGCGGTTTTGTCACCTTGTAAGGAATGACTTGTTTTAAAACTAAATTTTGACACTTTTAAATTTCATATTTAAAAAAAACATAAAATTTTAAATTATAATATTAAAATTTCTTTGGTTGAATTCTTGGTATTTTTCTTATAAGTTTCATGTTTTTATGAAGTGGAAAAATGCATAATTTTAATTGAAAAAATCTTTTTCATCTAAATAATTTATAGTGATAAATTATATTTTTTATTAGTTTTAAAGTATAATTATATTAATTTTATATGATTTAATCCAATTTAGGTCATTTTAATTAATTTTACATAGAATATGGATATAAAAACATTTCAATCCTTTGAACATTTTCACTTTAAAAAATTGTTTTCTCACCCCATCTATGGGATTAACTTTAAATTAATTATAGTAAATTCTATGTTTTGAATGTTGAAAAATTTATTACATATTTTTAATAATAAGGTAAAATTATATTAAATAGGTCTCTTTTATTTTTGAATAATATTAATATTAACTTTAGTAATTTTTATTACCACAATTAATAGTAAAACATGAAATTAAGGGTAAAAATAATAGTATAAATATTATAAAATTACCCTAACACTTGCCCAAAAGTTATTGGATGAATTTAATTATACCATTAACACATAAGGTT
Organism: Viscum album; assembly: GCA_963277665.1. Classification (NCBI taxonomy): domain Eukaryota; kingdom Viridiplantae; phylum Streptophyta; class Magnoliopsida; order Santalales; family Viscaceae; genus Viscum; species Viscum album. The sequence continues at coordinate 2,007,438,415 of OY728159.1, read as the reverse complement.
ATAAATTTTATTATTTTATGGACACTTTCCATGAAAATGACTAAGATATTATTAAAATCAAAGAGAGTGACAAAATGTCACTCTAACTTTTAATAAGTATAATATTTTTCATATGGGGTTAAATAGAATATATGCTCAACCATATCTATTCTTATGAAATATAAAATTTATATCTACGTCGTGGAAATTTATTTTTAATTTTTAGTGAAGAAATAATTAACTTAAATAATTACACATTAACGATGCAGTAATTATTCAATTAATGAAGAAATAAATTAAATGATATTAGAAATATTAAATTATAACTAATCTGAATTAATTAAGGTGATCCACGAATTTTTTAGATGAATATGACATATTAAGGGTGCATTAAATTATTTTTTTGAATTAATATTTGTTGTATTTATTTTCTTAAATTCAAAGTAATGAATTGTGTCAAAATTAACACTAACGATATTTTATGAAAATAATATTCTATTAAATTAGTTAAAAATCATAAAAATATTCAATAAGGATAAATTGGGCGATATATGGTTGAAAATATTATAAATTAGACATTTATGGTATAATTGAAACTGTATATGTAAAAAAATACTTAATATTGAAAAGGTTTTTACCATAGTTAAAATTAAAATAGATTAGTTAAGGATTAATCAAAATTATAAGGTTTAAAATAACACCAAAACATGTATAAAATATATTTTTTGATGAGATTAAAGCCTTATAATATATTATCTTAGAATCAATGGACTTTTGAAAGTATTTTTATTAATATTAAATTTATTATAAATTAATCTTTTGAGGAATTCCCAGAGTTCCCATCCCCTCACTTATAAAAGAGAACCTCTTCTTCTCTTTTCTTTACACTTTAAAACCTATTTTGTTCAGAAAAAAACCTATCAAATTATCCTCCCAAATTTTCTCTATTAATCCTAGAATCCTTATTTTGGTTAGAAATCAAACCAAGTAAGTCCTTTGGTGAAAAACAAAAAGAGATACCTAAAGAATATGAGGTTTTAATGAGTACGAAGAGAATCAAGACATAATGTACATGGATTTCTAGTCTTACTTTTATTTATTTGAGACTTATTTTATATTCACCACTCGTTTATTTTTTTTTGCGTATATACTTTGCCTTAATTTAATATATGATCCTTATACTTAAATTTATGGGTATTTACATGTCTTTTTGATGATCTCTCTTTCATGGGATTCATGATTCAAAAGTTACCAAATATTTAAGGTAATTTTGTCTCAATTTGACTTCTTTCAAACACATGTTATGTTATGTACCTATATTATTTTATGAGTTATATATAATTTATCTTTGACATGTTGTATCATGAATCTTTATATTTTTATGATATTATAAGTTTCATGAAATTTTATTCTTTATTTGATATGAAGTTTGTGTTACTTCAAAAAATGTTTTCTAAGAATGTTTTAAAAGCGTTTTAAATGATATTATATGAATTTTCAAGGAAAAGTATTTCAAATATTTTTAAAATACATTTAAAACATTCCTTTATATATTTTCAAGTTTATATTTAATGGTTTTTTCTGAAATTTTTATGATTTAAAAAGTTTTTTTCATACTGAAGAGGATATTTTCCTCCAAAAATTATTTAAAATGATATTTAAAAATCTTTTTTCTATTTAATATAACATTATTTTGTGTCACTTATTCTTTACTGTGGTTCTGATTCAAGGATACTATGCCTATTATTTCTATGGTTAGTTTATATTTCAGAATGATTTATGTTCTTGTGGAACATGTATTTATGATTTCATTATGAGATAGATGAGACCTATATCTCCCTCCAATTAATTGGGTAATAATTTATATATCATGATATAGACATGTGTGAAATGGGGAGTGAACCCGGTTCAGTATAGGACTTTGTCTGCTAAGATGGTCTTGAGAGTGAACCAAAAATACTAAAATAGTATTTAGAGTGAAACCTAACTACTAATATGGTCTTGGGAGTGAACCTTAACTACTAAGATAGCCTTGGGAGTGAATATTAGCCAAAAATATGGTCCTAGAAGTGAACCTTGACTACTAATATGGTTTGTATAGTAAAACCATTCTAATAAGATGGCCTTGACTATAAGCCTTGTCTACTAGGGAAATCATTTTATATATTTATGTTTCTGCCACAATTTCATGTATTATTTCTATGTTATGATTTCATGTATTATTCTCTTAACTCCCTTATGATTCATTTCTTATGAACTTCCAATCATTATTCTTTGAGTCATGTATATTATCATTGATATTCATGTAATTATATTCAAATTTTATACTTAGTTACCCTTATGTTCATGTCATGCTTTCGTATCTCCCTTTTTTACCCTTGCTGAGCATATAAGCTCACCCATTATTATGTTTCCATTCCCCAGGTTATAAAGAAATGTTTTAAGTAGTATTTATAAAGGGGGATATATTTATGGGATATGTTTAACATCTTTCAACAAATTATAATAATTTGTTCCAAGTTTCAAAAGTCACTAAACTATTATGGACCTCAAGAATTTGTTTGTGTAATGTAATGAATAATCATCTAAAAAGATATAATATCCATGTATGGAAATCCTGGGTCATTATATGTATTTATAGATATAGTATCCAATAGATTATTATAGGTATGACGTGTGTAGTATGTGATAGAGTGAGGTACCATACTCGGTGTGTGGGTTGTAATGGCTTTAGGCATAATGTCTGATGTATGATGCATGTCATAAAGGCTATAAAGGATCCTGGAAACTACTTGTTGACTATATAGAGATGTGTATGGGATGATGTGATACTTCACCCTAGTTTCTATGGGAAAGTTTATTTAGAGAGAGATGGATCTGGACATGCGACATTGGGAAAGAGCAGAAAACTAGTGAGGAAGCTGTAGTGGGGTACCCTTGTTGATTTATTATTATAATATATGATATCATGTATACGATACTTGATGAGAGATAACCCTAGTGAGGACGAGAACTTATTATACCTATTCAGGTGACGATTTAGTTTCACATTTTGTTCATTGTTATTTAGTATGTTTTCTTTATCTTTTTCATGAGAGGATCTAGGGAGGATCCTATTGAGTATACTATTATTCTCACCCAATGTATATATAAACTATTTTTTAGGTTATCAGGAGAAGGTTTTAGATCAGGATGGATATTACTAACTTGCGGTTTTGCAAGAGTTGTTTAGGCTTCATCGTCACAGCCATGTTTACTTTTTTGGTACTTGTAGTTTTCCTTTCTAGTTAGATTAGTCTTGTATGACATTACATATATGTACATAGGAACTGTTTTATCTTTATGAGAATAATTTTTTTGTTGTATCTATATTATATCTCTTTTCTGCATGTTTATCTTAAAGGGTAATTCCTCCCATTGTATGTATGATATACCCTCAGTGCCAGTCGCCAACCCAAGGCCTACTGGAGGCAGGACTCATGTGGTCACTATCTCCCTCCTCTCATTATCATCTTGAGAGGGGTACTCTTTAGGGGGAGTGGGTCCTGATATAATTGTATCAAAGGTTCATGTTGAAGGATAGAATGGAGTTTAGAGTTAGTCATAAGTGATACTACATGGGTTGGTATGTAAATAGTGTCATCTATGTTTAGTAAGAAATGTAAAGAAGGGAGACCAGTTGAAACATAGGTATTTAAGGACCCCTATGATATGATGTACATACCTTTAAGTTTACTAGGCCTACTAAATAAAATGATACTGGTCGTAGGGTAGAGACCTAGGAAAGGATCATGAATTATTCTTCTTTGCATATGTGTTTGGAATGGGAAAACCTTGGGATAGGTTAAACCATAACAAAATAAAAAAAACCTAATTAATTAATAAATTTTTAATATTCCATATTCTAGGTTTAGGAGTCTCTAACCATTTTTTCTTTTAATGGAATGGCTCCAAGTTGACGTCGTTGTCAGGTTCGCATTGAATATGTTCAGTAGGAAACACAAGTAGATCACTATAGAATAGAGGTCAATGATGATGAAACTTAGAGGATCAAACTATGAGAGTGTCAACACATGATTATATAGAAGTATGAGGGAACTATTTTAGATTCAGTCATAGAAGACTAGTTGGAGGAGGTAAAGATAGATTTTAGATTGATTCTTCCTCAGAAGGAGGAGTGGGTTTTTTTGGATCTGATGATGCCATGTGGAGTAGTGAGGAAATGGTGGATATTATTCCTCGTGGGTCATGAGTATTCAGTAGTCTCATAGGAGAAGTGATGAGACTAGTTCGGTGTAGAGTTTCTTCGACCATGAAGGTGGTAAGTCACCAGGATATTTTTACACTTCGACGGGGGAGTTCCCATGTGCGAGAGTTCAGAATCCATTTCAGTACCCTTATGTGATATACATCATACCTATTTCTGAATGAAGAGGATAGGGTGAGGTATTTTTAGGTGTTTTTTCATCCATAGATTCTAGGTTACCCCATTTATGTTTTCAACATATCATGAGGTTTTAGATAGAGAATAGGTTGTTAAGAGGACGTTGAATAGAACCAGATCATCATAAGAGGGGATTTTTCAAGATTCCTCATGAAGTATATCTATGGTTATGGGTTTCCATTTTATTGGATATAAGATATTTTGGACATCAGGGGGTAGGTATTATCCCTCGCCATCTCATTTAATTAGGGGTATAGGCTCTCAAACATTTTCCAAAGTATCATATACATGTTTTTCATGTGGAGAACAAGGCCAATAGAAATGAGAGTGCTTAACCTTTCTTTAAAGTCATCATGCACCAGGTTTTCTGCTTCAGGTTCCTCTATTGAGTAATTTTTAACAAAGTTAGTAGTAGAAGATTTCTCTATCTTGGGATCAACAGAGAAGAGATGGGGCAGGTAGAGGATAGCCCTGAGATGCTCATTTTCCTCATAGAGGAGAGTGTGGCCATGGAGGTAGTCGTCATTAGGGTCAAAGAGGCCATGGAGTTGGACATGGTAAGCTTAATTCTCTAGAATTTCTATCATTGAGTGATCCATATATCATTTGAGGGACCATTTCTTATTTTCTACAAGGTTGCATGCTTTGTTTGATCTATGAGTGATGATCTCCTTCATATCACCTGCCCTAGTCCATGATTTGGTAATTAATGTAGAGAGGCTTCTAGTTCCCTTAGCATTGAAAATACTAGTTGGAGTTCAAGATTAAATGTATGAAGTATCTAGAAATTGTGAGATAGTGTTGGGTAAGCACCTCTCTTTGGGATACTTCCTATTTTTATAGATAGAATCATATGACATCAACCTCGACCAGGGTTTTTTGTATTCAGTGAATCTATTGTGGATTTATTTAGGAGGAAGGTTGTGTTTTATTATGATAAAGGGAACTCAATAATTTTCATTGGTGAGAGAGACCCTTGTATGGGTTGGAGGAATGTTCTGTCCTTTTCATATTTGATGGCCGAGCTAATTTTGAGTTCATCAGGGGTCCGATAGGTAGTATTTACCAAGGTTGTGTAAGAATAATCTGATGTCTTTCTTTAATAGGTTGTAGCCTTACCCCCTCAATGAGGGTTCGAGTTTGGTATTGAGATAAAACTTGGTGTTCCTCCTATATTGATGTATCTATATAGGATGGAACCTTTTAAGCTACAAGAGATGTGATTACATCTCAATGTTCTATTCTATCAAGATTTTTTTCAGCCAAGCGTGTCACCTTGGGGTGCACTAGTTTTGTCTTTAAAGAAGAATGATGGAAGATTACAGCTCCATATCGATTATCGTTTCTTGAATAAGGTGATAGTAAATAAACAATGTCCTCTTCCACAGATTAATGATTTATTTGATTAGATAAAGAGAGATATTTGGTACTCGAAGATCAATCTAAGGTCGGGATATCATCAGATATAGGTGAAGGATGAGGATATTCATAAGACCACCTTCTGATTTCATCATAGGAATTATGATTTTGTTAAGATGTCATTCGATGTGATGAATGATCTAACTAAGTTCATGGATTTTATGAATACAATGTTTAGGGTGTTTCTGGATAAGTTCATGGTGGTTTTCATTGATGACATCCTTGTGTACTTAGCATTCAAGGAAGAGTATATAGTGAATATATGTTTCATTTTGGTAGTTCTCTATAATTATAACCTATTTGGTAAGTTGTAAAAGTGTGAGTTCTAGGACTGTGAAGTTTTTTTCTTGGGTAATTTCATGTCCCAACAAGGAGTGTATGTGTATCCTCTGAAGATAGAGGTAGTTGTTTCTTGGGAATCCCACAATACTATTGCAAAAGTTTGGAGTTTCCTTGGTCATGTCAGCTATTATAGGAGGTTCATAGATGATTTCTCTTGTTTTGTGACTTCTCTTACATACATGACTATAAAATATCAGGTTTTTGTTTGGACCGGCCTATATCAGACATATTTTGAGTACCAAAAGGAGAAGTTGATCAGCTATCCATTTCTTTGTTTCCTAACTAAGGGAGTTTAGTTTGATTTTTTTTTGATTGTTTTCATCTTGGGTTGGGTTGTGTTCTGATGCGGCATATATTAGTTATTTATTATGGGTCTTGTAATTTATTTCCCCATGAGCACAAATATTCCGCCCATGATTTTGAGTTGGTGGTAGTTGTTTTTGCCTTGAAATTATGGCAACATTGCCTCATCAGTGAGTGTTTTTTGGTTTGTATCAACAAAAAGAGTATGAGGTATGTATTCTCTCGGTATTACATGAACATTGTACAATGATAGTGGATAGAATTCTTATAGGATTATGACTTTGAGATTTCATATACACTAGGAAGTTGAAATGTTGTAGTCTATGCGCTGATCGGAAATTCATATAATGATGTAGTGCATGAATCTGGAGGTTCATGGAGATTGATGGAAGATATATTAGTGATGCATCTTGATATGAAAGAGTTTGGTGGAAGAGTTTTCCTTTTCTAGATGACAGTGTATTCATCCTTAGTGCAGCACGTGGAGGAGTCCCAACTTGTGAATTTTGAGGTGGTGGTCTAGAGAGACTATGTTTTTTTTGTGATGCCTCTAATGGTTGGTTTGAGGATGAATAACACCAATTTTTGTTCCAAGGAGGGATTTCTATTACTTTCTTTATGTGTGATTTGGTTCTTTTACAGTTCCATATCCCACCCTTTTCATAATATCCTTGCATGAAAAATATGTACCGATCTCTAAGAGGTCAATTTTTTTGGTCTGGTTTGAGTAATGTAGTTATAGAATCTATTTCTTGACATTTGGTCTGTCATAAGGTAAAGGTCAACCACTATGTTCCTAGAAGTTTGATCCAGTCATTAAATATTCCCCAATGGAAGTATGAGAACATCTTTATAGACTTCATTACCATTTTACCTTGAGATTATGGAATATTTGATGTTATATGTGTGATAGTGGATCATTTGATGAAATTGTCCCAATTTATAGCGGTTAAGGAGTCGACCTTAGTGGAGGTTCTGTTATGGTAATATCTATAGGAGTTAGGAAGACTCCATAGAGTCCCAAGGATGATCATCTCTAATCATGATCCTCATTTTACCTTCAGGGTTTAGAGATTCCTTTAGCATTATTTTGGCTCTTAGTTATACCATAGAACTGATTTTCTTCTACAGATTTATGGTCAGAAAGAGCATACTATCCATAATCTTCAAGAAATGTTGCATTCTTATGTCATAGATTTTATAGGTCCATGTATAAGGCACATAACCATAGTCAAGTTTGCATAAAATAATAGTTTTGACTCCACCATTGTTATGGAAACATTTAAATATTTTTAAAGACAATATTTTTATTTTTCATTTTGCCGGACATAGTTTAGAGAATCAGAAATTCTTGGGATGGATCTAGTAATGAACATGATAGAAACGGTTTAGGTGGTTTTATAAAGGATTAAGGCAACATAGGATCATCATAAGTTCTATATTGATAATTAGAGGAGACATGGAATTCGACGTTGGAGATCATGTGTTTCTAAATGAGAATCATCCTAATAGATAGCAACGGTTTGTTCATGGGAGTATAATTTACCCATGGTTTTTTGGGACATTCAAGGTTTTGGATTATGTTGGATTTGTAGTGTATCAGATAGCACTTACCCCACATATGATATGGATTCATGATTTCTTTCATTTGTTGCAGCTTCTCCGTTACCTTCATGATAAGTCCCACATCATTTATAGGGGTAAGATTGGTGTGGATGATGATGTGACCTTCAAGGAGTGACCTTTTGAGATCTAATACCATCAAGATAAGGTGTTTCATGGGCACGTTGTTCCCTTGGTTTCTATCCTTTAGCGGCATGGTGGTGTAGAGAAGAGTACCTAAGAACATGAGTCACATATATACACTTAGTACACCGAATTTTTTATTTTATTTCTATTCTCTTGTAACATTTCTCATTTTTTAGATGTCATCATTTTTATAGTTTATGTGATGGATTTTTATTATCACCTTTTTTATTGATGACTTTTCTCTCATTTGATAAGTACCTCCCCTAGGAGAGTGTTTAGAAGCTATTTTTGTTGTGTGTTTTTTCTCTTATTCGTATGATGAGGTGGTTGGGCTCAACGATGGTGATATCCTTGAGAGGTATCTCATGGAGTGTTTTTATAGACAACCCTTTATCTTTATATTCTATCTAAGTTTAGTTTTATATTCCAAAGGATGAAAATGGTTTCAAAGGTATCTAATGTAATGGCATGGATATTGGTATCTTTTTCCTTTTTGAATTTTTGGTGTTCGAGGTTCTTGAAAAATTTTACAAGGAGTTTCGGGGTGTTTGAGAGGGAAATGGAGAGTTTCAAGGGATTATGTGTTGTGGATAAATGCATTGTGTCATAGCACCAGTGACTGCAGTGTAGTGGATCTTGTTATGGCGTAAGAAGTCTTGGGGAGGAGTTTTGGGGCTACTTCCTTTTTAGGAATGGCTATGTCATGGAGGTAGGTAGCAGTATAGGCACTTCTTTGGTGGTTAAGCAATGCGGTGTGGATTAATGAGGTTGCAACGCAGTGGGTTTTGAGGCTACTTCCATATTAGAGGTAGTTATGTCACGGGGGTTGGGTTGTGGCGTAACCTCCTTGTTAGAGATGGGGGTTTTGTGGTGTGGTTCTGGAGGCTACACCATAGTCACTAGTTCCACTTTTATAAGATATTACCATGTAATTTGGGTCAAACTTTGATTAATGTGGTCCCTCATGTTCTTCCATAGAATACCGTGTGTCATCCAGTTCTGCGTCATAGTCCATTGGGCTATGTTGTCGTCCTCTATTCTTCAGTGGGTCTATAAATACCCCAACCCCCATTTGAACCCCAATTTTTTCCAGTCTATCCAATCCAACCCTATGTTCCCTAGGGTAGTTTTTAAGGATCTTTGAAGCCACTTTCAATAGGGATTGGTCCCAACTTTCCATTTTTGATCCACAGCGATCTGAAGTACATTCTAACTAACTCTTCTCACGGTTTCTTCATGGATTGACCTTTTTCCCCCCATTTCTTATATCCATGATATAGATAATGTTCTATATCATTATATTGTATTTTTATTGGTTTTTTAGTATCTTGGTTTTGGTGCGGTATCCATGGAGGGATGTGGATTCTTGGAGGAGAGGTGATCAGAGATATACGATGTTAATTTGTTCTTATGTGAAGAAAATTGACTCATTTGAGGTAGGGAATTAATTTATTCTCTTCTATTTATGTGAAACCATAAATTTAACATGTTTTATCCCTTTATATGGTAATTAAATTAACCTAATAAATATTAAATTAATTTATAATAAATTTGGTTTATGCTAGTGATATCATATTTTTTCTTTCCACCATGACATTAGGTTGCCTTTTATTTTTGAAGATAGTTTGTTATATATTATATTCTTTGTATATAAATTTGTTCTGTTTGGTTTAGTATATTGAAATTGATGAAATTAGTAAACAACATAAATTCAGAATTAATTGGTTGGATAAAGAATTAAATATTCATGTTTAATAAATCTAGTGTTCCATATAATTTGGTATAATCAAATTGATGATTAGAACATTTTTAATTGAATGTGTTGTTCCATGAATTAATCAAATTGGATAAAGAATATTAATTTGTAACTATTTTTAACAAATATACGGATAAAAGTCATGTTTAATGGAAATTCTTGGAAGCCTCTTTAATTAATTGTAGTATATTGTTGATGCATTAGGTTACCTATAGTCGTAACCTATAATAAATGAACCTGTTAATTAAATATGGAATAAAAAAACTTTTTAATAAAGATAAATGTTTGGGGTTTATAGTGCTCATTATATTTAAAGGATGGATGCCTAGGGCTGTGAAATCCCATTTGTATGTAAAGGCTGAATGCCTTATTTTTAGGGCTTAGATTTCCTTGTTGACTATGCATGTTTGTTTTTTTTTCTATTAGAGTGCTCTATTTTGATTCTTGTCATGTGATGTTATCCTGCTATGGCTGATAAGATATAGACAGGGAGTCCCAGATGATGTGGTAGTAATTGATGCCTATAATGGTAAGATGCATCGGTACATGTATGAGGGTGTTGAGGATGACACCAGAGATGATGGAACAAGTTGAAGCAGGGCTTACTAGTTGTTATGATGAAAGCTGGATTATTTTTATTAGTGATTTTTTTTAAGGTTGGAAGTTAATTTTCTCGTTATCCTGCACTAATTTCCTCACTACTTGTGGTATCTGAATGTGCTTGGTTTCATATCTTTTTTGGTATCTTAGGATGTTTTTCAAGATTACCTATAATTTTTGAATGATAATAAATGTTTAACCCATGGGTTTGGTTCTTTCCAGAATGAAAATGTTGATGTTAATCCTGAAAAACCATGGAATCAATTTTCTTATGCCTAGAGGGAATGAAAATATCTTGGATGGTTAATGAAACATAATCATAATAATGTTAATTGTTAATTAATGGCCATGGAAATCGTTAATGTGAAGTTAAATATTGAAATAAATGAATGAACTTAATATATCTCTTTAATTGTTTGTGTTCTTATAGGATGTATAATCCTTTGTAGTGGTAGCCAAGTGTCTGATTGATGATAGCTACGGTTGAGACTAAGACTAGGTTATTCCCATAGTGTGGTTATAAGATATACTATATCTTTTAAGTTTTATTATTTTATATGCTACACTACCCATGTCATGTTAGGATGACCAACACCCAGTGAACTCTGGGAGGGTGTGTTCCTCAACATCTTGGTTGATGATGAATGGATGGATAACTACCCCATATATCCCCTCTCTCTTTTCTTGGTAGTACTATGTGCTAGTATGCATGGTGGTTAGTTTCCCATATATATGTGTATAGGGATATAATGTCTTGTGGTTATTTCACACACATGTATCACCAGATATATTATCCAATGGATTATTATAGGTATAACTTGTTTAGGCTGTAATGGATTGAGGTACCTTACTCGACGTATGGGCTGTGATGGATTGAGATATAATACCTGATGTATGGTACAAGTCATACAAGCTATGGTGGATCCTAGAAACTATTTGGTTACTATATGATGATATGGATGGGATCATGTGATGATTTGATGGTGTGATTCTTTACCCAGGTGTCTGTGGATTGGCTTATTTGGAGAGATATGTCTCATGATGTGTGACCTTGGGGATATGTGGAAAACTAGTAAAGAAGTGGTAGAAGGGTACCCTTGATGATTTATTTTTATAATATATTATCTCCTGTATGTGATACTTGGTTATAGATATACATGGTGATTCTAGGAACATAGTATGCTAGTTTAGGTGATGGGTTAGTTTCACTTGTTGTTCACTGGGATTTAGAATGCTTTCTTTATATTTTACATGAGAGTCTCCTAGGATAATCCTACTGAGTATACTGTTATGATCTCCCCATGTATATATAAACTATTTTTCATATCGGTAGGAGAAGGTTGAAGATTGGTATGGATATTAATATATCATAGTTTTGTAGGGGTTGTTTTGGCTTCATGGTCATTGTCACATTTACCTTTTTGGTACTTGTAGTTTTCCTTTCCAGTTGTTTTAGTCTTGTATGAAATTACATTTATGTACTTGGGATCTCTTTTATCTTTATAAGAAGTAGTTTTTTGGTGTATCTATTTTATACCTCTCTTCCATATGTTTCTCTAAGAGGGTAATGCCTCCCATTTTATGTATGATATACCTTTGGTTCTAGTCACCAACTCGGGGCCTACTAGAGGTGGGACTCAGGAGATCATTATATCCCTTCTCTCATTAATGGCTTGGTAGGGGTACTCTTTGGGGGTATGGGGTCATGATAAGAAATTCCCATGATATTAGAGTTTTTTCATGATGATTTTGGTAAATCTAAGATCACTGAATCGTTTTATGAGATGAAAAAATTATTAAAAATTAGGGTATCAATTATAAGAAGATGCATGCATATCTCAATAATTGTATGTTATATTGGGGAGAATATTTAGATAGAGATATGTGTAAAAGATAAAATTATAATAAATGTAAATCAATGAATAATAATTCAACAATGAATGAATGTGATACTATGAATAAGCAATGAAATAAAACTCTCATAAAGGTTTACATTACTTTCCTCTAAAACCTTAATTGAAAATATTATTCAAATCATTTCAAACTGCATATTATATGACATGGAATGCTATAGAAAGCAACAATGATAGGTTTATGCACCATCTAATAGATTCAATAGTATAGACATATTTTTATTCTTTATATTCAAATTCCTCTACAAGCCCTAGTAATGTGTGTTTGGGATTAGCCACTGATGGATTTAATCTATTTGGGACTTTAAGTACCAGTTATAGTATATATATAGTTATTTTCATCCCTTAAAATATGATTCAATAGATGGGTATACAACAAAATTATTTTATTATTTCAATGATTATATTAGGAAAAAAAATTCCAAGAAATGATATTGATGTATACCTTTAGCCTTTTATATAGGAATTGAAATTGTTACGGGGAAATGGTGTGGATACACATTATACATCAACTAAAAATGTTTAAAATGCATGTTTCTCTTATGTGGACTATTAGTGACATTCTAATACTTGGGATTTTTTTGGTTTAAAAACTCACACTGGAATGGCATGTCCATCTAGTAAAATTGATTTCAACTATAAAAGGATTTCTTATAGTATAAAATGGTTTTTATGAGTCATTTTTTTATTCTTGAATTCATCTCAAAGATTTATATTTAACAATTTATGATTTTATAGATAAATTGTTTTGAGGACTCCTCCAAAATTATTTTCTATTTCATAAATTTTGACATGATTTTCAGTTATTGTTGTGGAATTTAGGAAATACTATTAGTTGACTGATGATGGGAAAAGAGTTCATACCACATTATATAGAATTGGAACACATAAATGGAAGGAAAAAAGTATATTTTTCAAACATTATTATTGGGAACTACATATTTTATATCATAATATTTATGTTATGCACATTAAGAAAAATGAGAGTGATAATGTTCTTTTCACAATACGTAATGAGCAGGTAAAAACAAAGGATTATCTTAATGCACATAAATACTTAGAAGAAATTGATATATAGTGTGATCTATGGGAAAATGATAATTGTAAGTATCCTATAATAAATTTTTCATTTAAAAACCTAAAAAAGATGTATTACACCAATTAATTAAAAATATGAAAGTACCTAATGGTTATTTTAGTAACATTTCATGTTGTGTTTACTTAAAACATCATATGGAAAATGGAATGAAAAGTCATAACTCACATATTTTGTTGGAGTAGCTGATACCATGAACATTTCATAACTTGTTACCTAATAAAATAACAAAATTCATAATTGAGTTTTTTGTGTTTTTCAGATATATTTGTGAGAAAATTTAACCCCTATTGAGCTTGAAAATTTATAAGAAAGAATTTTAAGGAAACTATCACCTGGAGATGATATTTCCTCTATTATTTTTTACTCTGATGATTTATTTGAAATTGAATTTGGAAAAATAAGCTAATGTTTGAGGACCTGTACACTATCAATGGATATATTCCACAAAGAAATATTGTATTTTTAAATTTCACTCACTATAGAATTATGTTTTTAGAACTCATAAAATATTAGGGTTATTATGTGTTGATTCATTTGGAACATTGGTTATTTGAAGTCTTGTTTAAAGAATAAAGTTTAACCTAAAGGCCCCATTATTTCATGTTACTTGGTCAAAGAGTTCCTCACATTCTATTCAAGATATTTATATTGGACTAAGACAAAATTCAATCAAGTTAGACGTATTTATGATAACTCAAATCATATTAATTCCTTCAATAAATAAATAATATTTGAAATGTTAGTCATCTATTTGGAAATATAAGCACATTTTCACTAAATCATATAGAATTAATATAAGAAGAAACATTTGTGGTACTGAATAGTGATATCAGAAAACTATTCATTCAATAACTAAAGACACAAACAAAGAGATGACCTCAAAGTAAAACTCAAAAATGGGAAAGAAATAAAAAAATATGAACAAATATATTATTGATTGGTTTTTACATCATGTAAGTTCGTAATAATATTCATATTTATAATATGTTTATAGTTATCTTTTATAAATACTAATATTTTGTATCCCTTACTATATATCATGAATGTTGATAATCAATATGAACTGTGAGATGATTTGAAATATTTAACTCGGGGGAATTTAAATCAGTCTTGAAGATTCAATTCCTACAATATTAATGTTTTCAAGTTTTGTATAGATTATCATGAATAAGGTTTAAAAATAAAAAATAGTGGAATATTCACAAAATTCACAAAGATGGGATATTATGTGTAGTTGATTGACATTATCGAAAAAAATTATCATAGATAATTTTTTTGGTATATTATTAAATTGTAAGTGGGTCGATATTCATAGGTGTATAAAGAAATATTCATTATAGTTTACTTATGTAAACATAAATCATTTGATAGATACCAGTGAGCATGATGAAAATGGTCTATATATTTTGTATTTAAAAGCTAAAATGGTAAATTATATTGATGATGGATTCAATGAAGGGTTGAGTGTTGTGGTCCATATGAAATTGAGAGACTTGTATAATAAGGGTGATGACTTTGAAAAATGGTTTACTAATATTGAACCCTATTATTATGAATCCATTGATCTATTTTTCCATGATGAAATTTTAAATATTAGTCTTATAGGAGATGGTGAAGATTATGACATCATGGTAATAGTGGATAATGAAAATGAATTAAGAATGAAACCATTATACTTTTAATCCTCCTTTAACTTAGAAAATAAAATTTTATTTACTATTATAAAAGACTAATTCATTCTATAATAGAGTTTATATCATATAGTTTTTTCAATTTAATTTAACAAATATTGATATTAAAGTTTACATTGCACAATTTTTATTCTTATAAAAATCATGAAGCGAACGTTGATTGTGACTATTATGGGGGTAAAGAAATTTATTTTATTACTATAAAAATTATAAAATAAAGGTATCAGGGTAAAATAAAAATTAATATTTTTTTATATATAATAATATTTACATTTTGAGAAAATAAATCAGTAATTTTGAGCATCAAAGTTACTATTTAAATACATACAATTTATTGGGAATTGTTGTGTTGGAAATTTTAAATTTTATTACAGCCTTGTATCATTTCATATGTTGTAATTTCTTCCACTGTTGTTTATATTTTAGGAGTAATTCTAAGGATCAAATGGTTTTCAGACTTTAGTGAGTATACATAATCAGATGGAACTCAGACACTACTAGTGATAATCCTTACTCTATAACATACGCTACATACTTCTATAGGTATGATCCCCACTTTTACTGGCCTTCCAGTGGATGTTAATTTTAGTCCATAGGGTCAACTAGTAAATGATAATGATTTGACTAAAAATATTGTGTCACCCATACCATCATGAGGGTATTGGTAGGTGACTAATATTAGAATGTATGCCATTTTGAATGCATTATTTATTTCCTAATATACTAACTATGGAATATGTTTTCATTATAGATACAAATAATAGAAGAAAATAAACAAACCTAGAAGCAATGGATGTCTTGTTTTTGATGAATTTAATGTTTGACGTGTTGTTTTATAGTTTCAGTGTGTCTACGATTGATGCAGGAGGCATGCACATTCAGTTTTTTTGTCATATTACATCTATGTTAATGACCCTCCCTATCACATATCATGATTGGAGGCATGTTTCAATCAATTAGAATAATGATATCTTTGATAATCAAATAAATTTAAATGAAAATAAATATTTATAAACTATTTATTAAATTGATATTACTATAAAAATTATTATTCTAATATTTTTTACATTTCCTATTTGTAGGTGGTTTTCCATTTTGAGGTGCATTATGCTATTGTGAATCAGTGGAATTTGAAAATATTGGAAAAAATGGAAACATTTAAAGTATATATTATGGTTAATGTTCAGTGACATCTCATTAATCCTTCAATAGAGGTATGATAAAGTACTATAAGAGATACCTAAAGATAAGTGGAAGTATTTTTTTTGATATTTTGTCTAATGATTCATTTAGGTATTTCACAATTTGATATTATCTTGTTATAAATTTATTAATCATGTTAATTTTTTTCTTCCTTAATCATATTACATTTCATAGTAATATATCTTCATTTTTTTAGGAAATTTCTAAGAAAAACACAGTGAATAGAGAGAACCAGAAAATCTAACACATAGTGGGTCAAAGAGTTTCACAAAGATAAGATCACGAATATTTTAGTTATTATAACATATATATGTGTTCAATTTTAATTTATTAAGATTTTCTAATTATGAATTTTTAACATTAATGATATATGATTTGAAGGTTTCTCATCAATTTGGGAATATCTAGATGTGGTTCGATGTGCATAAAAAGTCATAAGGGAGTTATTTGAATGAACATACTCAAAGTATGGGGGTAAGCTAGTTTAGTTATTACTTTATTTTACTAAATCACTTTATTGTTTTATATTATTCAATGTGTGTGTTAAGATTAAGGAGTTATGGGATAAAAATCCATCACAGTCATCATTGATTTCCCACAGTGATGTTGTCTACCAGGTTTTGAGAAATAAACATCTAGTTCATGTTTAGATGATGGGTTATTAACCATCCCCATCATGAATATTTAAGAGGTCCCTAGAATAATTCACTGTTATGCATTTCCCTACCTCAATACCTAGTATTTTTCATGATCCAACATCAAAAAAATAAAAATATTATATTGAAGACCAAAATACAGGAGCAGGAGTCACGCATGAGAGCTTGGGATGAGAATTTTACTACAATGGGGGATGCTTTCCTGACATTATTTTGGGAATCAACGGGGAGTATACTTGAGGTTATTACATCCATGATACAATAGTCTCAATAGGTAAAAATGTTTATTATTTATATTTTTTATATTATTGTTTAATGTAATATAATTTGTTTTTTTAAATTATTTAATTATAAGCACCATAGGGTATAAGTCATTAGGATAATGAGGAGGGATTATCATATTGAAATAGACACCATGATGTAGATGTAATACCTAGTGTTCTTTGATTCATTATATGTTTTTATACATATATATCCCTTATATGTATGCAATTTATTTTTGTAATGATGTGACACTTTCATTCCCACATGACTGATGTTATGGTATGTATATTTACATATATTTATGTTATGTTGTAATTTAGTTTGATTTGTTTTTATAATGATAATAAAATTTATTTTTTTATACTATTTTATTAATTGTTCTTGTACCAGTTGAGACTATTGTTATTGTAGGAATTTAATTTTTTTCATTATACTATAGGGAATAAAATTATAGTAATTTCATTTTTTTTATTTTTTTTTATTAGTGGAAGTTTTAATTTCCATGTATATTAAACATAGTAGCTAAACTACCGTTATGAACTAATAACCACTAATAATTGATCTGGTATCTAAAAAACCATCCCAAAAATAAATATTGATAGTTATAACCACCACTATATATGGAAAAAATACAATATATTTTATATTTAATGGAATTGTTTTTAACAACTATAAAATAATTTTTTTAGGGGATGTTAAAAATCCACTAGATAACGGTTTTACAGTAGTTTTTATGAATAACCGCTAATAAAAAAAATGTCAGGCTTGAACTTCCTATAGAACTAAACATGAAGGTTCAATAAACAAACACAAAAAATTTAATAGTATTTTAAACCACCATGTATACCAAAAAAATAATTTCTAAGGATTATATTTAAAATAATAAAAATTGTTCCACTTGATGGAAGAATGGAATTTTGGTGGAGATGGATCATGCTATTTTGATAGAACATGATACTTCTCATTATTTATGAAGATAATAAATTGGTACAATAATTCATATTCAAAAACAATGATTGTGTTGACCAAATTTATATATTCCACCATATGTGGTGTGCTATAATAATTCTGCATGTTTTAAATACTTAAGTGAATTTGGTATCCCTTGTTTCATCAAAGTGAAAGGTGAAAATCTTGGGAAGTTTGAGAAAATAAGAGTTGTTGGTATTTTCATTTATTATCCTCTAAATGAAATATGATATAGATTTTATAATGAATAGATATAAAATATTGTGGATACTAATGATGTGAAAGTGTTGGAACACTTAAATAAGGAAAATAAACATTAGGAAGAAAGTTTCATAAGTGATGATAATGAAGCAGTTTTTATTGAGAAGCTAGGTAAAGACTATGGAAATAATGAGAATTAAAAATAAGTTTGAGTTAAAGAAGATTATTTATCCATTTCAAGTGATGAATAATAACCTTTTTCATCACATTTACTTATGAGAAATCATATGGTGGTTCAAAATATCTTTTTAGAATAAGGGAAAAAGCTTTACACTAGAATAACTTTGAGGATAACAACACATACCTCACTTTTTCTCAACTTTAACAAAAAGATATGTAAAAGAGGATTTCATGAAATAAAAGTGGATTAATTATATGAACGAATAGTACGATAAAGTCAATAATAATGATACTTTATAATTTATTCCCAAGATAATAAATAATAATTTTTCAAAAAAAAGTGTGTGTTTCATGAAGATATAAATAAAAGAGGAGAAGTTGTTAGAAATAATTAAATGATAGTGTACAAAGGGTTCTCACAAGTTGAAAGAATTGATTTTGATGAGACATTCACACCAGTTCCTAGGATTGATACCATTAGTTTATTTATTGTTATTTCAGTGTAAAGGCAATTCAAGATTTTTCAAATGGATTCCAAGTCAACCTTCCTCAACAGAGATTAAGGAGGGGAAGTAAAAATTGAGAAACTGAATAACCTTTATGATTTTTTGTTTTAACAAAGTTTTATATTTTTTAATATTAATTGTTATTAAAATAATGTTTTTGAAAAATAGGTTAATGTTTTTGAATGTTTGAACCCAAACAAAAAGGGGTAGAAATGTTTTGTTTTTGATAAAGTTGTTTTCCCAGATGTAGAAGATCATACTAGGAAGCACTAAATGTAGAGTATCTTATTGAGAACCACTAATTGTAGAGGTTATCAGAAATTGAAAGTTATTGATTGGAAACTCCATTTGTCTTAGTTTCATCAATATGATGTTCAAGATTCATTAGAAAATATGGTTGTTAAAAATTTAGAATGTTACTAAAGTGGTTGAATGAAAATAGTGATGTAATGAGTTAGAAAGTTCTTAAAATTTCTAACCTTAAGTCAGATGAATATTTACTAGTTCGTAATTATCAAATATTATAATTTTTTTAACACATGTGATTCAATAATTATGATGAAAAGGGTGAGGATATGTGCAGCCAATCGTATTGAGTTTTGGTTGGAATGAAAGAAGGTAATGAAAGTAAGGGAAGTCAGAATACCTTCCTATGAAAGTTAGACAATGTTTTTACAATCTTAAATTTACCATAAATCATTAAATCTCTTATGATAAATGATTTTTAAGAAATGTAGGTATCATAAAGATTATATGAGTTCTAGTAACCAAGAAAACTTTTGTATTGGATCCATAATTGTCGGGCGTAGAAGTTTTCAGAAGTCTACATGAGTTATGGCCAATGAGGTTTGAAGATTTTCAAAGTTACAGATTGGAGTTTCCATCATAATGATAATTCCATAATAATAAGAATTAAATATTTATGAGGATTACATCAAACTGAAGATGGGGAAGTTCCATCAGATTAACTCTGAGAAGAAAATTCAAACAGACTGACTCTAAAAAGGAAATTCAATTGTACTAACTCAAAGAAAAAAATTCAATTGGATTGACTCTGATGAGTAAATTCAATTCTTAATCAGTTGAGGAAGTTTCATCATAATGAGATGAGGAAGATTTATCATACTGAAGAAAATTTAGGAAGTTTAAGAAGAATGATTACGAAGAAGACTCAATATAATTCAAGAACATTCTAGAATATTTGAAGTGGTCAAACATGAAATTCCAATATGTGTAGATCTTATAGTTTTTTAATTTTAATAAGTGGGAAAATATTTTTTGTTTACCTCCTTTTCCATTCTTATATTCCTATAAATATAAGCATAACACATTTTTACTTTGCAACCTTTTCATGTGACAAAAAGGTGGAACACTGCAAAGTTTGTATAAGAGTTATTTCTAGAAAAATATTTTATTAGAAGATCAGATAGATTAAAGTTTTTTTACTAGACAAAGGAAGATCAGACCAAGTAATGTTGGATTTAGGAAGATCAGACTGAGTAGATTGAGAAGAGTTTGAGTAATGTAGATTGAAAATGGGTTCATCATACTGAGTCCATTGGACTGAATTCATCAGACTGATTCCATTGCACCTATCCCCATCGAACTAAGAGAATCAGACCCAGCCACCTCAGAATGAGTATTCCAGAAAGAGAATTTATGGATAAAGTTTAACAAATTATTTATTACTTTTTTTTGGCTCAATTATTTGTTAGAAAACATTTTAAACAGACTAGAGTTAGTATAATCATTCCTATCAGGATATATAAGGTTTCTAATGGGTTATGACACAAGTTATATCCACTTCTTTGTAATAGTGAATTTCTATAGGCCCATGGGAATGGCTATGGAGAGGATCTAGGTTCTCAGACTGTAGTCGAACCTTGTAAATATCATGTGCTTTAATTTCTTTCCAACTTTTACTTGTTAGAGTATTTAATAAAATATTATCAGGTAATGAACTTTAATAGGTTGTAGGGGTTAAGTTTCTAAAAGTATTGTAACTTATAAACAGTGAAAAACTGATTCAACTCCCCCCCTTCTTAGTTATTATTTGATCATTTGTAACTTCAAGTGGTATCATAAGGAAGGATCCCTTATTGAATCCTTATCATGGATAATATCAATTCTATCAAAATTAGAGTAATTCCTATGAATGATGGAAACAAATTATTATGAATGAAAAAATAAGATGATTCCTCATCTCCTATATCTTGTCCTTGAGGTTTTTAATGCCGCTACAATTGGGTTTGCACCTATTGAAAAATATTCCCCAATGATTTTTTTTGGTAATAGAAATATTGAAGTTTATAAAAATGATAGAAGTGTTATTCTTATATCTCTATCATAAAATCTTTATATGAAGTTTATGGTTATCAACACTTCAAAGAGTGTGTGGGACAAGTTTTAAAGTATTTTTGAAGGGAATACTAAAGTGAAGGAAGAAAAAATATAAATCAATAATAGTAATTTTGAAGACATAATAATGAGAGATGAAGAAACTATTGATGAATACTTTACCAGGGTAAATGAAATTGTTTGCAACTTCAAAGGATTTGGAGAAGTTCTGGAAGATTCTACAATAGTGAATAAACTTATGAGAAACTTTCTGAACATTTTTTATTCTAAATTTTCATATTTAAGAGATAAGTATGATTTACCTCTTGATGAAATGTATAAAATTCTTATTTCATATGAAATGAGGGAAGATCCAATGTTTTAAAATAAGATAAAAGATGAAGTGGCTTTTGAAACTATGATAAAAATGAAAAGTAAAGATACTGAAGATATAGATCATTGTGATTCCAATGGTAATGTGGGTAATGAGTTAAATAATAAATTCATTTCTCTTATATCTAAGAACTATAGAAGAGTAAGAGGAAAGTATGGTGGAAAAAATACTCTAAAATGTTTTTAGTGTGGTGGAATTAGACACTTTTCTATAAATTTCCCCAAGAATAAATTTTGTGAGTATCAAGATGATTCTGATAAAACACATTAATATAATTAGTGTAAAAAAGTTCCAAAGAATAAAATTCTTCCAAAAAACATAGGAATAAGTTTACTAGAAAAAAAATAAGTATATTTAGTAAGAAATTTGAATTTGAATCAACTGAGAAAAATTATTCAGAAGATGAAGGTTTAGAAAAATTCATAACCATCATTGAAAAATAAGAGAAAACAAAAGATTCCTCATATAGTGAAGAATTTTGTCAAGAATCATATAGAGAGTATCAACTCAGAATAGAACTCGTTGCATGCATTGATAAAAAAATAACCCTCAATAAATAAATTATAGTAATGAAGAAATATTGTGATAAGTTGATGAATAAATAAAATATGTCACCAAGAAGGAGGAAGAATACATTCATGAGATCTTAGGCAACAAATTAAGAGTTTCTAAATAGGTAAAGATGGTTGAAGATCATAGTAATAAATTGGTAGCTAAAGAATAAGAAGTCCATAAGTTTCAATATAAACTTCTTGAGTTTGGAATTACCTTGAGTAAGATGAATGAAAACTTTAAAATATAATTAGAAGTAAAATATGAGACTTCTAAAGTTGTTGAGAAAGCTCAATCAAGAATCAAGTGAATTACTCACCCTATAAAAATAATGTTTAATCTTATTTTTATAAAATTTTAGGTGATAAAAAAATTAATGGGAAAGTTTGGGTTGAGAAGGGATTTGATAAATCTATCACATCTACAAAATTTCAAAACTCTCTTTTTAAGAAAGATGTTCCATGCCCAGAGTATGTTAGAGTAGAAAGAAGATATCGAGCTCATCAAAGTTTCTATAGAGAAAGATCTTACTTTAATAGAAAATAAATATTTTATGGTTATTGTTTTTGTTGTGGAATCTTTGGGAATAGGTATTATAATTTTTTCCATAATGTATCTCTTCCTAGAAGATGGTTTGAATAGAGTGAAATAATTAGTGAAAGTAGAGTGAGTAACTTTCCTAAGTTATATAAAATTGAAAATGTAAATTCTCAAGATATTGAAACTTTCCAATGAAAGATCAGTTTGGTTGTTTGAAATATGTTTATGGAAGATGTAATCAATTGGTCATTTTTTAAAGAATGTTTAACCACTATTCCAAGAAAAATCTTACATGTGAGAAAAGAAAAGAAAGAAGGAAAAAAGAAAGTTGAAGAAAGAGATTTTGTTGTTGAGACTGCCTTGAAAGCAAGTAAAAGAAACAAACCATGAATACTTGATAGTGGTTTTTCTTCACACATGACAAGTGATTTAAAAATCTTGAAACAAGTTGAAAAATTAGTATGGAGGTGATTTTACCTTTGGGAATGATAGTTCTCTAAAAATAAAAGGAATCAGAATGGTTGAGATTGAAACTGAAAAGTTGAAATCTAAGGAAGTCTTTTTTTTATGGACTAAAAAATAACTTAGTATAATTCGTCTTTGTGATAATGGAAATTAATTTTCCTTTATAAAGATTTTTTTGTTATCAAAAGTGTGAAATAAGGAAATTTTTTTACAAAAGGAGAAATAACTAGTGGTAATCTCTTCCAAATAAGAGAAATTAACAACTCCTGTTATGTAATTGAAAATAAGATAAGATTTTTTGTAACTTTTCAAAAAGGTAAGATGACTAATAAAAGTCATAAGAGAGTTGAGATTCAATCTACCAGTCCTCTTGAACTTATTCATTTAAATTTATATGGGCTGATGAGACACTAATCAAGAAAATGGGATTTTAAATTTATCACTTTTATTGATGATTTCACTCAGATGACAAACATCATGTTTTTGAAACAAAATTAAAAGACTATAGAAATGTTTAGAGTCTTTAGAAAATAAGTTGACAAATAAATGGGGGTTTATATAAATAAGTTGAGAATAAATAATGGAACAAAGTTTACAAGTAATACTTTTGAAATTTATCTTAGAAAATATGGTATTAAACATCAGTATAGTTCTCTATATACCCAATAACAAAATAGAGTATCATAATAGAATAATGTAATTTTGGTAGAAATGAGAAGAATCATTTTAGAAGAATAAAAGCTTTCAAAGTTCTATTGGAGAGAAGCTATTAGTACTACTATACATGTTCAAAATATATGTTTATTGAGAATGAAATCCAAAATTACATATTATGAAATGTGGTATAATAAAAACCTTAATTGAAATACATCAATGTTTTTGGAACTCCATGTTTACATAACATAAAAAATATGGATCTTGGAATGTTTGATGAGAAAGTGGAAGAAGCTTTAAGTGTTGGAACAAATTTTTAAAAAAGTTAGTAGACTCATATGATGTGAAATTTATTGAAAATATAACTTCATTAACATAAGTTTCTAGGAATTTTGAGTAAGAAAAACTAAAATTTTATAATGAAAATGAAGGTGATAAAATTAATGTGCATGAATATTCATATGAATCCTGTGATGAGGAAAGTGAAGTAGGAAGAGAAAATCTGAGAATTTTCTACTTTACAAAAACATTTTGAGACGAAAAAAATTATTAGGAATCAAAAATCTCTAATTAAGACCAAAATAAAGATGATATTATAAAATAAAACTTCACTCATCACAAAATTTGAACCGGAATCACATTCAGAATCTATTCAACACAAATAATTGGTGGATTCTATGAATGAAGAGTCGAATAAAATTGAGAAAAATGAAACATGGGAACTTTTTCCACATTTGAAATGTAAAAATGTTATCAAAACAAAATGGGTTTACATAAACATGTGGAATAAACATGAAGAATATTCAAGAAACAAAGCAAGGATTGTTTATAAAGGATATTCATAGGGAGAAGGTGTGGATTTTGATGAAACATTTTCCTTTGTTGCAAGGTTATAAACTATTAGAATATTTATAGTAGTACCAGCTCACAAAAATTACAAATTATATCATATGGATGTAAATTCATCATTTTATAATGGATAAATTTAAGAATAAGTTTACATTGAACAACCTTGTGGGTTTCTACTTAATGAGGATAAAAATACAGTTTGTAAATTGAATAAATATTTTTATGGGATAAAATAAGCTCCAAATGAATGGTATTTTAAGCATGAAAATTTTATGAGAATATTTAATTTTTCTAAAGAAAAATATGATAGAAAATTATAAGTGAATGAATTTGACTTTGTAACTCTAATTGTAATTATTTATGTGGATGATATAATTTTTTTTGGGGATAGAGAATATTTTTGTAAACCATTTACTAAAGAAATGAAAAAAAAAACTTTGATATATCAATATTGTGACAATTAACAATATTACATAGTTTACAAATCCAAAAAAAAGAAAAATATATATTACTATCTAAAAAACAGTATGCTAGGGAATTTTTAAAAAAAATTAGCATGGAAAAATCCAAATATGTTTCTACTCCTATCCTTGTAGGGATGAAGTTAAGTAAATATGAGTCTTGAAAAAGTGTGAATCGGAGAGACTTTAAAAATCTAGTAGGAAGTCTACCTTTTATTTCAACCTTAAGGCCTGATATTGTTTATGTTGTAACTTGGTGTTCCTGGTGTCAAAGTAATATAGAAGAATCACATATGTTGATAGAAAAAATAATTTTGAGATATATAAAAGGAACAACGTCACATGGGTTGTTATAAAAAAGAAATTGTGAGATAAATATTCATGGTTATACTAATACTTTTGGTCTGGAGCTTGAAATGAAAGAAAATCGACCTTAAGAGAAAAACTTTTCTTGGGTTAATGTTGTGTAAGTTGGCATAATAAGAAAAAAATCTTAAATAACTTTGAGCATAGTGGAATCAAAATATATTTTAGCTACTCTGACTTGTACTCAGATGTTGTGGATGAAAGTTCATCTAGAATATTTGAAAGTAAAATTTTCTAAACCATTGAAGATACTTTGTGATAATTATAGTGCAATTGATATTCCTGAAAATCATATTCAATATTCAAGATCAAAACACATTGATATAACGTTTCACTTTATAAAAGAGAAGGTTTCTATTGGAGATGTTTTGTTGGAATATATATTAAAGAAGTATCAAATTGGTGATATCTTCAAAAAGGAATGCCAAAATAAAGGTTTATTGAGTTGATGTTATAACTTCATGTTTAGAATCCTATAATGACTTCCTAAATCTCATAAGGAAGTCCCCCACTATGATTTGTATTATATTGGTGAAGGGAGAGAGAAACTAACAACTTTGTACTTCGTAAGAAGTTTTTACTTACATTTATTTTATGAATCTGAAGCTCTGGTTATCAGATAATGGGGAAGATAACAATCATGGGGAAAAATAAAGGTGAGAAAAGATTAAATTGTGGGGGAGTTTATATTTACATGGGTGAAAATTTTTCTTTTCACTGAGGGGTGGAATTCCTTAAAAAACATTACTATATCCAGTAGTGTGGTATTAGGACACTCTCTTTTAGGAAAGACTATGTTTTCATAAAATTTGAAAACTTTGAGTTGTTTCTAAAAAAATTGTGAAAAAGTATGAGTGTTTGGAAAATAGTGAGCTTTAAAAGTTGTTAATGAAAGTTGTCAAACTAATCCAAGGGGGGGGATTAAAGAACCTTTATGATGTTTTTTTAAAAGAAAAATTATTTGTTGATAACTAATATTTTGTAAAAGATTTTTTTTTGAAAAACATGTTAATGTTGTTGAATATTCAATCACAAAAACAAAGGGGTAAAAAAGTTTTGTTTTTGAAAAATTTGTTTCCAAGAATGAAGAGGATCGAGCTGAGCATGTTGTGAACCAACATGGGTTTACCCCAAACCGGTCACCCAAACTGATATGTGGTAAGGCCCGAAGGGCATTCCTAATCCCCATGGGTTATCAAATAGTACTAAGAATCAATAGAGAAACATAAAGGGAAATATTTCACCTAATATAAATAAATAAACTGAACAATGGAAATAAATAGAGTAGCCTAATATATATAAATTATTTTCAAACTGAACATCTTTTATAAAATAAACTGAAAATAAAACAAACTGAATGAAAAACCCCAACTGAACCTGACACCCACAGTGTCTCCATATAACCCTGAGGGTCACTCTCCAATACCAAAACCAACTATCTCCCATAGAGATCAAAACAAATCTGAAACTTTTAGTACAAGCCAAAAATAAGAAATAACTATAGGTGTAAGTATTAAAACTCAATAGGAATGCCCAAAAAATTCTATTCCCAATGAACTTCCTTTAAAATAAAAGAAACATCAAATTCAAGTTTGGAATAAAATATATGAAAGTATGTTTTTCTACACCTTTTAATTTTAAAAAAAATACAGTCTATTTCCCCTTTTTATTCCAAATCCAGGTTTATTTTCATTCAAGCAACATTATCGTTTTTAAGAGGAATGTGATTCTTACTTTTCAGAAAATGATACAAAATAGTATAAAGAATTTCTTTTTTAAAATATTTTTCATAAACCTTTGAAACCCAACACATAAATTCCCAAAGAAACATACCACATGTGAGAACACCATAATAACCATATAATAATGGAAATGGAAATAAGAACAAAAGAGTAACCAACTAATAATCATCTCAATCATCACTGAAAGCAACCAAGTTCCAATAGACATGGGAGGAACCTAAGACCTCATGAATAATCCAAAACATACTAATACATGTTGACTCATACCATAAATCATGCCTCACTTGATGAAATCAAATATCCCGAACACGCTCATCCACACCCACATGGTACAGACCTAAGGGCTCAATCTCATATAAATAATAACAAATATCCCATTCTATGTGCCACCAGCTAATTAATAACCTAACTAGTAAAGTAATCATTCTTAAAAAATTCAATAGTTATTCCAAGTTATCCATGTTATGAGTGTAGAAGTGGGTGATCCAAATGATACCAACTGAGCATACAATCACATACACATATAATAATTTACACAACAGGCATCACCCAAGTCACACCAGGGGTTAATCTCTTTCCATTCGACTCAAAGATCAAAAATTAGTCCACACTAATGATCCCCTGTTTCCACAATATGTAATGGGTCATGAGGATTTCATAGTTAGGACATCCCAGCCATTTAAAAATAAATTTAATAAGAGAATTATCCAAGGAGGTTTTTCATGCTAAACACTTTCACTATTTTCAAAAAGGTTCCAAATAGGCCTCAAGCTCTTTCTCACAAAAACCATCATTTATTAAAGAACCAAAACCACCTTTCCAAAAAGGAAAATTTTCACCATTTCAAAAACATTAACAGAACAATTCCATTTAATCACTCACATTACACCTTCAATCCAAATCAATTTCTGTCAAAATTTCAAACATTCCATTAACCACCACCACATGCTAAAATATTCTTAAAATCTAAATACACCTTTCCTTTAAATAAAAAAAAAACCACTTTGAAACCCCATTTAAGGAACCCAAAACATCACTTCACATATCATAAATATATTCACAAAACCAAACCATTCTTTAGACATCACAATGCACATGAAAAATCCAACATGTCATTTAATCGAACACTTGATGCTCAATATTTAACAAAACAACTCCATTTATCACATAACAATGTATAAATCACCACTTCTCAAAACCAAAAATTAATACAAAGGTCACCCAACACTATTTATCATATAAGGGATGTGTGAAAAGTAAGAAACTAATGATTCTTAAATTTAAAAGGCATGTGTGAAGGGAAACCTACCTCAATCTCATGGTTTTTCGACAACACGCACCAAAAAACACACCACAAAGGCTCCAAGAGACAATATCTACCAAGAGGAACCCTAAAAACACAAAACCCCTAACATAAACCAAGGGAAACATGAACCCTCGATCCACATGACCATGGGGGAAAGATAACTCAAGAGTAAATGAAAAAATAAGGATGAGGGAGGAGAGGAGAGGAGATGACCTTGATAAATCTATCCCCAAAATTGAAGAAAACCCTAGATACACACCAAGGGAGAGGAGTGAAGGGTTTGAGAGTGAGGGAGGGGATCCCTTTGGGTTTTAAAAACAAGGAGAATAATAAGGGAAGTGTTTTGGGTCCAAATTCCTGACAAGGTAGAAGTTTAATTTCATAACTTTTAATATCCGGGTAGGTCACACGTTTTGCCGCGTGGTTTAAAAAACTGTGTGCCAACCGTTCACCCCTTACTGGGCATACCTAGGAACCTTTATGGTTTATCTGCACGGTTTAAAAACCGTGCTCCAACTATGAAGAATAGTTCTATCCTGATACAGTGGATTCTTGTATGCTTTAAGCACGGTTTGTCTAACTGTGTGTGGGTTGTGCACCCAAAACTAGAATCACTCCAAGGCTTTCATGGTTTTCGAGAACATTATGCATGGTTTTCCCAAACTGTTCACTAACCATGTTCCATGCTAAAAACACCCCTAAACTCAAAATTCATACCCGTCACACCTGAAACTCGAGAGCCAAACCCAAATCCAAAAGATAAACTAGTACAGAGGTCCAAAATAAAAATTTAAGTGTAACAATTATCCCCACCATTAACTCTTTACACCCCTATAAAGACACAATATCATCTAGTTAGTCGATCAAAGACTAATGATTTACACATAATAAAAATCTAAACCCTCAAATCAAGAACAACTTAACCACCACCAAACAGAACTCACACCTCTTTCCTGAAAAAAAAAACAACAACCCAAATCCACTTCCTGAGAAATAATGGGAAAATTGATCCATAAATTTTACGACCATTCCTCAAACAATATCATTGATCACATTCTTACAAACCCAATGTTTACCCAAACTAAAAATATCTTAGAAAAGAACAAATTCAAAAATATTCCACTTATTACCAGATCGAATCTAAAACCAAACCGAAATTTCAACACTGGAGGTTTGAGAGAACTCACCACTATTAGAAAACAACTAGCACTGATTTATTATAGGATAAATTCAAAGAGACCTTCGGTGGGTCTCCCCACTATTAAGAACCATATATCTTGAACCAACAATAAAATAAAACAAAAAAACTTTCCAACACATGCCAACCAACCCTACCATAAGGGGGAACCACCAAAAGAAACCCAATCTAAGTTGAAATTAGAACAAAATAAGGAAAACTACAATAGATAACCTTAAATTGTCTCCATGCCTTTATTGAAGACAAAACATGACCTAGGTTCCTCACACCCCTAGGATTTCTGACTACGTGTGATCATTACTCTGCGGGATATGGCTAGAGTCTGGATGTTTGAAGGATCTCCTACCTTACAGCTAGAATAAATAAATATTCGATCACCAAGAAAATAATTCAAAAGATACCCATGGGCGACACCACCATTTAAAATAGATAAAGTTTCATAATTCCAAAAATAAGAACACACATGCATTAAAATAATAGTTCTCAAGATATTCACAACATCCCCTTGCCTCACAAACAAAAGATAACACCACTAGGAAAAACTAACATAATGGAAAGAAACACCACAATAGAAAGGGACTTTAAACTGAGCCCTAATAGAACTCTACTCCTAAAAGCTGGCTCTATGTCACTTCTTGAAAACACCTCGATTGAACTATTTCAAGTGTCCTAGGCTCCCATAATCATGGAAGGTCTTCAGTGCACTTGGACATGATGACTTCTTATGATCTAGATTTCATTATTGATGATAGCACATGATCATATGCCTAGAAGAAGCAGACAAAAGATATAGAGGTATTTTAATTATGTGACTAGCACCAATAGATTTAGGGCACTTCCCAAACTCCTTAATAGAATTCCCTTCACTGCTTCTAGAGATCGAAGGAAGTATATCTACTTAAAGCACCCCTGCTAGCATAGCCTCAATATGAACATCTTTCCTCACCACATCATAAAAATAGGTTAAATTGAACTCCAACACCTTCAACTATAGATTATGATAAAGCCCACAATCGAATCACAAGCCTTCAAGGAATCATCTGCAATATACCCCAAATCATATGCAACTAGATCTACAAATTTACAAAAAAAACACCAACACCAACCCATCACTCTGCTATAGGAAGAACTTGTCCATTACATTCCTTACCTTCTTCATCTCAGAGAAGTATTTTTCGATGAATGAAGAGTTGAAGAACTCCCATGTAAGATCTTCTCGAGACTTTTTCTAAGAGACCTACTTCCACCACTTCTAGGATGACCCTTCAAGCATAAAGGTAGAAATATTTACCTTTAATGACCCAGGAAACTGATTGAAGTTGGAGTTCCTTTATATTCTCTACATACACTATTACAAATCGAGAGGATCTTCTTTACAATAAAAGAGAGGTGAATTTATCTTTCGAAACTCAAGAACAAAATCCTTAGGTTGATAAGCTAGAAATATTGATAATAGGGAACCACTCATAGCTTCACCTCGAATGTCTGTCAAATCTCTATGGGGGAAGAGACTAGGAAACAAGAAAATCAAGATCTCAATCAAAACCATCTCATCGAAAAGAGTTATAAAACTCAAAATAAAACATAAACAATAAATCCAAATCATAGTAAAAACCACACAACTACCAATCAAAAAAACATCAAAAAATTTCCTCTTGAAAACACTCTGGAAAATAAAAAAAACTTTGTGGGTTGCACACTCACCGATGGTATTTCATGGAGCCTCATTCATGTATATCCCATGCCGCCTAGGAAATCATCAACTCATGCCAATCCAGGAACTCATCCTCCCATGCCATCATCCAACCACTTTCCACACAAATCCATGCATGTGATCACCCATGAAAATACCAAAGGTAAAAACACATCATTTCAATTTTCCAAAAAAAAATACCTCACCCAAGTTTTTCACATTCAAAATATACTTTCCATCTCTACTTTCACAAATCATTTCTCAAAGACCACTATCCATTCAATTAAAAAAACTAAATTCAAACCCTACACATCATTCCTTTCATTTACTTCAAAAATAAAATCTAATGAATTTCCATCCAGAAATCTATTTTATCTCATTCAAAACATTTTTAGTAACTCAAAAAACCCTATGCCATAAAAATAATTTGTTTAAAAACTTATGCCTTCTAATTTAAAACAATTTCCAAACTCTTTCAAAAATAATTATTTCTTTCCAAACAACCAACTCTGATAAACCCTAGAAATCATTTTACAAAAACCCTCTTTTCCAAGACATTCTTCAAAATGAAACTAAAAAATCATTTTCCATTTTCGCATAACCAAACCATTTCCATTTTAAAATCCTGTTTTTATCAATCCCAAAAAAAGAGTACCCAAACAATTTTCGTAATCAAAGAAGATCCCAACAGCTCACAGGGGGAAACTAGTGTTGGTCGGTGACTTGGACATATGGTTGGTAGCTATATTCCAGACACATAACCATCACAGAGAGTCTTCTAGGACCATATCTCTTGCTCTATAAAGATTTACAGGCCCTATAAGCTCAGAGAGACCACTATCATAACTCCCATTTCATATCCCAAACACCAATAAATCCATAAGAACCAAAGAAACCAAATAAAACTGGACTTCCCAATGCAACCCAAGGCTTGTCATAGAAATTGTTGGCCATACACTCCCTCGTACCTACACCCCAAGGTTCCGACTGTCCTACTCCATCTACCTTGACATTCTAAAATAACATCGGGTGCTCTGAAAGTTATGTCCTACTAGTTAAACTTACTTTGATACCATTTTTTCATGAACCAACTTGGGTCAACCCCAAACTGGTCACCCTAGTTGATCTGTGGTAAGGCCCAAAGTGCATTCCCGATCCCCATGGGCTGGATACTAGTGTCGAGCATCAAAAGAGAAAAATAAATGGAACTATTTCACCCAATATAAATAAACTGAATAGTGAAAATAAGCATAGAAACCCAATATATATAAATGATTTTCAAACCGAACATCTTTTATAAAAGAAACTAATAATAAAAAACTGAAAGAGAAAATCCAACTGAACCTGACACCCACAACGTCTCCATGTTTCCCTGAGAGTCGCTCTCAAATACCAAAACCAACTATCACCCATAGTGATTAAAACCAAGCTTAAACCTACATCATAAGCTGAAAACAAGAAATAACTATAGGCGTGACTGTTAAAACATAGTAGGTGTAATCCAAAAAATCAATTCCCAATACACTTCCTTTAAAATAATAGAAACATAAAATTCAAGTTTTAAATATAATATATGAAAGTAATATTTTATAAAATTTTTACTTTTAAACAAAACATGGTCCATTAACCCATTTTATTCTAAATCCAGGTTCTTTTCCATTCAAGAAACATTATCGTTTTTAAGAGGAAAGTGGTGATTACTTCTCAGAAATGACACCAAAGAGTAAAAAAGAGTTATAATTTGAAAAATATTCATAAACCTTTGAAATCAAACATATCACTTACCAAAGAAACATACCACATGTGATAACACCAAAATAACAATATAATAAAAGCAATGGAAATAAGAAGACAAGAGTAACCAGACAATAACCATCTCAATCATCACTACAAACAACTAAGTTTCAATAGGCATGAGAGGAACCTTGGAAATCATGAGTAATCTATAAAATATTAATACATGTTGACTCATCTCAGAAAACATGCATCACTTGATCACATCAAAGAACCCCAACATGCTCAGCCACACCCACATGGTACATATCGAGGGGCCCAATCCCATAGCAATAATAACAAATATCTCCCTCCTATGGGCCACCAGCTAGTGCGTAACCTAACTAGTGTAGAAATTGTTCTTGAAAAATTCAATAGGTATGCCAAGTTCTCCATATCAAGAGTTTAGATGAGTTTGATCCAATCGATGCAAACCAAGCTTCCAATCACATACACATATAATAATTTACACAACATGCATCAACCAAGTCACTGTATAGATTAATCTCTTGCAATTCAACTCACAGATCACAGAAGAGTCCATATCGAGGATCTCTCATTTCTGCACTAAGTAATGGGTCATGAGGATTCCACAAAAAATACATCCCACCCATTTAAAAATAAACACGGTAGGAGAATTATCCAAGGAGAGTTTTTATGCTAAACACTTTCACCATTTTCATAAAGTTTCTAAATGGGCCTCAAGATCTTTTTCAAAAAAACCATAATTTATTAGAGAACCAAACCCACTTTTCCAAAAAGGAACAATTTCACCATTTCACAAGAATTTGTAACAAAATTCCATTTAATCACTCATATCACACCTTCAAAACAAATCCATTTCCATCAAAATGCTAAATGGTCCATTAACCACCACCACATGCTAAACCATTATTAAAATCCAAATACACCTTTCCTTTACATCCAAAAAACACTTTGAAAACCCATTTAAGGAACCAAAATTATCACTTCACACATAATAAAAATATTCACAAAACAAAACCATTATTTATACATCACAACGAACATGCAAAAGACAACTGGGCATTTAATCGAACACTTGGTGTGTAATATTTAACAAAATAATACCATTTATCACATAACAAGGTATAAATCAAATCTTTTCACAACCAAAAATTAGTACAAAGGTCACCTAGAACTATTTATCATATAAGGGAGGTTTGAAAAGAAATAAACCAATGATTATTAAATTAAAAAGGAAATTGATAAGGGAAACCCGCCTCAATCTCACAATGCTTTAACAACACGCACCCAAAAATATTCTATGAAGATTCCAAGAGAAAATATCTACCAAGAGGAACCCTAAACACACAAACCACACAACATAATCTAAGGTAAATATGAACCCTAGATCCACATAACCATAGGGTAAAGAGATATAAAGAGTAAGTGAAAAGAGGAAGAGGGGGGAGAAGAGGATATTACCTTGAGAAATATAGACCCAGACTTGAAGAAAAATCCTAGATACACACCAAGGGAGAAGAGTTGAGGCATGAAGAGAAAGGTAGGGGATCCCTTTGGGTCGCACAAACTAGTATAAGAAGAGGGTATGTGTTTTGTGTCTAAAATCACAAGAGGGTATAAGTGGAATTTCAAAACATTTAAGATCTCAGAAGCTCGCACGATTTGGCTACACAGTTTTCCAAATCGTATGCCAACTATGTGCCCCTTATTGGAAACACCTGGGCACCTATATGGTTTGATCAAAAAGTTTATAAACCATGTTCCAATTGTATGGAATGGTTCTGTCTTGAGATAGTGACTTTCTACACACTTTAATAATGGTTTGAATAACCATGTGTGGGTCATGTACCCTCAACCAAAATCACTCTAAGTCTTGCACAGTTTCCCAGATCATGCTGCATGGTTTTTTCAAACTATTATTTGACCATACACCAAGGTAAAAACACCCCTAAACACAAACTTCATAACTATCACACCCAAAACTTGAGAACCGAACCCAAGTCTAAAATATAAATTGTAACGAAGGTCTAAAATAAAAATTCATGTGTGAAAGATAAGTAGTGGGTGAAGAGTATAGGAATGAGTAGCACTAGTTGCAAAAGTTATTAGAAATATAAATTTGTTGATCAGATGCTCCATCGGTCCTAGTTTCATTGGCATGAAGTTCAAGATTCATCAGACACCATGGTTATTAGAAAGTAAAAATGTTGTTGAAGAGGTTGAATGAAGATATTGATGTTAGGTGTTAGAAAATTATTAAACATTCTAACCTTTATTTAGATGATTATTTTCTGGTCTGTAATTCTCAATATCATAAGTTGTCTATTACACTTGTGATATAATACTTATGAAGAAAAGAAGGAGAATAGGTTAAACCAGTCGTATTTAGTTTCGGTTGAAGGAAATAATGTTCTGAAAGTGAGGGAAGTCACAATACTTTCCTATAAAAATTATATGATGATTTTCCAATATTGAAGTTCTCATAAATAATTAAAACTATCATGATAAAATATTTTGACGAAATATAGGAATCTTAAACATTTTATCAGTTCCAAGAATCAAGAAAAAGTTTGCATTAGATCTAGGATTACTGGACAAAGAATTTTTTAGAAGTTTGAAGGAGTTATATCTAAAGAGGTTTGAATATTTTTAAAGTTGTAGAGTGGATTTTCAATCATAATGAGAATTCCATCATAATGACAATTTCATTGTAATGATAATTTCATCATAATGAGAATTATTTTGTAAAAATAATTCCATCATTATGAGGATTTCATTAGAACAAAACTCGGGAAGTTCCATCATACTAACACTGAGAAGGAAAGTATATCAAACTAACTCTAAGAAGGAAATAATTTCGAACTAACTCTGATAAGGAAAGTCAATTGGACTAACTCTGATGAGTAAAGTCAATTCGTAATGAGATGAAGAAGTTCCATCATAATGATCTTAGGAGGTTCCATTATAATAAATTAAACTAAGGAAGTTCAAGAAGGTTGATTACAAAGAAAACTCAATATGACTCAAGAAGGTTCCAAAATCATTGAAGTGTTCAAACTTGAAATCAAAATATGCGTAATTCTTTTAGTTTTTGAATTTGAGTAAGAGGGAAAATTTGTTCAATTTCACCCCTTTTCCATTCTAGCATACCTATAAATAGAATAATAGTACATTCATTCTTTGAAACCTTTTCATGTGTGAAAAAGGTAGAGCACTGAAAATTTTTAGTTAGATTTTTTTCTGAATAGAGATCTCATTATAATATTTGATAGATGAATGTTTTATTGCCATAATGAGGAAGATCAGAGCAAGGAAAATCTGAGTGAGGATTATCAGACTGAGTAAATTGAGAAGAGTTTGAGTAATGTAGATTGAAAATGGGTTTATCATACCGAGTCCATCAGATTGAATTCATCGGACTGAGTCCATCAAACTAATCCTCATCAGACTGATAGAATTAGACCCAGCCACATCATACTGAGGATTCTAAACATAGAATTTTTGGATCAGTTTGAACAAAGTATTTATTCTTTTTTGTGGCTTAATTGTCTGTTATCCAACTTTTTAAACTAATGGTAGTTAGTATAATATTTTTTATCAGGATATATAAGGTGTCTAATGGGAGTTGAAACAAGTTTTATTCACTTCTTAATTATAGGGAATTTCCATAGACCCATGGGAGTGGAAATGGAAAGGATGTAGGTTCTAAGACTGAGGCCTAACCACATGAATCTCATTACTTTACATTCTTTATAACTTTTAAACACATGAGTATTTACTAAAATATAATAAGTTAATGAACTTTAATATGTTGCAGGGTTTAAGTTTCTAAAAGTATTGAATCTAATAAAAATTGAACAACTGATTCAACCCCCCCCCCCCCTCAGTTGTTATTTGATCATTTGGAACTTTTGAAACCCAATGGTTTATTTCTAGGAGAATATATAGGGTATGTTTAAAAGTTAAAAAAGATAATATATGGGTTAAAACAATCCCAAAGAGTGTTGTATTTTTAGTTATACACTTTATTGAAATTTTTGAAATTCAATAAGGGAAGATTAGAAAAAAAACCTATATATTAAAGAAGAAAAAGAGGTATCACTTATTGTTATTGTCTATGTTTATGATATCGTCTTTATTGGAAATAAATAATGTGTGTGAAAGATTATTATTTTGGAAATGAAATTTTTTTATATTTTTAGAGAAATGAGGTATTTCTTGGGCTTAAAAATTCTCAAGAGGAAGATCATATCTTTCTTTCTTAAGAGAAGAATACTTGATAAATTATAGAGTTTTGGAATTGAAAATTTAGATTTTATTTTTACCACAATTTCAGTAGGAACCAAACATTCAAAAAATGAAAAAGGAAAGGAAGTTGATAAAAGATAATTCTAAAATCATATTGGGAGTTTTCTTTAATTAATAACTTTGAGACCGAATAGTGTATTTTTTACATTATGTTCCTGATATCAAAGTTCACTGGAGGAATATCATATCATTACTAGAAATATATTTTTCAAATTTATTAGAGGCACAATGGACTATAGATTGAAATATGATAGTAATGGAAATATCAGTCTGTTAAGATATAAAAATTTGGATATGTATAGAAATGTATATAATAGAATAGAAATATCTAGTGTATTTTTATTTTTTTGATAAAGGTGTGTATGTTGGTACAAAAATAAGAAATGTTTGGTAACCCTGAGTACTCCTAAATCATAATATGTTATTGCAACTCAATTCACAACCCAATTGATATAGATGAGGACTCAGTTGAATGAAATCAAGGTATGTGTAAAATTTATTATACCCATTGGAAATAATAATCAATGATTCATAAAATTATTGATAAATATGGTTAATTATTCTTGATCAAATCAAATTTATATAAAATATCACTTCATCAATGAAATTTTTGAAAAATATATGCAGAAGATATAATTTATTTCAACAAAGGAGAAAATAACAGATATGTTCACTAAATTACTGCTTACGGATTCATTTCATTGATCGAGGTTGGTGATGGAAGTTTAACCTCATTCTTCTTAAGGCTAAGGTATGGTGATTTAATCCCTTATATCACTTGTTATTTGGATTAATATTATAAAATGGTTAGAAATATAGCATAAATCACTTTACGTTTATTCCTTTATGTATTTTCAAGGGGTCATCAATATAGGGGGAGAATCTAATGATATGGTTTTCACCTATTGGATTATAGATCACTTATTTAATGAGATAATGTATATAGAGGTAGTTTTTAAAATGGGTATGATATGAGGTCAGCAAGTTTTTGTGATTTGTAAACTATTATAACATGCTTAGTGAGAATGTATGTAGGAACTTGTTATGCATAAGTTCAAGGAATATTTTTTGAAGTGGAATTAGTTTTTCACAAGTGAAATAAGTGATATTATTAGTTGGTATCAATTGGTATCAAAATATATGAATAATTGGATGTAATTCACTTTAATGGACAATGTTATTTTATTGGTCAATGTTCTTTTTTCTTGCACCAATTTCACTCACATTGGATTGAAATTGTTGAATGATGATTCATTTATAATTTTTATAGGTGTGAAGAGAAATTATTTTTTAATGGTTTCTAAAATATACAAAGGGGTATATTGTTAATCCCATTAATGAAGAATATGTTTGGATATTAAGTGGATATGGTTATTTTGTTTTGTTTTTTTCTCAAGACATAAATCATGTTCAAAATTAAGTGTTACATGGTGTTTAATTTTAGGTGAAGATAAATACAAGGTTGTGGAGTGTTTAAAGTTGTTTGGAATAATTTTATAAGTTTTTATATTTGATTTTAATTGTTTTTGAGTTGAGAAAATTTAGATCTGGAAATCAAAAATTCTTCATTGTATAAGGTTTTTACAAGGTGTTTCATTTGAGGTGATGTTCATTCAATGGTTATGGAGTGTTTTTTTTATGTTTCAAACTCAAGTGTTACACGTTGTTTCATTTTATGTGAAACTCATTCCAAGGATATAGAGTCTTTAAGTGTGTTTTCAAGATATTTGGAGGTGTTTGGAGTTTTTTTGAAGATTAAATCAATTGAAAAAATTTGGATCTGAAAAATGAAAAATCCTTATTGTGTAAGGTCATTATATTTAGAATAGGTGAAAAATCAAAAAAGGAAATAATATTACTCTGATATATAAGATTTTATTTTTAATACATAATATATTTATCTATGGATATAAAATTTCAAAATTCCTCACAATAAGGATTAATATGTAAGATTTTTTCTATGAGTTGAAAAGTATGTCAAAGTCCTCAGTAAAAGGTTGATACATAAGATTTTTATACGATAAAGATTTTTATTGGATACAGAGGAGTTTATTTCCAATATGCAAAAAAAATCTAATACACAATATAAGGACCCATCATTAAACATTACATAATCTTGAATTAAATGGATAATTTATATTGAGGATATTTTCAGGTTTAGAGTTTTAGAGAATTAGGTCATAACATTTACATAACATGAAAATTACATGTAGACAATTATACTCAGTATCAATTTTTTCATAAAATAAAAACTCTTAAAAAAAGTCATGTCTAGTTCCATGTTTTAGACAGCATGACTTTTCCTTGATCCCATCCTTGACCCTTATTCATCTTTAAGTCATGTGGAAAACATTTCAAAAACTTGGGATGAGCATAAAAAGCTCAATAAGGGATATAAAATAAGGAATAAAAACATTATCCCATCAATAAATACAAAAAAATGAACCATACTTTTCAATCATAACATAACTCATGAAATCATAAGATTTATGAATAACACACAGAAATCTTAAATCATAAATGTAACCTATGGAATCCATATCAAACTTACATTTTAGTTATCACAGCTACATAGGGAGTCAAATTTGGAATAACCATCACTGTATATTCTCTAAATCTCTTAGGAGAAACATTCACATTTACCTCTGTCACATTACCCAATTCATTAGAGAGATATCTCGGGCTCACCTGCCCTAGGTTTATCACGGAACCATCTGTATGAATAAACAATTCCCAAGAACCATACATATTCATAACAGATAAAACAAAAATAAAGGAAAGATAACATTTACACATTTTAATCACAATATATCATTTAAATATATTGAAATAAAAAACCCATTATCAAAACCATTTTCAATACCAAAATACGTAAAAAGAGTATATCATATTTATTTTCCTTTTAAAAACATTACAAGTTGTTAAAGAAGCCAAAGATCAAATAATACTCACGGCGGCGGAAAAGTTCATTGTCACTGCTTACGTTAAAAAGAAACATTATTTTTTTCATTTAGTAAAACACCTCGTTGGAAAAGATTCCCTTTGAATTAAATGAAATGTAAAAGTTATTTATACACCGTATAAAATAAAGTTGATAATAAAACAAAATATGCCTCAATGAAAGGAGATTGAGACGAAGTCCCTTATAAAGACGGTATCCTTAGATTAAGGATAAATCAATTACATAATTATGTGTGAAAAATATAAATACACACAATATAAGTGGATATTAAGTGTACAATAATCATATTTTATTCACACATATTCATAGTATGACATAATCAAGAAGTAGATGTTTAGCCCAAAAATTGAAATTGGGTTATGAAGTTTTCTTACAGAAATTTGACAGCCTAACGGCGTCACTTTAAAATTCAGAAAATAAGTTGATGAGAGATAAAAGGATATCTCATCACTTTGAAATAAAATTTACATAAATAAGTATATAGAAGAAAATATCCCAACACAATAAGATTTAAATTAAAAGACATAACAAAAATAAGTCTTTTAAAGAGGATGGTAAAAGGTTCCCTTACCGATTTGGTAACTTACGAAACATACACCCCATGAAAGAAATATCACACATTGAATATGTAAATACCCATAAAATAAATTATATTACACAAATAATACAATCAAGTACAGTGCATCCACCACAAAAAATTAAATAGTGGCTAATATATCATGAATCTCACAAGAATAAAAAGTGAGATGAAAAACCCTTACCATGTTGTAATCAATCGATTCGTATGAGAAAAAGTT
Source organism: Viscum album (assembly GCA_963277665.1). Lineage (NCBI taxonomy): Eukaryota > Viridiplantae > Streptophyta > Magnoliopsida > Santalales > Viscaceae > Viscum > Viscum album. The sequence goes on along the minus strand of OY728159.1, from coordinate 2,007,396,759 downwards.
AATAAACACCAAATAAATCACAGAATACCATGAATATAAATAGAATTATGATAATATATATCAAATGGAAGTACACAATACACCACATGAAATAAATAAGTGGTGAACAATGAAAATATCACGGAATTAAAAGTGAGATAAGAAATCCCTTACCTCATGTCCAACTTGACTCGTATCTTCCTTGTTCTTCCTGAATAATAAAATTAAGTTAATTTATAATTGCTTCATAACCTTTTTAATGTTTATTATTACTTTTATATCACTTATTACCTTGCAATAATAGTTAGTTAATTATTTGAGTTCATATCGGACATTTTGTCGATGTTCGGAATTTGAGTTAAAAGATGAACTTGTTATAATTACAATTTGTCCATGTGGTCCAAACCCCATTATCTCCAAAATGATATTAATGATTTAGATATCATATATATCAAATATATCCAGTTTATATATATATATATATATAAATATTTATAATATTACATAACATTTGGAGATAACAAATGAAATGCACCGTTTATGGAGACGGTAAGCCGTACGAATGCATGAACACAAATTTCATTTATATTTAATATTTAATGGAATGAAAACATAATGATACATAGGTATATTATAATTATAGTACAATATCAAATGATATATATGTTACATAATTTCATTAATTCCATATTTATACATTCCATGTATGTCATGAACGAATCATATCCCCTTGAGGGGGTGGTAGTCCGCACTTCCTCAAATGAAATTATCATGTTTACACATATTGGAAAGAATAAAAATATGTTTGTAAATTAATGTTACATAATAATATAGAAAAAAACATAATATATATCATATATAAGTACAGTTCCATCATAATGGCCCCCATGAGAGGCAGTAAGAGATAATTGAACAATCATCGCTTCGTGAGGCGTTAGTTTGTCATCCACAGAAACAGTGTGTTCTTTGTCCATTAGATGGAGGTGTGTGTAATTTTAGTTTGAATACTTCTAATAAAAACATACTAGTATATTTAGGATAATTTTTTCATTATAAAATAATGGAATAAAAAGAGTTTAGGGGTTTGATAAGTAAAATAAAACAAAAGAACTTAAGAGAAGACGTTACCTTTAAATCAGGTAACTCCCTTTGGTTTGAACCAAAAATTGTTTCTTGAAGTGATTTCTTCCTAAGGTAAGGATTATAAGATGAAAATAGCGACCTTAGGAGCTTATTGTAGTAGAGGTTGTATGAGCCAAAGGCTTGAGAAGTGTTAGAAATAGGTAGGAAGTGAGGGCTTTTATAAGGGAGATGAGGGGCCCTTTAGGAAAGTTTGAAACAATTATTTTATTTTAAACTCATATTTGGTTTCAAAAAGTCAAAAAATATTTAAAGTATAAGTTAAGATAAATCATGGTCGAAATAAAATCATCCAATAAGAATTGGACAGGTTTTGGATATTGTTTTAATATTTATGATCTTATTTATTTAAATCATTTATTAATTAGGTAAATACTGCATCATTATTGTGTCATAAATAATTTAATTTATTTGAGGTCAGAAAATTATAGAAAACTACCATGATGTAGGAAACCTTTTTATCTTTCCAATGAATATTTATAGTCAAAAATATAACTTATATAACCACATGTAAAAATTTATTTACTAAAATATATTTGTATTTGTCATTTTTGTCTTTACTTTAAATTAATTAATATAAAGTGTCATTATTACTCCCATGTGGCTCCATGGGGTCACAAATTCGACCCAAGGATTCCCATGGTTGGATATGTATCATCCAATAAGATTAGGACACATGTTAGGGTAATTTAATATCATTATAATATTATATTTTACCCTTATTTATTATATTTACCCTTTAATCATGGTAAATAAAATATTTACTGAAGTAAACATTTAAAATGTCCAATAATAAAAGTTAACTATTTAAATGATTTAGAAACACTGATTCAAAATATGGAATCCATTTTTCTAAATTAAAAAACCATAAGTGGCAGGATTTAATTTAAAATTAATTTCCACTATCAAAACAAAAAGCGGGTTTTTAAGAAATAATAACTATCAAACGATTGACACTTGTTCATGTTTAATTTTACAGTGAAATTAATTCCAATGTCCAAAATTTTATTAACTAGTAAAAATATTTTCTAATTAAACTTTATAATCAATTAAAAAGATAATCTAACCATATAAATAAATTAGATTAAGACGCAGTTTTGAATTAAAATACAGTTTTTTTCACTATTTATTAGAAAATGAACTTTATCAGAAAAATACCAAAAATTTAACCAAAGTAAATTTTTATGTCTCTAATCTAAATAAGAATTTTATTTTGTCAAATAGAACATATTAAAATTACCAAAAACTAGATTTAAAGAGGGTTTGCTATCAAAAGGCGGTAAATCGGCCTTTTTAAGAATATTAGAGTATTTATGCTTAGATTCATTCACATTTTAAGCCTCTATATTTTATTGGATAAATTTAAAAATATTCAAAAAACATGTATAATAATATTTTAGTTAGTTTTATTCATTCCCACCAATACAACTACTAGGAATTAACTACCATTTAAAATAATAATATTATATTATTAGTGTACAATATAAGATTTCAAAGAAACTCATTGTTGCGTATTGGGTATGACATCGAACATATAATCCCCTTTAAAGTAGAATTAATATTTCATTCAAAAATATTAATAAATATGAAAAACTTCAAGTTCTTTATTTACCTAGGATGTTACATCCTTCCCCCCTTTTGGGAATTTTGTCCTCGCAATTTTAAAATTGGGCTTAGAAACTTCATTAAAAGTCCCACATCGGAAAAGAGTTAGTAAAAATATCAATTTAAAAAATGAAAGAGAAGTACAAAGGTCACCCTAGATAACCCATACTTGGATTCCTTGTAGGAAAACATGGATATGGAAGAGAGAACAAATGGTCAAGTTCTGATGGAGAGTGATAAAAAACATGATTAGGAGAAAGGTAACCACAAGTAAATCACAAACTTATGATGTGTTAAATGGTCTTTGATTGCCTAGAAGGAAATGTAAACCAACAATATTTTTGTTTTATGTTCCTTTTCATAATTTTGAGGAATTCATTTACTACATATAATAAGAACATAATGAAATATACTTACCTCCAAGTAGAGTTTCATCCTTTAATAATTTTCTACCAAAAACTAATCTTTTCTCAAAACAATGAGCTTTCGAAAAGACTTGGTCACATAAAAAGCACAATATTCATATTCTAGAGAATCACATAATCCAAAAAATAATAACTATATACTTACCTTCTCTTTAGACATCAACTAAACCCAAAATGGTTAGTACAAGATCATATAATCTCCAAAAGGGTAATCCTTAACAAAAAATTCCCAATGTTCAAGAAATACCCTTCAATGCACAATGGTCCTTAAAATTCTTTAAAATAATCCAAACTAAGATTGAATCCCAAAACATAGAGTTATTTAATCACATAGTCTTCGATAGTAAATCTTAACATTTAACTCCAAAAACATAGACTATTCTTAAGGTCTCATACTGAAGCATAATTAACCAAATCACAAATTTCCTAAGATAGGTTAATTATTTCCATAAATAACCCAAATTTCCATATGTTCACAAAAAATAGATATTCTTCCAAAATAAAATTTCAACCATTACACCACAAATTTAATCCCATGGTATTCTATTATTCTTAAGCATATAGTGCTCCCAAAAGAGAGAACGTCTTCCAAAATCACTTTTATCACCTAATCACCAAATAATTTTATTATACTAAGGATATCCATTTAATAATACATAATATCCCAAATCAAATTATTCTTGATCAAAAAAATCATTTAACTAAAAATAAAAGTCATATTACCCAGGGACTTCACATAGTGTAGTGTTATGCGTTAAATCCCAATCACACTTTGGTTGTGGGTTCGATTCCCATAGATTTGTCTGATGTAATGGGTTGTCAAACGGTCTGCGTGTTTTCCTTTTTATAAAACTCAAAAATAACCCTAACATGTTTTAACCTCAATGGTTTCCTTATACCTCTCATTTTCATCCCAAATCATTATGATCTCCACATCTTAATTTCTGATGTCTTATATACATTGTCATTTTTTTTAATTTCACCACCATATGATAAAAGGAAATAATCCCCAGAATAGATAACATCATACCTTGATCATGGTGTCCACTTTGTTTCATTGTTATATTTTTCACGTAGTTAGAAGGTCCATGCATTACAACAATGATTTAGGGATTCTTCAAAATCATTTTCTTCCTTCATCCAAATACACCTTGTACAACTTGGTTCATATGGGTGTTCATAGAAAAATAGTTTTGTAAAATAATCATGCATGACATATAATTTCAAAACATCTGATAAATCATAATTTCTATAAAATAGTCAGACCGAATTTGAGTGGAAACTTTCAATTAATGGTCCTTTTAAAATAACATAAGAATGTGTTGAGAGAATATATTGTAAAAGAAAATATAAATATGTTGTGCAAGGCTCTCCTTATTCAACACCTTTTTCAAAAACAAAATATGCTTCAAAATCTTGTGATAAGGTAAAATATTTGTAAATGCATTGATAATATTTTCCTTTCTGGAAAATATTAGAATATTGTGAAAATAGGATTTGTTTAAATACAACCCATGATCCATGATGATAACAAGGTATAGTGGAGGTGTTTGATATCTCAAACAACTGCTTGAAAGTGAGTTTTATGCTAGAGAAAGTTTCACAATCATCCGAACATGACTTTGCAATAATTACTGCAAGAAAGTCATCAGGGAGAGATAATAATGCCATTTGATATCCTCCTCCTTCTATCTGTAACTAACTTTCCTTTATTTGCAAAAAGTTATAAAACAAGTATTTAACTGAAATAATAGATATAGGGACTAACCATGTGTTTAACGAAAACTCATAATCCCTAAATATGTATAAACCGACCTCTGATACCCACTATAAGGACTCACCCTTAAAAATTACATAATATTGAATTAAATGTATAATTCACATTGAGGATATTTTTAGGTTTAGAGTTTTAGAGAATTAGGTCATAACATTTACATAACAACATGAATATTACATGTAGACTATTCTAATCAGTATCCATTTTGTCATAAAATAAAAACTTCTAAAAAAGTCATGTGTAGTTCCATGTTTTAGACAGCATGACTTTTCCTTGATCACATCCTTGACCCTTATTCATCTTTAAGTCCTGTGGAAAACATTTCAAAAACTTAGTATGAGCATAAAAAGCTTCGTAAGGGATATAAAATAAGGAATGAAGACATTAGCCCATCAATAAATACAAAACAATGAAACCATACTTTTCAATCATAACATGCCTCATGAAATCATTCGATTTATCATTAACATATAGAAATCGTAAATCATAAAGGTAACTTGTGGAATCCATATCAAACTTAAATTGTAGCTATCACAGCTACATAGGGAGTCAAATTTGGAATACCCATCACAGTATATTCCCTAAATCCCTTAGGAGAAACATTCACATTTACCTCCATCACATTACCCAATGCATTAGAGAGCTATCTCGGGCTCACCCACCCTAGTTTTATCACGGAACCACCCGTATGCATAAACAATTCCCAAGAACCATAACATATTCATAACACATAAAACAAAAATAAAGGAAGGATAACATTTCCACATTTTAATCACAATATATCTTTTAAATATATTGACAAAAAATTCATTATCAAAACCATTCTCAATACCAAAATACATAAAAAGAGTATATGGTATTTATTTTCCTTTTAAAAACATTATAGCTTGTTAAGGAAGCCAAAGATCAAATAATACTCGCGGCGGTGAAAAAGGTCATTGCACCACTTACGTTAAAAAGAAACATTATTTTTTTGATGTTTAGTAAAATTCCTTGTAGGAAAATATTCCATTTGAATGAAATGCAATGTCAAAGGTATTTATACATCATATATAAGAAATTTTAGAATAAAAAAAATATGCCTCAATGAAAGGAGATTGAGATGAATTCCCTTATAAGGACGGTATCCTTAAATTAAGGATAAATCAATTACATAATTATGTGTGAAAAATACAAATACACCCAATATAAGTGGATATTAAGTATAAGAAAATCATAGGTTATTCACACATATTCATAGTACGACATAATCAATAAGTATATGTTTAACCCAAAAATTGAAATTGGGTTATGAAGTTTTCTTAAAGAAATTCGACAGCCTAACAGCGTCACTTTAAAATTCATAAAATAAGTTGATGAGAGAGAAAAGGATATCTTAAGACTTTGACATAAAATTTACATCAATAAGGATATATAATAACATATCCCAACATGATAATATGTAAATTAAAAGACATAACCAAAAGAAGTCTTTTAAAAAGAGGAGGGTGAAAGGTTCCCTTACCGATTTGGTAACTTACGAAACATACACCCCATGAAAGAAAGATCACACAATGAATATGTAAATACCCATAAAATAAAGTATATTACACATATAATACAATCATGGGCAGTAAATCCACCACACAAAAGTAAATAGTGGCTAATATAGCATGAATCTCACATGAATAAAAAGTGAGATGAAAAACCCTTACAACGTTGTAATCAATCGATTTGTATGAGAAAAAGTTAATAACCACCAAATTAATCATATAATACCATGAATATAAATATAATAATGATAATATATATCAAATTGGAGTACACAATACATCACATGCAATAAATAAGTGGTGAACAATAGAAATCTCATGGAATTAAAAGTTAGATTAGAAATCTTGTACCTCGTGTCCAACTTGACTCGTATCTTCCTTGTTATTCCTGAATAATAAACTTAAGTTAATTTCTACTTGATTCATAACCTTTTTAATGTTTATTATTACTTTTATATCACTTATTACCTTGAAATAACATTTAGTTAATTATTTGAGTTTATATCAGACATTTTGTCGATATTTGGAATTTGAGTTAAAAAATGAACTTGTTATAATTACAATTTGTCCATGTGGTCAAAAATCCATTATCTCCAGAATGATATTAATGATTTAGATAACATATATATCATATATATCTAGTGTATATATATATATATATAATATTATATAACATTTGGAGATAAGAAATGAAATGCACCGTTCATGGAGAGGGTAAGCCATACATATGCATGAATACTACATTCATTTCTATTTAATATTTAATGGAATGAAAACTTAATGATACATAGTTATATTATAATTAAAGTATAATATAATATGATATATATGTTACATAATTTCATTAACTCCATCTTTATACATTCCATGTATGTCATGAACGAATCATATCACCTTGAGGGGGCGGTAGTCCGCACTTCCTCAAATGAAATTATCATTTTTACACATATTGGAAAGCATAAAGGTATGTTTGTAAATAAAAATTACAGAATAATATAGAAAAAAACATAATATATATCATATATAAATATATTTCCATCATAATGGCCGCCATGAGAGGCGGTAGGAGATAATTAAACAAGCATCGCTTCGTGAGACGTTAGTTTTCCATCCACAGAAATAATATGTTATTCACCCATTTGATGGAGGTGTGTGAAAGTTTAGTTTGAATAATTATCATAAAAATATACTAGTATATTGAGGATACCGGTTTTGTTATAAAATAAAGTAATAAAAATAGTTTAGGGGTTGGAGAAGTAAAATAAAACAAAATAACTTAACAGAAGACGTTACCTTTAAATCGGGTAACTCCCTTTGGTTTGAACCAAAAGGGTTTCTTGAAGTTATTTTTGCCTAAGGTAAGGCTTCTAGGATGAAATGAGGGATATTGGGAGATTATTGGAGAAGATTTTTTATGACCCAAAGGCTTTAGAAGTGTCATAAATGGGTAGGAAGTGAGGGATTTTTTTAAGGGAGAGGAGGGGCTCTTTAGGAAAGTTTGAAACAATTATTTTATTTTAAACTCATATTCAGTTTGAAAAGGTCAAAAAATCGTTCAAGTATAATTTAATATGACTCATGGTCTAAATAAAATCATCCAATAAGAATTGGATGGGTTTTGGATATTATTTTAATATTTATAATCTTATTTATTTAAATCATTTATTAATGAGGTAAATACTGCATCAATATTGTGTCATAAATAATTTAATTTATTTGATGCCCAAAAATTATTAAAAAAATACCATGATGTAGAAAATCCTTTTTCAGTTCCAATGAATATTTATAGTCTAAAATATAACTTAAATAAATTCATGTAAAAATTTATTTACTAAAAGATATTTGTTTATGTCATTTTTTTTCTTTACTTTAAATTAATTAATATAAAGTTTCATTATTACTCCCATGTGGCTCCATGGGGTCCCATATTCGACCCAAGGATTCCCATGGTCAGATATGTATAATCCAATAGGATTATGACACATTTTAGGGTAATTTAATATTATTATAATATTATATTTTACCCTTATTTATTATATTTACCCTTTAATCATGGTAAATAAAATATTTACTAAAGTAAATATTTAAAATGTCTAAAAATAAAAGTAACCTATTATACAATTTGTACCTACTTATTCAAAATATGGAATCCATTTTCTTAAATTCAAAACACATAAGTGGAAGAAATTAATTTAAAATTAATTCCCACTGTCAAAAGAAAAAGCGTGTTTTTAAGAAATAATAATTATCAAAATATTGACACTTGTTTATGTCCAATTTCAAAGTGAAATTAACTATAATGTACATCATTGGATTAATTAGTAAAAATATATTCTAATTACACTTTATAAACAAATAAAAAGATAATCTATCCATATAAATAGATTAGATTAAAACTCAGTTTTGAATTAAAATACCGTATTTTTCACTATTCATTAAAAAATGAACTTTATCAGAAAAAGACCAAAAATTTACCCAAAGTAAATTTTGATGTACCGAATCTAAATAAAAAATTTATTTTGTCAAATATAACATATAAAAATTACCAAAACTATATTTAAAGAGGGTTCTCTATCAAAAGGCGTTAAATCGGCCTTTTAAAGAATATTAGAGTATTTATGCTTATATTCTTTCACATTTTAAGCCTCTAAATTTTATTGGATAAATGTAAAAATATTAAACAAACATGTATAATCGTATTTTAGTTAGTTATATTCATTCCCACAAATAAAAAGACTAGGCATTAATTACCATTTAAACTAATAATATTATATTATTAGCGTGCAACGTAAGATTTCAAAGAAACTCATTGTTGCGTATCGGGTATGCCATCAAACATAGTGTCCATTTTAAAGTAGAATTAATATTTAATTAAAAAATATTAATAAATATGAAAAACTTTATGTTATTTATTTACCTGGGATGTTACACATAAGATATTTTTATTTTCAAAAATATGTGATTTCTAGAAGTTACCAGGGAGATTTAGAATATTGATTTTGAAGGACCCCGGGACACCCTGAGAGGGGAGGGGTGAATCAGGGTGACAAAATTTTCTTTTAATGTGATGGATATTGTTCCCACATTGGTAGGAACTTATTTAACCTATATGATGAATATGATCAGAAAGAAAACATTCACATGCACAGAGAAGACAAAACACTTTTTACTTGGTTCACCACTAAGGGCTACGTCCAAGGAGCATACACCGACAAGTTTTCGGTCATACCAAATTCCACTAAACTTCACTAGTTGTGGATTACAAAGGTTTGGGAAAAATCACTTTGTCTCAGACTCACTACCTTTACAATGGTTTGGGGATATCTCACTGCTTCCCTCGGGTCACTCCCATTGACTCCCCCTGGCTCACTGCACTTGGTGAAGTCACACTCAGTTTATAGACGTTAAGGTCTCTTCATCATTGCATAATAATGCATCCTCTGTTGTATGTAGATGCTCTGTTGAAGTCCAACTATTACCAGAAGATTAATCTCACTTTGCGCTGAGGGTACTGAGTGATCCTCCAGCTTTCGTGCAGCTTCAAAAGGACAAATGTACTTTAAAAACCCTAGCGCGCTTCTCCAAGCCTGGCGTGCAAGTTTCAAGAATGGGGCCCAAGTCACTTGCGCGGTACAAACTCGGCGCGCAGTTGACTCCAAACCACTTGCGCGACACTGCCTCTTTGAACTCTAAACTTGCGCGACTCAGCACCTCTAAATCCCAAACCACTTTGGATGTGCAGCCAACAACCGGCGCGCAACCTCTACTTGCGCGACCCAGCAACCACTTGCGCGACTCAACCACTTTCACGACAAGAGATCGAAAAATATCTAAGTCTATAAACTTAGTTTTAAATGAGGAGGGTTGGTCCTCTATTTATAGGCAAACTGGACCCCCTGCGCAGTGGCGCGCAAGTCTCCTCACGGCGCGCAAGTTCCAGTGCGTAGCTCATCTCCCCTAGCCTCTGTCGCGCAACTCACTTGCACGACCACACCAATACTTGCGCGACCTACTTTCCTTTTCCATATTTTGAACTTCTGATCATGAAGAACAACCGGCGCGCAAGTTTCCAAACCTCCTAGGCATAGACGCACAACTCCTTTCTCGGCGTGCAGGTCACTTGCGCGAACAACCCAAAACTTGCGCAACCCTTATATTTTTTCCATTTTCCTATGTTCTAATCTTGAAAAAAATAAGGAGCGCAAGTTTCCTCTCCTTAAAGTACATGGAGTGCAAGTATCTTTTCCAAAAACATTTTTCTCCATTTGTTGATTTTTAGGCCCAAAAATTTGGCAAACACTGGGAAACGGCGCCACCTTGTATCTGTTCTCTGCTTGAACTGTACGGTCACTTTGCAAGCACGTATTCTGAACTTACACTGAGTATTGACAACAAAAACAAAACATACTCAAATTTGTGCATAGATGGACCATGGTTCCAATATATTTATAAAAGATAATACAATCATAAGGCATAAAATCTCTATGTCATACTAAATGATATGGTCATATAAAAGTGTGAAGATTTATAGTTATTTATAATTATAATTATAAATATGTTATTTTAAGGATTAAAAATGAAAAATGAAAATTGTGATAAAAGTTTTTGGAAAATATTAGTCATGTCGTGTTAAGAAAGCCATATCATGGACAGATAATGGGAAAAGATTTGTAGGATTAATTCAAGCTATGATGAAAATATGTGAATATTATTATATATAATATGTTTGAGATGATTAAATGTATCATACCACAATTAATGGTATAAATTCATGATTATGTAGACCTATAGAATAATAAGATGAGTTGTTCCATGAAGAATATTTTCATTCAATAAAGAGAGAAGCAGTTAGAAAAGAAATTAAGGTATAATGGTTTATCATACTATTACATGCACAGTCACTCTGTTATGACCTAGATAGATTCATAATATAATAAGAAGTGGGATAAGTTAAAGAATAAGTTGAGAATATTTGAAGGTAGTTTCTTAACTGAATTTCAAATTTTAAATTCAAATTTTAATAGGGAAATTTTCCATTATTGTTAGAGAAAGTATTTGATACAATTGTGAAATTTTTTGTATGAAATGGAAAATAAATATATATAATTAGGATAAAATTTACAAGTACTTGTTTCTATACATGTATAATAAGAATAAAAAGAGGAAGAAGATAAAGGAGAAGGAGAAGCATCACGAAGATAACTAAATAGAAGTCTAATTTAGTTGAATACTCTCTTGTTTTTAAAATAGATTATATTTGATTTGTGTGGGTAGACTTTTACAAAGTTGGGAGACATTTTTCATAACTTGATTTCAAGTATAAACACTTCTCATTATAATCCACAATGATTATACTAGTGGACTATATGGTCTCAGGTGATTCTGGATCAGGCTAAGGATTAACTACTCATTTTGAGAAGTGAACCTTGTATAAATATGTTGTGTCTTATGTGCGTGTGGATTAGTGTTTGTTGCAACATCAACTCATTAAAATTAACAATTGAAAAAGTTTCCTTCTTAAATAATCTTAAAAGTAATTGAATTCACTAATTCACCCCCAAGTTAATTCTCACTGATCTTGTGGGTCCTTCTCAATGTTAATAACATGTTGTGAAATACATTGAATACCTATTAAAAGCATGAGAAATTTTGAAACTATAAATACTTGATTTATTTTTGGTTAATAGTATCATTGATGAAACATGTTTCAAATATATTGTATGGAAGTGTTGAACAAAACATTGTAATGTAAAATAAGTATAAAAGAATTCAAGAGAAATAATACAGATCCAAAGTTATATCTTTCATTTATATAGTAACAAATATATAGGATATATAGAGGATGTAATCAATGGTCTAGATTAATATCCACAACAATTTCATTTCCAATAGTTAGAATACTAAGGGTTAGAGAAAATGAATGTTGTTCTATATGAAGGGTTTGTTGGGAAATGAAGATTCATCATAAATTTAGACTTATGACATCAACATAAAAAATGATAATTTGTAACAACGCACACGCCCACACACACACAAATATATATATCACTGCAATATATATATATACACTAATTTATATGTTTTTATATTATAAATTTATATTCAAAAATATAACAAAAATTATATATAAATATTTTTAAAAAAATAAAATCTTTATATATTTAAATTTTAAATGAAATTTTATAAATTCAATAATGTGTGTGTGTGTGTACATGCATAATATAATTCAATTATTACATTTAATATTTAAAAATTTTAATATATATTTCTAGTTGAAATTTGGAAATAAAATAATTATATCCAATAAATTTTTTATTATTTACTTACAAATAAGAATTGTATATATAGAGAGGTATATATATATATATATTTACTTTTATACACAGACACATACATATATTAATAATGGTTTGTATTTATTTATTTATATATAAATTTATACAAGTATAAATATATATATATATATAACTTTATTAATATATATCCACTTATATTTATTTATATATAAATATAAAAATATTTATTACATCAAGTTGGGGGTAATTCATTATAAAGATCCCATCATGATCTACTAAGTAAAGTATGATCCAAGCACTCCAACGAACCCAAAAAAATTATCTATGGGTACTAGTGTAATGGAATTGGTATATCATTTCATTTATGTGGTTTGGGTTGTGTTCCAATTCCATTATAGAATTAATTGATTGATATGAGTTTGTTTCCTGAACATATTAACATTATCTCACTACATCTTCATGATATAAAAGGATAACTTTCTTGACTCAATATATGAGGTGGGATACTAAATGAAAAATGAAAACAAGAAAATCCATCACTAATAAATTAGATAAGAATAGTGGTACATTCGTTTTTTAACATGCATGAGGCTTGGGATAAATTCCTATAAAAAATCAATTACTTTTCCGATATTTTCTAAATGGGAAAATCCTATAAAAAATCCTTTAATTTTATCTATGTTTCAAGAACATCATCCTTTATTTTGAA